>JBAPLJ010000184.1:0-39951 GCA_037832345.1 Rhizophora mangle | reverse complement strand
ATATTCTCCAATAGGCTTAGTAAGTCATGGATGAAGCTATGTCAAGCTCATCATCATCATATGATTCTTTTCAAAATCATGATCTAGATGAAGATGTTTTTGGCCCTATCCACATCAAGCATAAAGATGAAGGCAAAAAGCAAAGGTCAAATGCTTTTGTCGAGGGTAAAAAGGACAAAAGTAGAAGGAATCTCTACTTTTACACAAAGTTAAAGTAAAAAGGATTTACTTTTCTTAAAAGAAAACGAAGCGCCCAAGCATCTATAAAAGGCCTCACTTGTCAAGCATTAGGCAAGCCTTTTTTTTAAAAAAAAGAAAGAGGAATCTTTTAGAAAAACTTTTCCTTTGGGAATAAGTTCTACAAACCTTGGCAAATGTTTTAGGAGGAAGTCCTCTTAGAACAAAATTGTATCCTTTGTAAATATTTTTCCTATCCTTCAGTAGCTCTTCTATAAGTGTTCTCTTACTTTACTCTTTTCAACTTGTAAAGGGACTCCCAAATGGAAAATCTCTAATTTATCCTTCAAATGTCTATGTATCTTTAATGCATGGAAATGAATTTCAATATTCTCTTTAATGCATGCATCAAGGTTTCATTTGATTGTTTTCAAATGTATATTTAGTATATTAGCTAAAAACTAGTACTAACTTAAGAGACTTATGTCTAAGCAACCTTTGGTATAACAATGCCATGTATTGGATAAATTTATCCTTCATATGCATCATCATGCATTTGCATGCAGAGTCTCTATCTTGTAAAATGCTTGTCCCAATTGCAAGCTTTTAAGAAAAGAAAGACATTTTAAAAAGAAGAAGCTTTATAAAAAAAAAATAAAAAGAAAAAGAAGCTATCCTTTGTAAATATTTTCCAATCTTATATTCTAGTAGCCCTTTTGTAAGTGTGCTCTTACTCTTTTCAACTTGTAAAGGGATTCCTAAATGGGAAATCCCTAAGTTATCCTTCAAATGTCTATTTATCTTTAATGCATGCAAATGAATTTCAATATTTAATTTTAATGCATTTACTAAGGTTTGATTTGAATGTTTTCAAATGCATAATTAGTATATCAGCTAGAAACTAGTACTAGCTCAAGAGAGTTATGTTTGAGTGACTTTTGCTATAACAATGCCATATACTAGATAAATTTATCCTTTATATACATTATCATGCATTTTTATATATAGTCTTTATCCCATAAGATCCTTGCCCCAATTGGTATCAAAGCCTACTAGTTCATCTTGTTTAGTTGTTAAGGGAAGAAGCCAAGTGTGAGCATGGTGTAAGGGGAGGAAATCAATTGAGTGTGGTCCTAGTAGTAAGTCCCAAGGGTGAGGTTATGAGACCATTGGTCAACACTAAGTCGTAGGTGAAATCATGATATCCCAAGCTTTGTTGTAGGAGAATCCCTGTAGCAACTCAGTGAGGAAAGGCATACCCTTGTACCAAGTTACCATGTTTATTATGTCTATGTCTTCAACCTTAAGTGACATGTACCCCTCTGAGTCTATTACTAAGAACAAAATATCTTGAGAAGAGATTTGTATAGAGACCTTGAGCGAAGTTTTAAACTATTGAAGTATAGTATGGAAGAGTACATAGTAGGATAAATTTTAGCATAAGTCTCTTTATTGTCATTCATTTGCATCTCATTTTTCTTAGATTAGTTGCATTAGATAGCACTCAAAATTTATTAGTGAGCTAAATCACTTGCATAATATAGAAGAATTAAAATTTTTAGAAAGCTAGTTCTTAGATCAAGTCCACTTTTTATAGTTCAAACCTCCTACTTTAGGGAATTTTAGTAATCTTAGGCTTATGTAGATGCATCTTCACATTTTGAGTTAGCACATCAAGACAAAATATTAAAAAAAGCATCTCCATAATAGATTTTAGGAATAGTTTGTTTAGCAGCTTGGAAAACATAAAGGCAGATAATTTGTTTAATGGCATTAGAAAGTTATTTTTGGTAAGAGATGATAACATTCTTACTTGTAAAAGTTGCATATCTAGATATCAATATCATGGTAGAATAGATGTAAAAGTGTTCGTAGAACATATTAAATATTGTAAGTATAGGATAGATAATTTGCATTATAGGCATGCTTCTTAGACACATATAGGTAAAATATCCATCATAAATTCGTCTACAAGCCATATATCCACACTATCCATCATAAATCCATCCTTCAAACCTCCAAAATATGTCAACAGATAGCCCATTCCAAAAATCCAAAAATAACCCAAATGATTCTCTAAACCTAAAAACTAAATTAAGTACACTCCCAAAATAACTTGATTCACATGTAAACAAATTGGAAACTTAGCCTATTACTATAAAATTATACATAAAGTTCAAGCCCAATTACCAAACTAGTCTATGAATAGGTCCATGACTTGTTCAGTTATTCTTTTGATTCTAAACCCAATTCTTCATCTCCTAATCCAACCATCACTAACCTAATAAGTAATGTAACCATTTCCAAGCAAACCTATTTGTCCCAACAACCCCAACATTCCTCCTAGTATAATTCTAAATGCAAGATCAATTTTCCATATCCTTGAAACTCCCATAACATTTCAAATGTCTTGTACAAAGATTTATCCTTGTAGTTTTAGAATTACGATTACCTTTCTCCAACCATATTCTTTAATAGTATATCTTTGTTCTCATTATTTTTTATTTGTTTTAGATGGCAAGTTTTGATAGACACCAAAAGATGTAGACCTACCAAACATATGATGGTATTAGTCTAACCAAATATTATTTTTAACCCTCTAAGTTCAAGATCACTAGACTAGATCAAAATACTTGATAGGTCAAAAACTTTAGCACATCTTAAACAGTCTTTAGAATTATGTTATCAGTAAGAAAGATTGTTTAGCAGTTCTTAATAGTCTTGTCATTGTTTTCTCTACTCATATTAGATAACTTAGGGAGTTTGCATATATTTAACATTAGAATAGTTAGTGTTTTTCTTCTTTAAATGTAGACAGTCCGTGTTCACCTCAAGCTCAAAATTGTTATGATTGTGAAGCCATCATCCCTCATTTTTGGCAACTCAACCTCTAGAAACAACTTAAATAAGACCACTCCTCTTTACTACAATAGCATCAAAACCTTGAAAAATTGATTCATCATTACATTAATAGTTTCAAAAACTCCAGTACCAAAATTTCAATTCTCAGAGAAACCATGCTCAAAGTAAACTCTATGGCACCAATGCCTTGACAACTCCCAAGAAGGATAACATCCTAGAAGAAATTCAATATTAACAAAAAAAAGAAAAAACTTTTCTTAATTTCCCCCAAAATTTTCTAGTGTTCCATCATGAACCAAGTTTCATGACTAGTCCATTGCATTGTTCATCTTAATTTTGCATCTTACTCAGTTCCTTGCTGCATCAAAGCTAATAGTCGATAAGAGTCCTCATTTCATTGTATTAGTCTCCATAATAGAGTTTACATAGCATACTACCTACTTAAAGGAGTCATCCAATTCCAAGACCAATCCACCATGCCATTAGAGTCCATTAGTCATCCAACCATCCATTTATGTCCATAAGTCCTTGCTATGTCTATTACTACATTCTTTGAAAATTAATGAGTCCATTATGTATCCAAGCAGTAGTCCATTACATCCACTAAGCCTAAATTCATTCAGTCTTCACATTATTTAATAAGCCATCTCTATTGAGTGCATCAAGCATTTAGTTCACTAAAATTAGTCTAGTGAACTCATCTAATGAGTCATAAAGTTAGTCCATTACTAAGTCAGGAGAAGAGTCAGTTGATCAACAAGCTCCTCTGGACATTTTGTAAGTCCTAATAATCTTTTCTGAAGGATTCCAAATCTTAGCCAAATCTAATACTCCAAGCCTAGATAAAAGTCTTTTGCTACTCAACAACAGTCAATTACTATCTAGAATTCAAGCCTTATACTGATCCATAGAAGCAAATTTGCAAGTAATAGGTTCCTATTATTTAGCAAGAGGAATTCACAAGCAAGTGTCTTATAGTGGATTTCTATACATCCTTAGTAGTCCACCACCAAGCAACCTAAACTCATTAAGTGTCCTCTTGGCTACAAGCAGTCATGACAAAGATTTCTAGAGACCTTGCTAGATATTCTCTAGGATGCTTTCCAAGCTCTTGGTTGAGGTCAAGAATGCATCATTAGATTCTCCTTAGAATCATAATCTTGACCCATCCATTTCAAATATCAAATTTCAAGCATCAAGCATGTGAAGGACCTTTAATAACATTGCCAAAGATTCTCCATAATTATCAATCAAGCTTTGGATGGAACCAAGCAAATGTAATGGGCCTTGTCCTTGATTCTTTTGGTCCTATCCACATCAAACATAAAGACAAAGGCAAAAAGCAAAGGTGAAATGCTTTTATTGAGGGTAAAATGACAAAAGCAGAAGGAATCTCTACTTTTACCAAAAGTTAGAGTAAAAAGCATCTACTTTTTGGAAAAGTAAAGAGTCTACTTTTCAAAAATCAAAAGCATTTGCTTTAAAAAAAAAACTTTTAAAAGAAAGAAGCTTCTTTTTTTCTTTGAAACAATGCTTTTAGAAAAACATTTCCTTCAAGAAAAACATATAGAGATATGTTCGTGTACACCTTATTCTCCTTTGTTGTCCACCAATTATGCCTTAACTATTTTTTTTTTTTAAAAAAATGTAAACTCCTTGTCTCTACCTATTGTCTAAGCAACAATTGACTTTATGGCTCCAAACACTACACCATGAATCACTTATGGTAGTGATTCTTTTGTGACAATTTAAAATCACTACTAAAAACTCTTACAATAGTGTTTATAATTGTTGCATAAATATATTTGCAAATTGTGTGATAATAGTAGACTTTAAGCAATGGTTTAAAGGCAACAATTTTAAATTGATGTGATATATGTTCTAAGAAAGTGATTTGACATAGCAATTTCAAATCCACACTGCTATTAAGTAGTCGTTATTATGCAATTGTTTGGAATTGCTACTTTGTGTTGGGAAAAGAAAGTAGTTTTGAAATTTTTCAATAATAGTTCATGAAATTAAAAGTAGCAGTAATGTGAAAAGGTTAATGTAGTGACCTGAAACCACTACATTATCCTTTTTTTTTTTTTTATTATGATAATGTAGTGGTTTGGAATTGCTATAAATTTTTTTCCCTTTTTTTTAAGAAATAATGCAACAGTCTAGAACTGCAACTATTGATTTTTTTAGATTTGCTTTTTTAAAAAAATCTCTCTCTATTTTAAGCCTTTTAAACCTAGTTGCTGCCTTACTACACCATCATCGCTTGTCCTCCTCATCCTCTTCCTCCTCCTAGCCCATGGCCTTTTCTCTCTTTGCCCTTTCTCTCTCTATCTCTCTCTCACTTCCATATGCTAAACATTTTGATGATAGGAACATTCCAACAAAAGTGTGGCCTATCAAGATGAATCTTCAACTAGTTAACCACTATAAACAAGAAATTCAAGCTCTTCTTGAAAATAAGATCATTCAACCAAGTTAATCACCTTGGAGTTATGCAACCTTTTATGTCAACAAGAATGCTAAGTTGGAACATGGCATACCTTAATTAGTGATTAATTATAAGCCTTTGAATGATGCTTTAGAATGGATAGGTATCCTATTCCAAATCAAAAGAACCTCCTTCAGAGGCTGGCCTAAGCCCAAATCTTTTCAAAGTTTGATATGAAATCTAGGTTTTGGCAAATCTAGATTTGTGAAGCATATCATTACAAAACAACCTTTACTATTCCGTTGGTTAGTACAAGTGGAATGTTATGCCATTTGGATTGAAAAATGCACCCTCTAAATTTTAGAGGATTATGAATGAAATTTATTTACCATATATGTATTTTGTTATTAATGACACTAATGATGTCTTAGTGTTTTCTAAAAATCTAGAAAAGTATTTTAAGCATCTCAATGTCTTCATTCAAGCTATGTAGAAAGCTAGCCTAGCCATTACCAAATCTAAGTTTGACATATTGCAAACCAAGGTAAGGTTCCTAGGTCATTACATCTAGCAAAGTATGCTTAGTCCTTTATCTAGAGCTAGTGCCTTTGTAGATAAGTTTCCTAATGAGATTATTGATAAATCTCAATTGTAAAGATTCTTAAAAGCCTAAATTATGTTTCAAATTTTTTTCTGAAACTTAACCTTGTTTGTAAGCCTTTATATGATATGTTATCCAAGAAAGCCAAATCTCAACCTTGGACTAATTAGCACAAGTTATAGTTAGAGAAATCAAGCATTAGGTGAAAGAGTTGCCCTATTTTTACATATGCAATCCCAACTTACCCAAAATAGTTGAGACATATGTGTTTGAACTAGGTTTGGAGGGATTTTAAAGCAAGTCGAGGATTAGCATGAACAACTTGTTTGTTTTACATCAAAGCATTGGAATGACTATTAAAGGCAATAATATTTCACCATTAAAAAGGAACTTTTGACTATTGTTTTAACCATTTCAAAATTTCAACTGTTGATGCCACACTCTTAGCACATAAGAGTAGGTTGGTAAGTTCAAAAATAATGAAGCCTAGGCCAACTCTAATGGGATATCCTTTTAGAGCAACTAGTATCAGAGCCAAGTTGCCATACCCATAACATGAGTTCAAATCCCACAAACCTACCAAGGGGTATGGTATAGGGAATGGGATTGTGCAGTGTGGTGAGCATGGTGGGAAACATTGGGAGATGAATGGGAGCATACTTGATGGGTTGAGTCATTACTAGATGTTGATCCCAGACATTAGCACATGGGAGTGGGTTGATAAGTTCAAAAATAATGATGCTTGGGCCAATGACTTGAGATTGGGATTTGTGCATCAAGAATTTTGATGTACTTGCTTCAATGGTGTTGGAATGATTTGGATGTTGGTTGAACCACTGTAAAACACCAGCATTGTGTGCTTTTTATTGATGGCTTGAAGAGAATTGATGCCAATTCTGCCAAGAATTGGTGTGTTTGTAAATGGATTTGGCCACTATTAGAATTCCCATGCATAACACCATAGGAGCTTGAATAGATAACAAAATTATAATAATTTTAGATATGAAGCTTTGTGAGATGGAGCTACATACCAAGCTTGAAATATTTGAAAACCTTCTTGATTTGGTACAGGAAAGACTTATAGAACTAGTCCAAACCAACACAACCATTAAACAAACCATAATGGGAATATGATTCATGCTTGTGATTTCTAGAAGAATAATAAAGAGTGCTTGAATTGTGAATTTTGATAATAAAAAGCATTATGCCATGCTTGCTCATAATCCCAATATGTAAAATACTAGGTAAATGGTGAGGCCTGGTAAACAAGATTAGAAAAGGGGTTTAGTGCGTTTGGGTGGCTTGGCCATTAATTTGGGTGGATGATGGAAGACTTGTATAGGCATATTCTCTAGCTAGGTGTAGTGTTAAATTTTTTAAATGGATAGCTTGTGATTGCTCACAAAGCTTTAGGCTTTCTAATGTTTTTTCAAAGTATTTGGTAGGTATGACTCCTTCTTGAGTGTAATTGATGTTAAATGAATGCAAATGATAAAGCATAGTATGTGACATTGTTACACCAGAGGTTGTCCTAGACCAAGGTTATTATGGACTATTACTAGTTTCCAACTGATATACTATAACTTTGAAATATTTGAATATAAACAAAGCTTTTGAAATAAAATTTTATTAAATTTGTAACTTATAAAATCACAAGGCTTCTTTAATAACTTGAGGTTAAAGTCCTTTAAGGCTTTACCTTGAAGACTTTGGATGATCTAGTGCCTTTGGGCTTGTTAGGTTTACTAAATCTATTAAGGACATTAGTTGCTGATGGTCATGGCTTTGTTAGGCGTTAAGATCTTGGATTACTTGTTTGAATTGGTTAGCAATTTTCAAGTGGACTTTTATGAACTATTTTTGGGTTGTGATTTTTGTTAAAAGAAATGGAAACTCATTATTTTCAAGTGTTTTAAGTTGTTGGGCTATTCAAGACTTTGGTTGATCTAGTGTCTTTAGGCTTTTTAGGTTTATTAAGTCCAGTAGGGACAACAGTAGCTGATGGGCTTTGTTGGGCTTTAAGATCTTGGATCTTTAGTTTGATTTGGTTTATTTCTTGTTTAAAATTTGTCAAGGTGAGATGCTTACTTTAAGGTTGGTCAAATTGTTTCAAAACATCCTTAAGGTTAAAAAAAGCTTAGATTGATTGAAGTAAAGGATTAGGGCTTGAAGAGGAAGAAGGGCTTTCAAGAAACTTTCGTATAAATTTGGCCTTCACTTGATCATTTCATAATGTATTAAGAATTTCTAAGATTTGTTCCTGATCACATGCTAGGATGCTTACCTCTTTTTCTTTTGATCTTGTTTCATAAGAAGCTTCATTTTCATCAACTTGAAGACCAATCTCTTCCTTTGAAGATAGTTCTAGGGTACTAACTTTTGAGGTGTCAACCAATAAGGTTTGGAGCTGAGCTTGAACAATGTCAAGTAATTTAAGGGCTTGAAGCTTTTTATGGTGTTTACAATATTTAGACATATGGCTACACTTTCCATAGTTATAACATACCAATATATTTGAGCTTTGGTGAGCTTTGGTTTGCTTAATTTGGATTTGTAAGCCATTTTAGGCTTAAAAGGCTACTGGTATTATTTGGGCTTTGATTTTAAGTAAAAAAAAATTTTTGATTTGGCAAATGATTAATGTTTTTTTTTTTTGACTTCTCCTTCTGGTAAAGGTTATCATTAAACCAAGCATAAAAAAATCCTAACTCCTTCTAAGTTTGCTTTTGTTCTTACTTGATCTACTTTTGAAGTTTCAAATCTATATAGACTTGTAATCCTTCTTTCTAGATGAAGCTTATCATTTCACCATAAGCTAACTGTTAATAAGGAATTTGACCATTATATTGAGCTTGGAGTTTAGCTCTTACCTTATCACCAAGTACTCTTGGTAGTCTTGCTAAAAAATTTTCCTTCCAAAAGATTTTGTTTGCATCGTCTCACTACATGACACACATTAGGAACATATCCTTGTACCAATAGAAATTATGCAAATACTTACATTAAAGAATGGATAAGAGTTATGCATTCTTATCCTTTTTAGGTGAGTAGATCACCTACAAAATGCTTTGTTAGGACAAAGATCAAACTTGCCACCACATCAAGGATAGGTTGTTGGTTATTATCAAGGAGTGGTTCACCATAAACATCTCACTTGATAGCTTGGAAAATGTTTGTGTGGTTTGCTAAAAGTGAGAATATGATCCCACTAGCTTTTGAGTTGTCTTGAGAATCTTGCAACTAGGATCTTAAATATGGCTTGGATAGAAGTATGACTATGGGTCCTATATGCATTAGACACCATTTTCATTTGTTGTAAGAAATTCAAAATCTGATATTCTAAATACCCATCAATGCTTCATTCATATTTTGAATTGGAATTGTACTTTATTTGAAGAAAGGTAGGCTTTTCTTTAAAAGTTAGGTCAATAGCTATTGGTCTAGGATAATACATCATTGAAGATGCTCCCAAAGGTTCCATTTTGATTTGTTGTATCATTAAATATTCTATATTAGATATAAAAGCTTATGAATAGCTATTTTTAGGTGCAATCAAAGCCTATACCACTTTGCTTTTTGATGCCTCAGGTTTGGATTCCTTCAAAGCTTGTAATTTGAGCATCAAGGCTTCATAAAATTCATCTAATGTTGCTTTAAAAATTAAAAAGGTTTAAAATAGGTTTTGTGCAAAACTCTATAGTTGAGGCATATGATTTTGAAATCTCTTTTGAATTTGAAAAACTTGAAATAGTGGCATCAACATTTGAAAGTTGGTTGTCAATTATTTGCAAAATTTTGTTTGTGTAATTGTTTTATTCAATAAGTTTTTGAATATCATTTGTTGAAAAATCTTCATGTTCCCTGTGTACTTTGAATGGTGATGCAAGAATAGAAGAGTCTTTGTGCTTGAATTGAATTTTACATGGTGGAGGGTGAATTGACTTAATTTTAGAGCCATTCACCAACTCCCATCGTTGAGATTGGATTTGAGCCTATAGTTCATTTTTTCTATAAAAGATGACCATGGATACTTATATCCCCATTGAAAATAATATTCATCAAAATAATCAAAAAACAAAACATCCCTTTTGTTTTTAGTCATCCAGTCATAATTATTTCGCTAGACTTCTAATTTTTTGTTTTGAAATTGTTTGAAAAACATTCTCATTTTTAAGCATTATGTTGGGTATAAAATTTTTTTTCTTAAAACTTCTTTGTTTAACACAAAATCCTTTTCCAAAACATTGAGCTCATGATGTACCTTAAGCTTATCAGGAAATTGAACTTATGATGCTATAGCTTCAGGAGATCTTGGGGATTCTTGGTGTGTTGACACATAAGTAGCTTAAGGAACTTGACTGTGTGGATCTACACCTACAAGGTTAGATCTTACGATTCTAGATCTAGCATAAGTGCTATATGGCTTTGACAAATTCAACTGTCACATTGGTCAAATTAATTATTAGGGTGGCCCGAAGGCGTATAGTTAATGGCATGACCTTAGTCGTCTCCCAATGAACCAATGTATTTTATGGTTATATGATATGAGACTAACTCCAATAATTCTTGAACCTTGATGACCTATCCTTGATTATTAAGGATATATGAATGTATGTTTAGTTGACCAACCCTAGTCCTAGCTGAGATCTCACACTAGAAGACACTACATTCCCTAAAATCTCTAAACGATCACCTAAATTTGACTAACTACAACTCATGAAAAACCCACTATCATGCAATTATCATGCAATCTAGATAGCCTAAGCATTGGAGTTCATTAACCTAAGTAGCAAATCTGCTCCTTAATCTCATCCTAAGTGTGACTCAAGTTACTGATCGGAAGCTCTTAAGACACTCCTTAACTCACCCAAAAACCAATCAATATTATCACCTAAGGAATCCTATTAAGTGATTGAATGAGAATAAAACTAGAATGAGAAAAAACCATAATGCATTCATTCAATGATAAAAAATGATCTCCAGGTACATGAGTTCAAGAACCTTGGAGTGAAAAATGATTTACATGGTCATGGAACAAAAGAAAAGAGAAATGCAAAATGAGAAGAATGAGGCTATGTCCATCTGTCCCTCTTTTTCAGCCCATGACCATCCTTTTTCTATGTCCATTCACCACCTCTTCCTTCCTTGCAAATGAAATATCTCTTGGCCGTTCATGACCCCAAGGTTGCAGCATGTGAAACTTGAACATGTCTTGGGTAACTTTAGAAAAATAGAGTGGAGAAAATGGTTGCTGCACCTATTTATAATCAAGAAAACTTATTTGTTTGTAGTAGGGAATGTGGAATGTTGTGCCCAAAAAACTCAAAGGAGCACTATACATGAAACTGTTTGTTGTGCTAGCTAATAGGGCTATAAAGCTTAGGACGTGAGAACAGAAGAAGGAAACTTATTACTTTATAATATTTTAAATGTACTTAACTCTTATATTTAATAGTTTTGTTACTTTTGTCTCTCGATTAATCTCAAATCATGATGAGTATAATAGTTTATAAGTTAAGGCATCATCTTTTTGTTAATTAAAGTCAAATATTTGGATCAATATTAAATTTTGTTTCATTTAAATTTGTGTAATATGTTTGCTATTCAAATAGCAAAGGTTTCACTTAACCACTGTATGAGCATATCTTACTTGATGTTGGTGGGAAAATTGAATAAGTAAAATGTAACAATGTCTCAAATACCATCAATAGGTCAAAAAATGTCAATACCCTAACACGTTTTTCATCTCATTTACACAAACAATGCAACATCTTCGATAATCAATTTAACGTCATTTCTTTCAATAATAAATTTTGTAATAGATGCCAAAATTTGTAATCAATTTATCATTCTTTGTTGACTTCAGAAAATAAATCATTGTGACTTAATTTTTTTTTTTTTTAAAACATAAAAATTAAAAAAAAAAGAATATTGTAATATTTGACTTATTTATGTATCAAAAAGTATAATTTTCAATATTTTTATATATATATATATATATATATATACATACACACACACACATACATGAATATATATATACACATCTCATGCACACTTTATTTTTAATATATATTATGTAAATAAATAATATAATTAATATAATATATATATATATATATATGTATATATATGTATGTATGTATGTATGTATGTATGTATGTATGTATGTATGTATGTATGTATGTATGTATGTATGTATGTATGTATGTATGTATGTATGTATGTATGTATGTATGTATGTATATATATATGTATATATATGTATGTATGTATATGTATATATATGTATATGTATATATATATGTATATATATGTATGTATGTATGTTTATTATAATAATTTATAATTTAAATATTTATGCTATTTTAAAAAATATACATATACACACACATATTTTTTTTTTGTAAACTTGTAAATAATATAAATATATATATATATATATATAAAATTTTCATAAAAATAATATATAAAAAAAAATATATATAAAATATAATAAATAATAATTTTTTTTTTCTATTATTAAAAATTAATAAGTCAACATACAACCAAAGTTTTAATAATAAGATAAAAAAATTAGTATAGATAAAAAAATTATATATACTTTATATTCAAACTAATATATAAATAATAAATAATAAAATTTTTTTACTTATTATACTTTGTGATAAATAAAAGATTAGTTTTTTTTTTTGATTAACTAGTTAATTTATAATCAAAATGAAAAAAATATCAAAATTAGGTATCACATTCTATAAATAAATAAATAAATCAATCAATCAACAAAAAATAGTAAAACAAGCAATAAGTTTGAAAATGCATACACCTAGTAAAAGTGATTAGCAAATGAGCTAACTAACACATTTGCAAACAATTAATCCCTCAAAATAAGTCTATGACACAGTAAGAGTCAAACTAAAACACTATAATCACCCATAAAAGTTGAATATTAGACAATGAAAATTCAAAACACATGTAGTGAATAGTCTAAAAAAAATGAAGGA
Source organism: Rhizophora mangle (assembly GCA_037832345.1). Lineage (NCBI taxonomy): Eukaryota > Viridiplantae > Streptophyta > Magnoliopsida > Malpighiales > Rhizophoraceae > Rhizophora > Rhizophora mangle. The sequence goes on along the minus strand of JBAPLJ010000184.1, from coordinate 26,876 downwards.
AAAAAAAATGACCAAAAAAAAAAAAAAAAAAAAATGTGGGGAATTTAGTTAGAGTTTAGAGGAAGAACAAGAACATAAATAAGAGGAACCCATAATTTGAATGGGGCACTTTGTTTTGCTTCTTAATGAGTGACTCTTTCCAACAAAATTTAAACATAGATATTAATTTTACTCAATAATACATCAATCAACAAAGATTTTGAAACAGAAACATGGGTGTAATGTGATACACTACGAGTCGATTCTCACATGTCATTGTCTTATTAGTACATTTTTTTTTCCTTTTTCATTTTTCTTCTGTTTTTTTTTTTTCAACATTGTAATATAATTTACTTCTCTCCTTCTTAGGGTTTTATTGATGTGTTTTGATGTTTTGATCCACTGATGTTTCTTTCAATTGTAAACTTTGTAAGAGATGCTAAAAATCTATAATTATGATTATAAAAAGATTTCAATGATAGAAATTATGGGTGATGCTTATGTTGTAGATGTTGACATGTTTAATTGTTTTTTACTATAATTTATGCCCACCTTATTAATAATATTAATTGTGTATATATCCAATTATTATGAAAGTTTAGATAAACAACATAATGTCTGATTTCATTTTATGATATCAATTAGTGATGTTTCATTTTATTTTATTTTTAAGTATTTTTATACCATATTTTATTTTTATGTATTCAATTAATTAAAGATGCATTGACCTAACTAATAGTAGTTTAGCCATTAATGTCAAGTTTGTTATTGCATTGTAGTATTTAGCATTTGTCTAGTCCAATTGTTGCCACTCCTGCAGGCAGTGTGGATGGATGAAGATGATAGGAAGAAACTTGACATTAATGGATATATCATCCTCAATGTCATATAGATTTGTTTAGTTGAACATGTTTACATGTTTGCTAAGGAAAAGCAACACTATTTGTAGAATATAGGATGGAGACATATCATCCTCCAAGAGATTGTTTATAAGACCATCCTAATAAGAAAAAAAAAAAATGTATTAAAAGGGGAAAAAAAAAGTAAAACCATGTTTCATTTTCTCATAATAATTGGCTGCCATTACATTTCAGCCATGTAAGATATGGGTCAAAAGGTCTACTAGGTGCCTTAATTTTCCAAACTAACTTCCTACATGTAAGACATAGAAACAAAAGTAAAATCTTTGTAGAGCTGCAAACTTTGAAGTTAAGTAGAATGAATGCTATAAAAACTAACTTAAAAGTTCCCACGTCTATATTCGCTGGAAGAAAGGAAGATGGAGATGAATAACCCATAACTAAAAATGAGACTAGCACAAAGAAATAACAACAAAGGATGTATCTCGAGTCAATTTTCTCTTCCAATTTCTATCATAACATTTCTAGGTGTCAAAAAGGAAATCAACAAATGCTTGAAATTTGCTCCATTGATTTTTTTTTTTAGGACTTATGCCTAATTTTTTGTACAAATATGACAAGACCCCTAGTCTAGATGTTAACTTCAATCTCTTACATTTGTGCAACTAGCCATGCATCTACATGGCAATAAATACCAAACACAACTTTCCAATGGTTCATGTGCTTCATAACTCATAAATACCAACTCAATGAGGCAAAGAACCCAAAAGAGACAAAGGAAACTAACGTAGCAGAAGATTATGGAGTGGACTAAAGTTTTTAATATTGAAACATTAGAATATAATCTATACAGAAATGATAAGCAACAAATTCAAAAAAATTTCTAGCTCTAGTGATGCTTCTTGCTAGAAAACATAGCATGCAAAGCTTATATTTGTTGGCACCAAGTAAGAGCAATACAAAAGAGTGGATCCTTTAGCGTAGTATCAACATAGTACTAAAAAAAAATTTAGATTCAAGCACACAAATACACTATTATCTCATCGTTAAAGTTAGACTCCCTAATTGCATATATGCTTTTTGTGTAAAATGTCCATGTCTTTGAAATTGATTAGACAACTAAAAATCTCTCTATACTAGCCTGACTAAAGTAGTAAGTACCAGTTTTATCAAGTTAGGGCTCAAACAAAAAGGTACTACAAGTTTTTCAATCAATTAATTGGAATTCTCCAAAATTTAACTCCAAATCCCTCCTCTTCGTTCTACCCCATAAATGCGAATCCCTTTACAATAATAACATCCTTTGTAACTCAGCAATCACAAGAATTATGCTAAAGACAATACCATTTTGTACACAGGAAAGCATATCCTTAAACTATTTGTAGGCATGGGCATTATGTCCATAACATTTACTTTAGTTACAATTACTAACCATTCACACATGCTTATCCTTCTAATAAAAAAAAATGAATTTATAATCCAAACTGAAATTCATACATCCCTAATAAAAAAGCAAATTGATACTCTAACAGCATGAGAAAAGTCTAAACAAAAACTAAGGCACCTAGATTAGCTGATATGATTGATCAACCATTGATAATATGGTCAAAAAAAATTAGTGAAAAGAATTAAAATCAAAAATCAAATTTTATTAGTGACTAAATAAATCAATCAACAAAATATCAAAGCAAGTAACAAGTTTGAAAAAAAGATATACACCAAGTAAAAGCCATGAGTAAACATGCTAGCCAATGTAACCATAAATATTTAGGCATGTGGCATAGTGAGAGTTAAACTGAAACATTACAACCACCTACAAAACTTTATCATTGGACAATCAAAATTCAATTCCCATGCAATGAATCAACCATAAAATTAAAGATTGAAAAAAAAAAAATCATAAAAATTTGTGGGAGAGTTTACTTAGAGGAAGAACTAGAACATAAATGAGAGAAAACTAAGAACTTGAATGGTGGACCTTTGCTTCACTTCCTAACCAACACCTCTTCAACAAAATTCAAAACAAAGAAATTAATGCTAATCAATAATGCATCAATCAACAAAGATTTCGAAGTAGAAATGTGCTTGTAATATGATATAGACCCACAATAGATATTAGATGAAAAAACTCACCAATTGGAGGCATAGTGATTGGACGATGAGGCCATAACTAGATGTCAATTTGGAAAGCGCTTATTCTTTGTTCAAATCTAAAAAAGGCCCATTTTCCATTCAAGTTGGATTTTGACTTTTAATAGAATAATGTGGGATGGAATTATTACAATTAATCTAAATAGAAAGCCAACTAATTTAAAGTGCACCTAATTTTTATTTTAATCGTTATTTTATTTTTTTAATAATAAAATTAATGGAAAATGTGATTAGTGCATGTATTTGATGGGATCATTCCTTTTGTTGGGAAAATTAGACTATAAAAAATATTAGGTTATTTAATTTTCCTCTAAATTTGAAAATAATAACATTTTATTTATTATCATAAGCTTGTAAGTTATTTAATCCACTTGTTAATTGTTTGTATTCTATATTTTCAATGATTTGATTTCAATACTAGTTAATATATTTAAATTTTGATGGTGATTATGATAAATGCTTAATAATATGAATTCAACTATAGGCTATCAACCCCAAAAGAAGAGCAAATGAAATTAAAACTATGGTATAAAATATAAGGTATAATTATATTTTGTATCCTAGAGATTTTTAAAAATTATGAAAAAAAAATACTAACATTATCAATCAACTTTAACAAAAAAATCATAAAATGATACTCTTGTATGTAATATAACATCAAAAAAAACTCATATTTTGTTGAAGTTTTCAAAATAAAAAGAAAGAAATGTGATAGGTTGTGCCTCCTATGATTTCAACCCAAGATAAGTGTGTGTGCCAAAAGACACAAAGTACTAGTCCAATTACCTTCAAATTATTATTTATTGTGTCCACTAAGTAATAAATGTGACTTTAATAAGTAATTGAAAATAGTGACTAATGGGTTTTGAAACCTAGGATTTAAGAGTTGCAACTAAAGGTTGTGATCACTAGATAAAATGATTATTATGTGTTAGTTATCAACTAACTACTTTATATGTTGTTTCACAATAAATAGAAAAAAAAAAAAGAAAAAAAAAGTGTGTGTTAGCATTCAAACTCATGACCATTTAATGAATGGTCAAGATGTTAACTGCCAAAAATGAAATGTGTCTATATTGACAAATGGTCACCACTATGTCTATAAATAGCAAAGGCCCATCATTTGTCCAAGAGATCAAAATTTTTTTTTTTTTTCTCTTGGTTCCTTCATTATTATATCAAGGATCCTTTTGTCTATTACATTACTATAGAAATATTATAGACATTCATGAGAGCAATTCTGAAAATATACCAACTTCTCAAGGGCTTGATTTAGTAGTGCAACCTACAATTAAGTGTGCTTCATTTTATCTTGTGAGGGAATTTACATAAACCTTTATTGCAAATTAATGAGGACAACTTTCACCTTAAGGAGAGTGACATTAGATACACAACTTGAAGTAATCATATTTCAAATTTTCAATATAGTCAAGAGTTTGTATCAACATCTTTACCATGCAACTCTAGTATCCTTCTCTTCCTCTCATTTGAAACCTCAATTTTAGAGTGTTGGTATTGTAGATGTTGAAGTGTTTAGTTGTTTAACTAGAAAAATATATACTGCCTTAAAAAAAAATATTAACTGTTTATAATTACAATTATTTTGAAAGTTTAGATAGATGACATAATGCCCAATTTCACATCATGTTGATGATGGTAATTAAACTAACTCATAATTTCCCAAAAAAAAAATAGTAAACAAAGCTTTTATTAGAGGAGATTATGTAAGAACAATAAATAAAAGTGGATCCTCAAGCTCAATATCAACCTAGTACTTGAAAATATTGAATTTTAGATACATAAATACATTATTATCTCAATATCAGACTTGCTTCTTGCTTATATGCTCCTAAAGTAATATGTCCACATTATTGAAGTTAATTAGATAGCAAAAGTTTTCCAATGGCTCCAATATCTACCTTCTTTCTTCTTGCTCATCCAACATCTCCAAGACATTGTAACAAACAATGATAATGGTAGTATCCAAAAAAATAACAAATACTTTTAGTATGCCACTATCGTAAATGAAATAAATTTTGAGATTAAGGCATAAAATTTTTAGGGACAAAATGTCTTCACAATAGTGACAATGTTTAAGACAAACAAATTGATAATGCTACAATTGTGAAATGGCAAAGAATAATCTTTGAATTAGCTAAATCTAAAATGGAAGCTTGTGTTGCCTACATGGGAAAGGAATCATGTGTCAGAGTGAGCACAAAAAGAAAAAAGTGAGGGTTTTTTCCATTACCCAAAGTTTTAGCATATAAATAACTTAGGAGATCAAAAGAGACAAAATCAACTCAAACAAGGTTATAACGGCCAAAATCAACCAAAATGGCCATGGCATGAACTTGAAAAGAGTCCAAAAAAAAAAAAAAAAGAGATGAGTAAGATGGTACATGCAATCCCTATGATCTACCAATTCTAGGGAAATTAAAGATGAGGGAAGAAGTTTTGAGAAAAATTGAAAATTTTCAATAACAATAGAGTTGTCCATGTAAAAATAAACAACAAGCATGGTGACTATTGTTCTCCTCCACCTCAAAATCAGTTGGGGCTGAACAAATTTGATTCATGGCATGGTGGAAGAGAAAATGTTTCATTAGGAGAAGAGAGAGAGAGAGCTTATGAAAAATCAAAAGGAAAGAAGGGTTGCTACCTGTTTATAATCACCAAAATTAGTAATGTTGTGCCAAAAAATTTGTAGTTGTTATGTTTGAAAAACTATAAGTGTTGTGTGCCAATAAAACTAAGAGGAGAAAAGGGTTGCTATATGTGAAACTTAAACATGTCTTAGGTAGCTTGAGAAATACAAAGAGGAGAAAATGGTTGCTGCACCTATTTATAAAAGACCTATTTAAAATCATAAAAAAAACTAAATGATTATAGCAAGAAACATGCAATTGTTATGCCCAAAAAGGTAACTTATCACTTTATAATATTATAAATGTACTTAACTCTTATAATTAATAGTTTTGTTACTTTTGTCCCTAAAATTAGCCCTAAATCATGATGACGCTAATAGATTATAAATTATGGTGTCACCTTTCTTAATTAAATTTAGATATTTGTATCAATATTAAATTTTGTTTCATTCAATTATGTGCAATATGTTTGCCATTTTGAATATGAAAGGCTCAACTTGGCCACTATATGAGCATATTTTACTTGATGTTGGTGGGTAAATTGAACATGTAAAATGTAGTGATACCTAAGATACCATCAATAGGTTAGAAAACGTCAATATCTTGACATGCTTCTCATCTTGTTTACATAAACAATGCAACAACTTTGATAACCAATCATATGATGTTTCTTTCAATTGCAAACTTTGCAAGATATGCCAAAATTTGTAATTATATTGCAATATTCTATCATATTGATTATCATTTTTGGCTAAGTTTAGAAAATAAATCATTGTGATCTATTTTTTTCTCAAGATAATATAAAAAAATTAAAATAAATGATTTTAATATTTGAGTCATTGATTTTATGTACCAAAAAGTATGATTTTTATTATTTTTTGACTATGAATTTTATGAATTTTTCTTGTGAAAAAAAAAAAAAAGAAATTATTATTTATTTCTTTATTTTTTTTTATTATTTTATTTTTTTATTACACACATACACATACACAAGTATATATAGATCTCATATGCACATCATTTTTTTTTATATTATTTATTAAATAATATATTTAATTTACATAGGTATTAATTTTTTATTTTATTATATATATATATATATATATATATATATATAAAGACTCTGATGAGAATGCATGATGATGCATAAGAAGGATAAATTTATAAATTACTATGTGGCATTGTTATACCAGAAGTTGCTCAAACATAAGTCTCTTGAGTTGGTACTAGTTTCTAGCCAATATACTAAATATGTATTTGAAATCATTCAAATGAAACCTTGGTACATGCATTAAAGATAATTATTGAAATTTATTTGCATGTATTAAAGATACATAGACATTTGAAGGGTAACTTAGGGATTTCCCATTCGAGAGTCCCTTTACAAGTTACAAAGTGTAAAGTAAGAGAGAACATTTATAAAAGAGCTATTAGATTATAGGATAGGAAAATATTTAAAAAGGATGGTATTCCATTCTAGGAGGACTTCCTCCCAAAATGTTTTCTAAGGTTTGTAGAACTTATTCACAAAGGAAAGGTTTTTATAAAAGCTTCTTTTTTTAAGAAAAAAAAAAAAAAGCTTGCCTAATGACTAATAAGTAAGGCCTTTTATAGATGCTTGGGCCTTATATGCTTAGAGCTTGAAGATAAAGTTACTTTCAGTGAAATGTAAATGCTTTTGCTTGTTGAAAGGTAAATTCTTTTACTCTTCAAAAAATTGATGCTTTTTACTTTAACTTTGGGTAAAAGTATAGATTCCTTTTACTTTTATCCTTTTACCCTTGATAAAAGCATTTCCCCTTTACCTTTTGCCTTTGTTTTTATGCTTGATATGGATGGGGCCAACAAAGTCAAGATTCTAAAAGGGATCATATGATGATGTTAAGCTAGACTTCACTTCATTCATTGCTTGCTAAGCTTGTTGGAGAATATCTCTGTCAATATAGTCTACTATTCCTACTTGGTTTCAGCTTTAGCTAGGAAGGCACTTGCATGTGTCTTTTATTGGTGGAATTGCAAGGTGCTTGGTTCAATGGTGTTGGACCACTAAGGATTTGTAGAAAAAAAATTGTAGGGCACCATGCTTGCAAGCTTTCTGCTATTAAGTAGCAAAAACTATTGCCAAAATTTGACCTTGTAGATTTGGCCAATAACTAGAGTCCTTATGAAAGGATCATCCCTAATTTGAAATACTCATTCACAAATCTAAGGTAGCTTGAAAATATAACAAAATTGTAATAATTGAGGGAAAGAAGCTTGGGTTATGTAGGACTAGAAAATTGATTGGAAGATATTGAAACCTTCTTGAATGGAGTCTAAAATGATTTTAGAGGTTGGACCAAACTAGTTCCATCAATGGTTAAACTAGAGAGGAAAGGTAATGGTGGCTATGGTTTCCTAGAAAAACATATAGGAATGTTGGTGGGATTGATTTTGGTAATAGAAAGCATTAAACCATGCCTGTTTGTAATCCCAATAATTGAATTTTAGAAGGAAATTTGAGGTCATAGTAATGGTAGCTTGAAATTTTTGATCGTGGTTTGATGATTCAAGCCAATTTTAAGGTTGAAGGACCTAAATAATTTGAATAATTGAATGGGTATTGTTGCTTGGATCATTTGGGTGGTAATGGTGCTTGATTTTAACTAATTCAATTTTGATCAATGTGATTTCATAAAATGATATGGGCTTCTGTGAATTCTAGGACTTGTAAAACTAGTTTGGAGAAAAAATTTTGTTAGTGTCAAAAAAATCCTCTTTCAATTAACTCAATGTTTTGAAATGAAGGCTTGATAATATATGCAAAATTATTTTTTTTAGTTGCTTGAAAATTGCTTAGGAAAATAGTTTGTAAAGGGGTATTTGAAACAACCACCTCTTTGCCTTTTAAAATAGATTTTGAGAGAGAGGCCAGTGAGACCATAATCACCTCATTTGAGAGAGGGATAAGTGATACCTTAACCATCTCTTTGCTTGTTGCTTGATTGGTGTTCTTACTAGAAGAAACACCAATGCTTGATTCAAGCTTGATCTACTTCAATGAAGGAGGCTTTGATGAAATTGAATAGTCTAGTAAAGAGGCTAACCAAGTTTTAAATGCTGATGAGCTTCTAGTGGCAAGCTTGAAAACATTGCTTTAGTTTTGGGACTAATATTTGAATGGGAGGATGAATGGTGGGAGCTTGAAGAGTTTGAAGGTTTTCTTGGGCTAATGCTTCTTCTTTGAAGATTTGAGTCCATGCCTTGAGTGGCTTGATTGAAGATTTGTAGGAAGGCTTGGTGGACTGTTTTCAAGGCATTATGGTGGTAGAGAGCTTTGCAAAAATTCTCTTCTAAGAAAGTTAGGCAAAGAATTTGAACTACCTTTCACAAACTCAATGTCAAAGTCAAAAAAAAAAATTAAAATTGCTTGCCAATGAGCAAAAATCTATTTTGATGCAAGGTTTTGAACATCTTTTCACAAAATATATTTTATAGCTTGACAGTTAATGCAAAGTAAAAAATTTTGATTAAGCAAATCATTTTGAAATTTGGAGATGCATAAAACAATTACTAAACTTTCTTTTCTGAATATGGAATACTATGGTTGACAATCATTCCAATCCTTAAAGGTAAAATGAACAAGTTGTTCTTGTTTGCCATTGGTTTGCTTGAGGATCCCACCATAACCTAGTTTTGAGGAATTTGTCTTAACTATCTTTGGTAGGTCTACATCACAAATGTTCAAACAAGGAAGTTCCTTGACTTGGTGCTTGATGACTTGAACTATAAGTATATGCTAGGGAGACCAAGGAATTAAAGTTTTCTTTATTCTATCATGTAAAGGCTTGCAAACTAGATTGAGCTTATGATTGAAGTCTATGACATAATTAAGACTTCTTAAGAACCTTTGGTGTTGAGATTTTTTAGTATTTTTTAGTAAGTTGATTAGGAAATTTATTAGCAAACTGGATAGATTGTTTTATAGGGATGAATGTACCTTGATAGATAAAATGACCAAGGAATCTTACCCTAGTTTGAAAAAGATTGATCTTAGACTTGGAAATGGCTAGGCCATGCTTATGGGTGATCTTTATAAAGATAGTCAAGTGCTTGAAGTGTTGATCTATATTAGATGAAAATACTAAGACATCATCAATATAAATAACTAAAAATTGAAAGAATAAATCTCATTCATAATCTTATGGAACTCAAAGGTGTATTTTTTAGTCTAAATAGTATTACATTCCATTCATGCTAGCAAAGGGTACAGTGAAGGTAGTTTTGTATTGATTTGCCTCCTTGATCTAAATCTACCAAAATCTAGATTTTAGATCAAACTTAAAAAAGACCATTGCCTTAGCAAGGCATTAAAAGAGGTCTTTTTGATTTGAAATTAGATACCTAATCCATTCCAAGGCTTGCTTCAAGGGCTTGTAATTGATAACAAACTTGGGAGTGCCATGTTCTATTTTAACATTCTTGTTGACATAGAATGTTGCACATCTCCAAGGTGACTTGCTAGGTCGAATGATACCTTTAGCAAGAAAGGCTTGGATTCTTCGCTTGCAATATTCAACTAATTATGGATGCATTTGTATTGGGTGCATTTTAATAGGGATTTGGTGCTTATTGAAGTGCTTGGCATATGGTAAATCTGCCATATGTTGCTTGCAATGCCAAAAGGCATAGGATACTCTAGAACAAATAGTGGTTTCAATGTGGTTTTGAAAGGATTGGATTTTTGCTTAGAGAATTAGTTGTGTCAATTGGTGTTTAGGTTGTTTGAAATTGATCTCATCTTGGAGATGGTGAAAATGAGATGTTTTGGTCTTAAGAAGTAAATTGAGTTTTATAGATTCTTGAACTAAGATACCTTTCGAAAGAATGAGGTTTTTGACTTGAGGCTTGTAGATGAATTGGAATTGAAGTGTTTGACCAAGGATAGTAGTGGTAATTCCTTGGTATATGACTTAAAATGGTTGGATAAGCTTAAAGAAGGGCATACCTAAAATAACCTTTTGCTTGAGGTTTTTGATCAAAACAAAAGAAGTTTTGATAGTAATACCTGAATGGCAGATACAAGCATTAGAGAGCTTGTATGAGATTAGAAGGGAATGGTTGCTTGCAAATTTGAGTCCTTTTAAGGTTTTCTTGTAGTATTTGGTTGGGATAAGGCCTTCTTGGATATAGTTTAACTCTACACTAGTATCTTACAAGGCTATAGCAGTTATCTTGTAATCATGAATTTGAATGGTACTACTATTAAGCCATTTATGGGTTGTGATTTCTATCAACAAATATAGAAAGTTAGCTTGATCCAGGGTAGACAGGTTAAGATTACAATCTTGGTTTGTTAGTGGATTAACTTGAGGAGGGCTTGGTTCATGAGAATCCTATAGAAATTGGTGAAGAATAAATAGCAGTAGGTTATGATCTACCAATCTCTACTTGAGTTCTTTGATTTCTAGCTTGAGTTGATGAACTTCTTGTTAAAGTTCTTGAAGTGTAACAAGCTTAGGATTGGGTTGGTCAAACCACTTAAGTATGCTTGTAAGATTGTAGGGTGATTGGGCTTGTTGAAGCAAAGGATGTCAAGTAGAGCTTGATGGTACTTATATCAAAAGCTTGTAATGATATTGATTTTTGACTTGTGGATCATCCATAGAATCAATCTATTCTTGGATGAATTCTTGGCTTATAGTGTGAACACTTACCTATTTCTCACTATTTGAAGTAGATGAGGTGGCAAGTTCATTAACTTAGACATCTGACGATTGTTCGTTGATGAATAGGGCTTAGATTTGTTCATAAATTGGTTTAGGTAATTGAAGGGTTTTGACTTTAATTTAGATTCTACAGTAACAAGCTAAGTGTTTAAGCTAGCCACATCTAAAAGCAAGTTATTGAGGTGCTTTGAAATGTTTGGGCTTTAAGCCATTTGGTTTGTTTTTAATTGTTTTTGAGGGGACATATATTGAAGGCTTTTAGGCTTTGGTAGGAAGGCTTTAAATTAGATTCTACATTTTGGACATCTCTTTGTGATAAGACTTTAATTTAGATTCTACAGTAACAAGCTAAGTGTTTAAGCTAGCCACATCTAAAGCAAGTTATTGAGGTGCTTTGAAATGTTTGGGCTTTAAGCCATTTGGTTTGTTTTTATTGTTTTTGATGGACATATATTGAAGGCTTTTAGGCTTAATGGTAGGAAGGCTTTCTAATGAGCTTAGGAGACTTCCTACATTTGGACATCTCTTTGTGATAAAGAGAGTCATCAAATTAGGCATAGAAAGAACCAAGTTCTTTTTAGGTTTGTTTCTATTCACACTTTAGCTATTATTGAAGCTTAAGATTTGAACAAATCTATAGGTGTTCTTTTGGATAAAGCTTACTAGATCACCATAGGCCAAAGCATGGTAGGGGGGGATTGGACCATTGAAATGGGCTTGGAGTAGCTGATATGATTGCTCAACAACTATTGAAAATATGATCAAAAAATTTAGTAAAAAGAATCAGAATCAGAAATTGAATTATAATAACAATTAAATAAATTAATTAACAAAATTGTAAAATAAGTAGCAAGTTTGGAAAAGGATACACTAAGTAAAAGCCATGAGCAAATGTGTCAACCAACGTAACTGTAAACTTTTAGGCTTATAGCATAATAAGAGTCAATATGAAACATTACAATGACCTATAAAACTTTATCATTGGATAGTCAAAATTCACTTCCTATGCAATGAATCATCTAAAAGATGAAAGATTTTTTTTTAAAAAAAAGGAATCATAAAAATTTGTGGGAGAGTTTACATAGAGGAAAAATAGGAGCATAAATGAGAGGAACTAAAAACTTAAATGGGGGATCTTTGTTTTGCTTCCTAATTGGTAGCTCTCTTTAACAAAATTCAAACACAATCATTAATTCTAATCAATGATATATCAATCAACAAAGATTTTGAAACAAAAACATGTGTGAAATATGACACAAACCCCAATAGATATTTGACAAAAAAAAAAAAATCATCAATTGGAGGCATAACGATTGGATGATAAGGCCATAACTAGATGTCAATTTAGAAAGCGTTGGTTCTTTGTCCAAATCTAAAAGGCCTATTTGCCGTTCAAGTTAGATTTTCACTTTTAATAGAATAATGCAAGATGGAATTATTACAATTAATCTAAATAGAATGCTAGTTAATTTAAAGTATACCTAATTTTAATTTTAATAGTTACTTTATTTTTTTCAAAAATAAAATTAATGAAAAATGTGGTTAGTGCATGTATTTGATGGGACCATCCTTTTGTTGGGAAAATCACACTATCAGAAATATCAAGTTATTTAATTTTCCTTTAAATTTGAAAACAATAAAATTTTTTAATTATCATATGTTTGTTTGTTATTGAACTCACTTGTTAATTGTTTATATTTCTATATCTTTCAATGATTTGAATTCAATATTAGATAATATATTTAAATTTTGATGGTGATTATTATAGATGCTTGATGATAGGAATTCAACTACATGATATTAACCCCATAAGGAGAACAAAAGAAAAGAAAATTCATATATAAAATATAAGGCATAATTATACTTTGTATCCTATATTATTAAAAATTATAAAAAATATACAAACATTATTAGTCAACTTGGGAAAAAATTTTAAAATGATACTATTCTATGTAATATAACATCAACCTCATCTTCACATGCAACTCTAGCATTCCTCACTTTATCTCATTAGACACCTCATTTTTAGAATGCTAGCATTGCAAATGTTGAAGTGTTTATTTGTTTAACTAGAACTTATACCCACCACTAAAATATTAATTGTGTATGAATATGATTATTATGAAAGTTTAGATAAATGACATAATGCCCAATGTCACATTATGTTGATGATGGTAATTAAACTAACTCATAATTTCCCAAGAAACATAGCAAACAAAATTTTTATTAGATGACATTACATAAGGACAATAAATGAGAGTGGATGCTTAAGCTTGGTACCAACCTAGTACTTGAAAATGTTGAATTTTAGATACACAAAAAAACATTATTATCCCAATATTAGACTCCCTCTATACTTATAAGCTCTTCATGTAAAATGTCCACATTGTTGAAGTTGATTAAAGAGGCAAGGTTTCTCAATGACTCTAGCATCTACCTTCTTTCTTCATGCACATCCAACATCTCCAAGACAATGTGAGAAATAATGATAATGGTAGCACCTAAAAACAATAGCAAACACTTCTAGTACACCACTATTGTAAATGAAATGAATTTCAAGATCAACAAAAATAATTGTACTAAAGAAACATTTCAGCGACGATGACAAGGTTTGAGAGAGAAAAATTGATAGTGCTGCAAATGTGAAAAAACAAAGAACCACCTTTAAATTAGCAAAATCTAAAATGGAAGTGTTTGTTGTCAATATGGGAAGGGAATCATGTGTCAAAGTGAGTGCAAAAGGAAAAAGTAAGGGTTTCTCCATTACTCAAAGTTTTAGCACATAAATAAGGTAGGAGATTAAAAGAGATAAAATCAACTTAAACATGGTTTTGATGGCTAAAGCCAAACCAAAATGGTCATGGCACGAACTTGACATAAGTCAATAAAAAATCAAGAATGAGTAAGATGGTACATGCAATCCTTGCAATCTATTAATTTTTGGGAAATTGGATGTGAGAGAAGAAGTTCTAAAAAAAAGTTGGAAATTTTCAATAACAATAAAGTTGTCCATGTAAAAATAGTAACAAACATAGTGGCTTATTCTCCTCCACCTCAAAATTAGTTGGGGCTAGACAAATGTATCCATGACATGGTGGGAGAGAAAAATTTTTGTTCAGAGGAAAGAGAGAGAGAGAGAGAGCTTATGAAAAATCAAAAGGAGAGAAGGGTTGCTACCTATTTATAATCATCAAAATTAGTATGTTGTGCTAGAAAAAAAAAACTGTGAGTGTTGAACCAAAAAAAAAAAAAAATTGAGAGGAGAAAAGCGTTGTGCTCCAACAAGTTTTGGGGCAGCTAATCTAAATAGAAAGCTAGCATGGAATTATTCTTTGTTCAAATCTAACTAGATGTCAATTTGGAAAGCACTTATTTTTTGTTCAAATCTAAATGGCCCATTTGCCATTCAAGTTGGATATTGGCTTTTAATGGAATAATACAAGATGAAATTATTATAGCTACTAAAATAGAAAGCTAGTTAATTTAAATTATACCTAATTTTAATTTTCATAGTTATTTTATTTTTTTTTTCCAAAAAAAATTAATGTAAAATGTGTGATTAGTGTATGTATTTGTGGGGACCATTCCTTTTGTTGGGAAAATTAAACTATAAAAAATATTTGGTTATTTAATTTTCCTCCAAATTTGAAAACAATAACATATTTTTTTTATTAACATAAGTTTGAAAGTTATTCAACCCACTTCAATGATTTGATATCAATATTAGTTAATATATGTAAATTTTAATGGTGATTATGATAAATGCTTGATGATAGAAATTCAACTATAGGCTATCAATCCCAAAAGGAGAACAATGAAATAAAAAATTATGGTATACAATATAAGGCATAATTATACTTTGTATCTGAGATTATATGAAATTATAAAAAATATACTAACATTATCACTCAACTTGGACAAAAATCATTAAATGATACTTTTTTTGTGTAATATAGCATAAGAATCCTCATCTTCACCATGCAACTCTAGTATCCCTATCTTCCTCTCATAAGAAACCTCATTTTTTGAATGATAGCATTACAGATGTTAAAGTATGTAATCATTTTACTAGTACTTGTACCCCACCTTAAAATTATTAATTGTGTATTAATACAATTATTATATTATGAAAGTTTAGATAAATGATATAATGTCCAATTTCACATTATGTTGATGATGGTAATTATACTAACTCATAGTTTCCCAAAAAGCAAAGCAAAAAAAGCTTTTATGTGATGACATTATGTAAGAACAATATACAAGAGTGGATCTCTTAGCTTATTAGCAACCCAATACTTGAAAATTTTGAACTTTGGATAGACAAATACATTATTATTTTTCAATATTAGACTCCCTCCCTACTTATATGCTATTTGTGTAAAATGTGCACATTTATGAAGTTGATTAGACAACTAGGGTTTCTCAATGGTTCCAACATTTTCCTTCTTTCTTCATGCTCATCCAACATCTCCAAGGCATTATGAGAAATAAGGATAATGGTAACACCTAAAACAATAACAAATACTTACTTCTAGCATGCCACTATTGTAAATGAAATGAATTCTAAGATTGATGAAAATAATATTAGGGACAAAACATCTCAGTGACATGACAAGGTTTGAGATAGAAAAATTGATAATGCCACAAGCATGAAAAAGCAAAGAACAACCTTTTAATCAACTAAATTTGAAATGGATGTATGTGTTGCCAATATGGGAAGAGAATGATGTGTCAAAGTGAGTGCATATGGAAAAAGGTTATAGTTTCTTGACTACTTAAAGATTCAAAACATAAAAGGTAAGGTAAGAGATTAAAAGAGAGAGAGAATCAACTCAAACATGGTTCTAATGGCTAAAGTGAACCAACATGGTCATGATATGAACTTGATAGAAGTTTGGAAAAAATTGAGAATAAGTAAGATAGTAAATTTTGTTACTCTCATCAAAAACCTCATTTTCAAAATTTGGCATTGCATAGTGTTTAGTTGTTTGACAAGAACTTATCCTTACCTTGAAAAATATTAATTGTGTATAAATACAATTATTATGAAAGTTTAGATAAATGACATAATGCCCTATTTCACATTATGTTGATGATGGCAATTAAACTAACTCATAATTTCCCAAAAAAACATAGCAAACAAAACTTTTATTAGATGACATTACATAAGAACATTATACAAAAGTGGATCCTCAAGCTTAGTACCAACCCAATACTTGAAAGTGTAGAATTTGAAATACATAAATACATTGTAATCTTAATATCAAACTCCCTTCCTACTTATATGCTCTTCATGTAAAATGTCCATAATGTTGAAGTTGATTAGATAGCCAGAGTTTTTCAATAGCTCTAGCATCGACCTTCTTCCTTCATCCTTATCTAACATCCCTAAGACATTAGGAGGAGGAACAATGATAATGGTAGTGCCCAAAATCATAGCAAATACTTTTAATACACCATTATCATAAATGAAATGAATTCCAAGATCGACAAAAATAATTTTAGGGATGAAACATTTTAACAACGATGACAGGGTTTGAGTCAAAAAAAATTTGATAGTGGTGCAAGCATGAAAAAGCAAAGAATAACCATTTAATTAGTTGAATCTAAAATGGAAGGTGTGTTGCCAACATGGAAGAGAATCATGCATTGATGTGAGTGCAAGTGGAAAAAGTGAGGGTTTCTCCACTACCTGAAGTTTTAGCACATTAATAAGGTAGGAGATTAAATGAGACACAATCAACTCAAACAAGGTTCTGAAGGCTAAAGTAAACCAAAATAGTTATAGCATGAACTTGACAAGACTCTAGAAATGATTGAGAATGAGTAAGATGGTAATGCAATCCTTATGATATGTTAATTCCTTGGAAATTGGTGGTGAGGGAAGAAGTTCTGAGAAAAAATTGGAAATTTTCAATAACAATTGAGTTGTTCATGTAAAAAATAACAACTAACACAGTGGCTATTATTCTCCTCCACCTTAGAATCAGTTTGGGCTGAGCAATTGAATCTATGGCATGGTGGGAGAGAAAAAGTTTCATTATAAGAAAAGAGAGAGAGAGAGAGAGAGAGAGAGAGAGAGAGAGAGAGAGAGAGAGAGCTTTATGAAAAATTAAAAGGAGAGAAAGGTTACTACTTATTTATAATCACCAAAATTAGTATGTTGTGCAAGAAAAAAATTGTACTTGTGTGTTAGAAAAATTGAGAGAGAAAAAAAAAAAATTGTTAGACATGAAATTTAGACATATCTTGGGTAACTTGAGAGAAAAAAGAGGGCAAAAAAAATGATTGTTGCACCTATTTATAATCCTAAATACTTATTTATTTGTAGTAGGAAAACGTGGAAGTGTTGTACCAGAAAAAAACTGAAAGGAGCATTATAAGTGAAACTTTTTTATTTGTGTTTGCTAATGGGGCTATAGAGCTTAGGATGTGAGAATATAAAAAGACAACTTATCAAATACAATATTATAAATGTACTTGACTTTTATATTTAATAGTTTTATTACTTTTGTCCTTTGATTACTCTCAAATCATGATGATGAAAATAGTTTATAAATTATGGTGTTACCTTTTCTAATTAAATTCAAATATTTGGATCAATATTAAATTTTGCTTCATTTAAATATGTGAAATATGTTTACTATTTGAATACTAAAGGCTTGACTTGGCCATTGTATAAGCATATTTTACTTGATGTTGGTCGGCAAATTTAACATGTAAAATGTAATGGTGGCTAAGTTTTTATGACTAGGAGAGAGTAAGACAAAAAAAGGTAAAAAGAAAATTTCTCTAATGAGGATAATGGCAAAACTATTGAGGACAATATCTTTTTACGGATGAAGGAGAAGTTTGAGTACTGAAATTTACTTTAAATTTTGGAAAACAAGTTTAAGTACTAGTATCTATTTTTGCTAAAGAAGGTGGAGGAATTGGTGCCATAGAGTTTACTTTGAGCAAGGTTTTTCTAAGAATTGAAATTTCAATATTGAGAGTTTGAAGCTATTAAAGTAATGATGAGTGAATTTTTAGAAGGTTTTGATGCTATTATAGTAAAGAGAAGTGGTCTTCCTTAAGTTATTGATTTTGGAGGATGAGTTGCCAGAAATGAGGGATGATGGCTTCATAATCAAAACATTTTTGAACATAAGGTAAATAAGGACTATGTGCATTTAAAGAAGAAAAACACTAACTATGTTGACGTTAAACAGACGCAAACTCCCTAAGTTGTCTAATATAAGCGAAACAATAATGACAAGACTACTGAAAACTAGTGAAGAATCTTTCTTACTAACTACATGATTCCAAAGATTATTTAAGATGTAGTGATGTTCTGTTCTTCCTCCTATTAATTGTTGTTGATCTAGTCTAGTGATCTTGAACTTGGAGGGTTCAAAATGATATTTAGGTAGACTAATATCCTTATACTTTTGGTAGGTGTGGATGTATTGGTGTTTATCAAAAAACTGCCATCTAAAACAAATAAAAAAAATAATAAGAATAATGATATACTACTAAAGAATTCTAAAACTACATGGATAAAATTTTGTATACGTCTTGTAAGATGTTATGGGAGTTTTAGGGATATGGAAAGTTGATCTTGCATCTAGATTCATACTTGGAAGAATGCTAGGGTTGTTGGGAAAAACAAGTTTGCTTGGAATGGCTACATTACTTACTAGGTTAGTGATGGCTGGATTAGGAAATGAAGAATTGGGTTTAGAATCAAAAGAATCAATGAACAGGTTATGGACCTATTCATAGACTAGTTTGGGTAATTAGGCTAGGATTTTATGCATAATTTTACAATAATGGGCTAAGTGTGCAATTTGTTTACATGTGAAGTAGGTTATTTTGGGAGTGTATGGAATTTGGTTTTTAGGGTTAGGTAATTGTTCAAGTTTTTTTTGGATTTTGGAATAGGTTGTTTATAAACATTTTATGGAGGTTTAAAGGATGGGTTTATAATGGATGGTGTGGATATATGGCTTGTGGATGGATTTATGACATATATTTTACTTGTATATGTCTGAGAAGTATGCCTATATTGCAAATTGTCTATCTTATACTTACAATATTTAATATGTTCTATGAACACTTCTACATTTGTCCTAATAAGATACTAATTTCAAGACATGCATCCTTTACAAGTAAAAATGTTATCATCTTTTACCAAAAATAACTTTTTGATGCTAATAAACAAATTATCTACTTTTATGTTTTCCATGCTACTAAACAAATTGTTCTTAAATTCTATTATGGAGATGCTTTTTCTATGATGATGTGTTGACTTAAAATGTGAAGATGTGTCTAGATAAGCCTAAGATTCCCAAAATTCTCTAAAATAAAAGGGTTGAACTATAAAAAGTGGACTTAATCTAAGAACTAACTTTGTAAAAATTCTAGTTCTTCTATATTATGCATGTGATTTAACTTAGTGATAATTTTTTGGGTACTATCTAATGCAACTAATTTAAGAAAAATGAGATGTGAATGAATGACATTAGAAAGCCTTATCTTGAAATTCATTATACTAGGTACTCTCCCATACTACACTTCAATAGTATAAGGTTTGGCTAAAGGTTTCTATACAAATCTCTTCCCAAGATATGATGTTCTAGTAATGGACTCAGAGGAGTACATGTGACTTAAGGATGAAGCTACAAACATAGTAAACATGGTAACTTGGTATGGGGGTATGCCTTTCTTGGCTGAGTTGCTCTAGGGATTTTCCTACAATGGAGCATGAGATATAGGGATTTCACCTATGTGTTAGTGTTGACCAACATTCTCATTACCTTACCCTCAAGACTTACTACTAAGACCACACTTATTTGATCTTTTCCCCTTATGTTGTGCACATGCTTAGTTTCTCCCCTTGACAACTAAACAAGATGAAATAGACCACTATAACATAAAGACCAAAAATATTGTACCTATCCATCCATCACAAAAAGAACACAAGATTAGGCTTTGATACCAATTAGGGCAAGGATCTTACAGGATAGAGACACTGTATGAGAATGAATGATGATGCATATAAAGGATAAATTTATCGAGTACATGGCATTGTTATACCAGAGGTTGCTCAAACATAAGTCTCTTAAGTCGGTAGCCGTACTACTAGTAGTTTCCAACTAATATATTGAATATGCATTTGAAAACATTCAAATTAAACCTTGGTGCATGCATTAAAGATAAATATTAAAATTCATTTGCATGTAATAAGGATACATAAAGATTTGAAGGATAACTTAGGGATTTCCTGTTTGGGAATCCCTTCACAAGTTAAAAAGAGTAAAGTAAGAGAACACTTACAAAAGAGTTACTAGATTATAGGATAGGAAAATATTTACAAAGGATAGGATTTTATTTTAGGAGGACTTTCTCAAAAAACATTATCAAAGGTTTGTAGAACTTATTCTTGAAGGAAATGTTTTTCTTAAAGCTTCATTTTTTTTATTAGAAAAAAAAAGCTTGCCTAATGCATGATAAGTGAGGCCTTTTATAGATGCTTGGGCCTCAAATACTTAGAGCTTAAAGACAAAGTTACTTTCAGTGAAAAGTAAATGCTTTTGTTTTTTGAAAAGTATATTCTTTTACTTTTCAAAAAAGTAGATACTTTTTACTTTAACTTTGGGTAAAAGTAGAGATTCCTTCTATTTTTGTTCTTTTTCCCTTGGTAAAAGCATTTCACCTTTACTTTTTGCCTTTGTCTTTATGCTTGATGTGGATAGGGCCCAAAACATTTGGGTCATAAATCTAAAAAAGATCATATGATGATGACAAGCTAGACTTAGCTTCATTCACGGCTTGTTGAGCTTGTTGGATAATATCTATCAATACATTTAGATATTCCTACTTGGTTTTGGTACATTTAGATATTCCTACTTGGTTTTGGCTTCAGCTAAGACGGCACATATACATGTTTTTTGATAAAGGAATTAAGAGGCGCATGGTTCAATGTTGTTGGACTATTGGGGATTTGTAGAAAACCACTATAAGACACCATGATTGTGAGCTTTCTAAATTGTTGACAAAATTTCACCTTGTAGATTCAACTAAGAACTAGATTCCTTATTAAAGGATTATCCCTAATCTAGAGTTTCCATCCATAAATCCAAGCTAGCTTGAAAATATAACATAAATGTAATAATTGAGGAAAAGAAACTTGGGTAATTTGGGGCTAGAATTTTGATTGCAACATATTGAAACCTTCTTAAATTAAGTTTTAAAGGATTTTATATATTAGACCAAACTAATTCCACCAATGGTTAAACTAAAGAAGAAAAATAATGATGGCTTTGGTTTCCCAAAAAAAAATCCAGGAATGCTTGTGGGATTGATTTTGATAATAGAAAGCATTAAACCATGCCTCTTTGTAACCCCAATTGTTGAATTTGGGAAGGAAACTTGATGACATAGTAATGCTAACTTGAAATTTTTGATAATGGTTTGGTGATTTAGGCCAATTTAAGGGTTGAAGGACCTAAATAATTTCAATAGTTAAGTGGGTAAATTAGCTTGGATCTTTGGGTAATAACAATTCTTGATTTTGATTAATTTGGTTTCAATCAGTATAGTTTCATAAAATGATTGGGATTCTATGAATCCTAGGGCTTGTAAAACTAGTTTGAAGAAAACATTTTGCTGGCAACAATCTAAGGGTTGGTGTCAAAGAATATTCTTTCAATCAACTCAATGTTTTGAAAAGAGGGCTTGATAATATAAGGCTAAACCTTTTTTGAAGTTGCTTGAAAATTGCTTGGGAAAACAGTTTGTGATGGCCTCTTTGCCTTTTGAAATTAACTTTGAGAGAGGGGTTGATGAAACCGTAACCACCTCATTTGAGAGAAGGGTAGGTGATACCTAACCACCTCTTTGCTTGTGGCTTGATTGGTGTTCTTATTGAAAGAAACACTAGCACTTGTTTTAAGCTTGATATGCTTCAAAGAATTAGGCATTGATGATACTAAAGTGTTTGGTAAGGAGTCTAACTAGGTTTTAAGTGTTTGATGAGCTTATAGTGGTAAGCTCAAAAGGGTCACTTTTGTTGTGGGGTTAATATTTGAATGGGAGGATAAATGGTGGGAGCTTGAAGAGTTTGAAGTTTTTCTTGGGCTAATGCTTCTTCTTCAAAGATTTGAGCCCATGTTTTGAGTGGCTTGATTGAAGATTTGGAGGGATGCTTAATGGACCTTTGTCAAGGCATTGTGGTGGTAGGGAGCCTTACAAGAATTCTCTTGCAAGAAAAAGAAGCAAAGAATTTCAACTTCCTTTCACAAACTTGATGTCAAATTCAATAATGCTAAAAATTGCTTGCTAATGAACAAAAATTTGTTTTGATGCAAGGTTTTGAACATTTTTTTTTTTTTTTGCAAAATGTATTTTGCAACTTTGCAATCAATATAGAGCAAAATCTTTTGATTACACAAATTGTTTTGAAATTTAGAGATGCACAAAACAATAGCTAAATTTTTTTTTCTTGTGGAATACCATTGTTGATAGTCATTCTAATGCTTAAAGGTAAAACAAACAAGTTATTGTTGTTTACCATTGATTTGCTTGAGGATCCCACCATAACGTAATTTTAAGGCATCTCACCTAACTATCTTAGGTAGGTTTGGATCACAAATGTGCAAACAAGGAAGTTCCTTAACTTGCTACTTGATGACTTGAACTATGGCTATATGCTCAGGAGACCAAGGAATTGGAGTTTTCTTTAGTCTATCATGTAAAGGCTTGCAAGCTAGATTGAGCTTGGGATAGAAATCTATGAGATAATTAAGACTTCTTAAGAACCTTTGGAGTTGAGATTTGTTAATAAGTTGAACAAAAAATTTATCAGCAAATTGGATTGATCATTCTATAAGGATGAGTGTACCTTGTAAGATATAATGACCAAGGAATCTTACCTTAGTTTGAAAGAGACTAATCTTAGGCTTGGAAATGGCTAGGCCATGCTTGTGGGTGACCTCAATGAAGATGGTCAAGTGCTTAAAGTGTTAATCTATATTAGATAAAAATACTAAGACATTATCAATATAAACAACTAAAAATTAAGAGAATAAATCTCATTCATAATCCTTTAGAACTCAGAGGGTGCATTTTTGTGTATGAGTAGCATTACATTCCACTTGTATTGGCCAAAGTGTATAGTGAAGGCAATTGTATCAATCTATCTCCTTGATCTATATTTGCTGGAATCTAGATTTCATATCAAAATCAAACTTAGAAAAAACCAATACCTTAGCAAGGCATTGAAGGAGGTCTTTTTGATTTGGAATTGGACACATGATCCATTCCAAGGCTTGATTAAAGGGCTTGTAATTAATAACTAACCTAGGAGTGCCATGTTCTACTTCAACATTCTTGTTAACATAGAATTTTACACAATCCAGGGTGACTTGCTAGGCTAAATGATACCTTTTGCAAGTAAGGCTTGGATTTCTTGCTTGCAATATTTTACCAATTATGGATGCATTTGAATTAAGCACGCTTTAGGAGGGATTTGGCACTCATCAAAGTGCTAGGCACATGGTAAATCTACCATATGTTACTTGTAGTGCCAAAAGGCAATTGGTACTTCAAAAAAAATGGTGGTTTGATATGGTTTTGAAAGGATTGGATTTTTACTTGGAGAATTGGTTTTGTCAATTAGTGTTTAAGTTTTTTGAAATTAATCTCAATTGGTAAAGATGAAATGTTTTGGTCTTGAGAAGTAAATTATGTTCTATGGATTTTTAAATTGAGATATCTTTCTTAAGATTAAGGTTTCTAACTTGGGGCTTGTAAATGAATTGGAATTGAAGTGTTTGACAAAGGATAGTTGTGGTTGTTCCTTGGTGTGTGACTTGGAATGGCTAGATAGGGTTAGAGAATGGTGTACCTAAGATAACCTTTTGCTTAAGGTTTTTTGTCAAAACAAAAGGAGTTTTGATAGTAATACCTAAATGATAGATATAGGCATCAAAGAGCTTGTACAAGATTGGAAGGGAATGGTTGCTTGAAAATTTGAGTCCTATGCCTATGGTAGTTTAATCATTTATTTAGTTTTACTTGATGTCATCATTACTTATTGCAGTTAATATTTCATAAATCTATAGAGAACCAATGGACTGACTAAAGAATCTAGTTAGGAGTTCTTTAAGATTTTCTTTTTGGTGGGAAATAAATTAGTGTAGCATTAAACAACCATTATTCACTCCTATCACACTACT
Organism: Rhizophora mangle; assembly: GCA_037832345.1. Lineage (NCBI taxonomy): Eukaryota > Viridiplantae > Streptophyta > Magnoliopsida > Malpighiales > Rhizophoraceae > Rhizophora > Rhizophora mangle. The sequence goes on along the minus strand of JBAPLJ010000184.1, from coordinate 2,310 downwards.
ATAGGGTGTTAATAGTTATTAAGACTAATTTAAAGGTGAAAATCATGATTCCATGAGACTATGTTGTGTTAACCTTAATGTTCTTTGACATTTCATGTTCAATGCATGAAAAATACTTGAAAGAAAGTGAAATGCCTTGTGAAGTCATACTTGTTTGGCAAGCTATTTTTTGACTAGTATAGCTAATTAATGCCCTCTATTATGCCTTGGTACACATTCTCTCACAAGCTTTAAGAAACTATGCTGAAATGGAATGACAAGTAGTTAGTTCTTGTTGATAAGATAATTTTAAGTGTTTTGTCATAGTCCATATATTATGTATGTAATCCTAGTTGTAGATAATGACTTATTATGCTAGAGAAATTTATTTATCCTAATTTGTGTTCTGTAGTTTGTTTTTCACTTGGATTAGGAGGCCAATTATATATTTGGGTGGTCTCCAAGGCATATAACTTGTTGGGTCAATTTCATTGTTACTAACCAACTATTTTGATTGGTTCACAAGAGAACTTGTTGAAATATTGATTGGTCCAAACTAGCTATAATGTAAGTATGGAAGTACTGATTTGTTTGTTGTACAGAGTGCTACCAATGAATAACAACCCTATGTGTTAATGGATGTGTGTTCTACCAATATTTGAAAGTATCACTTTGTTATCACATGGAATATATATATATATATATATATATATATATATATACCATAAGTGAATATGACCCTATGTAAGTTACAAACTATTAAGGTATTTGCTTTATGACACTATGTTGGAACATTTTTTAGGGTGTTTATCACCATATTAAGTGACATTGAATGGTTTATCACATACAAACGTAATACTGTGAGCCATGATCTTAATGCAATGACCTATTATCAATAATTCCATTTTTGTCTCCAGTCTCTTTGTTAGCACTACAAGTGATTACAATCTTCACATTTTTAAAATTTTTTTATAGTGTAACAAGTTTTGGGCTTCAAATGAACAAACTTCATTTTCAACGCCTTTACAAAGATCAAATGAGTTTTCATATGATTGTTTACACCATTAATCTTGCTATATTGAGTTTTGCAAGCCACTTTAATTGATTGGTTAAGGCAACCTACTATAATTATTACAATTGATCATAACAAATGATTTTAAATCTTGTGTTTGTGCCTAATATGGCACAAGAGCCAAACAAAATGTGATTTTGGCTTAAGGAAAAGTGATAAAGTGATTGATTTCATACATGCAACTTATTATTATACATGTGAATATTATTATTATTCAATGGTTGCAAAATTATCATTGGTGCATGCACCAAACATTATATTAATCATGAGGATAATGACTTTATTAATTTTGCTCTCTAAATCCATTGAATTTTGTCAATCATTGGAGTCATTGATCCTAATTTTCTATTATAAATGGTATCAAATGGTTTAATTCTAGAAGAATAAAACTATTGCTTCATTTGTTGCTTACAAGTTTTCTCCTTTAGTTTTAATGGCTTATTCACACAAAATGATAGTGAAATTATCATGAGTGCATCCACCAAACATTATATTAATCAAGATGATAATGACCTTGTGACTTGTTCTCTCTAAATCCATTGAATTCCATCAATAAATAGAGTCATTGATTTTGATTTTCTATTCTAGATGGTATCGAATGGTTTAATTCTAGAAGAATGAAATAGTCTTTTTTTTTTCTTTTTTACAAGTTTTCTCCTTTACTTGCAAGGACTCATTCACACAAATTGATCATAAAATTAACATTGGTCTAAGTACTAAATGTTCTATTAATTGTGACACTAATAACCTTATGACATTAACTCTATGAAACCATTGAATTCCATTAAACAAAGGAGTCATTAATCTTAATTATCTTTTCTTGTAGTTATTGAATGGTTCAATTCTTGAAGAATGTAGTCCTTTCATTTTTTTTGCTAACAAGTTTTCTCCTTTAGTTATTAGGACTCATTGACACATTGGTATATACACTGAACATTATATTTATTGTGGCAATAATGACCATATGATTTTAACTATCCCAATCCATTGAATTTGATTGAATAAAGGAGTCAATGATTGTGATTGTCTTTTCTTGCAGGTATTGAATGGTTCATTTCTAGAAGAATGAAACTATTCCTTCATTTCTTGCTAATAAGTTTTTACCTTAAATTGGAAGGATTCATTCATATAAAATGATCATAAAATTAATATTAGTTCAAGCACTAAACAATACATCAATCACAACAATAATGACCTTATGATGTTGGCACTTGAATCCATTGAATTCTATTAAACAAAGGAGCCATTGAACTTGATTT
>JBAPLJ010000183.1:0-17680 GCA_037832345.1 Rhizophora mangle | reverse complement strand
TGAGTATGCTGTTATATTATTTTACATTGCTGTAATTTTACATTAGGTATGTAGGTTGAAAATTGAATGTAATTAGCTTGTGCACTACAATGGAAATTAGTTGATAAGTCACTATAAAATTTGTCACAGATTGAACTAAGTTAGTCTTAGTTTTTAACTCATAACTTGTGCCATGACCTTTGTTTTGGGCCGGATTGAATGTGTTGGAAAGCTTAAGAAGAGGATGAAAACTTTGATGAAGAATGTAGACCCTAATTTAGACTATATCTACTCAAGAATCATCTTGGACAATATTACATGAATTATATCACAATTACAAAAACAAGTTTATTGTAACCTCAAAAATTTAGGAGATTTTATTGGAGAGTCCTAGGGTTTTCATGTGTCAACTATATACATTTTCTATGTTAGAAATAGGACCTTTTAGCTACTAAAAATTAAAGAAGATGAGATGGACACACAAGGAGGTTGACAAGTATAGCTTTAGTAAGAATTTGGTGATTTCAAAACAATTGAAATTTTGACGAAATAGAGTATTTTGTTATGTTGTTTTCTTTTCTATTGGAATTGTTTGAGTTATTTTGATTATATTGTTGAATGAATATTGTTTTAAGTCATTCCATTAGGCCTCCTAAGTTGATTAAAAAATGGTTAATTGTTAGAGTTAGGGATTGTGACCTATATTTATCCTATTCCTAATCACTGAGTAGCAATTAATAGGAAGGGATTATGGACAAGTTTTTCTTTTATTGTTATGAATAATTCAACACAAGTTAAAAAATTTGAGCTTCTGTGATTGTTTCTCTAATTAACCTATTTTCCTAATTCTTAAGGCTGTTAGTATATAATTCTAGAGAGTTTATTTTAAGGGTATAGTGGTTAGGGTCTAAGTAGAGAATTCGAGTAATAAATCTTATTGTTATCTAGGGTCAATAGTTCTAATAGAATTGAAGCAACATTATGGATAATTGAAAACATCAAATATCATAGTTGCAAATGAACCTTGAATTCGAATTTTTTTAATTGATATTTCTATAAGTTAATTTGGTTAATCAAGTAGTTTACTTCAATTGTTATAAAGTTAAAATTTTAATCCCCAAAATTCATATTAGTGTATTTAAGTTTAATTAATATCATAGTTGCACATGAACCTAGAATTGAAATTTTGTTAATTGATATTTCTATGAGTTATTTTGGTTAATCAAGTAGTTTACTTTAATTGTTATAAAGTTAGAGTTTTACCCCACCAAATCCATATTAGTGTATTTAAGTTTAATTAATATCATAGTTGCAAAAGATCCTAGAATTGGAATTTTGTTACTTGATATTTCTATAAGTTATTTTGGTTAATCAAGTAGTTCACTATCAATTATGGTTAGCTTTCTTTAATATGAGAGGATCATTCATTACTTGAAACATGAGACCACATTTTATTACTTGACAATGGAACCTCCTTTTTAGGTAGTTTGAATCCATTTAAATTTATCAAATAAAGGAACTTTTACTCTTGATTAGCTTTAGGAGAGATTGTTAATTACTTAAGAGTTGAGGTCATTACATAATTTAATGCCAATAATGCTTCTCCTTTCATTGCATTGTATCAGCCATAAAAAATAAGTATACAATTGACATTCACATCTAGATAGAACATTAATTTCATCACAACATGCACATAAATACACTTTGGGTAGTTTGAATCCATTGAATTCAATCAAACAAATGACTCATTCATTTTGATTAACTTTTCTTACTTGGATAAAATGCTTCATTATCAAAAACTTGAGATTAACACTTCATTTCTAGCTCATAAGGCATTTGCTTCTCATTACATGGGGTTATTCACATAAAGAAATTATGAATTTAATTTATATGTATCACTAATCATAAATTATATTGTGACATGCATGTTATTCAATTTTGGATAGTTTGAATGGATTGAAGTCCATCCAATAAGGAAGCTTTTACACTTGATTTACCTTCTTTATTATGAATTTGTTGAAGTCTATCAAAGAAATTGAGAAATTAATTTAATGTCCTACTGACGATTGACTCCATTGCAATATGCATTTCATTTAGTTTTGGTTAATGTGAATGCATTGAAGTCCATCTAATAAAGAAGCCTTTACTCTTGATTAGGCTTTTCCATTATGAGAGAGTCATTCATTATTTGAAACCTATCTCTTGATTACTTCACAATAAGACTTCTACTTTGGGTAATTCAAATGCTTTGAAGTTAATTAAATAAATAGCTATTACTCTCGAATAGCTTTCTTAATTGGGCAAAAATCATTCATTGTTTGAAACTTGAGATTGTCATTTGATTCCTTAACAATACAACTTCACCTTTGTTTAAAGGGAAAGATTCACACAAAATAATCAAATAATTAACATCTATTACTGCACAAAACATTGATTTCATTGCAACATTCACTTAAATACACCTCAAGTAGTTTGAATCCATTAAATTCAATGAAACAAAGGAGTCATTCATCTTTATTAGTTTTTTTTAATAGCATAGAATGATTCACTCTTGAAAGATGTGATTGACTTTATTTCTAGGTGATAATGTTTCTCCTTTTGTTCCAAAGGAGTCATTCATCTTGACTAACTTTTCTTACATGCATTGAATGGCTAATTGCTGAAACATGACAAAATAGTTCAATCTTAGTTAATAAGGCTTCTCCTTCCACTTCAAGATGGGTAGTTTGAATCTAATTTATTTCATCAAATGAAGGAGTCATTCATTATGATAACTTAGTTGAATAGTATGATTCATTGTCTAAAATAAGAAACCAATACTTGTTTTCTAACTAATAAGGCTTTTCCTTTCATTGCATGGAGTTATTCACAAAATGAAATCATAAAATTAACTTAAATGTTTCTTCCATCACTAATTCCATTGTCATATGCATGTTATTTAGTTTTGTATAGTGTGAATGCATTAAAGTCCATCCAATAATTATTTATTGTTGGGAGAAAATTGTTTATTGTTCAAAACATAAGTCTCTCTTATGATTTCTCAATAATACAGCTTCACCTTATGTTACAAGGAATGATTCACATAAAACAAATCATGCAATTAACACCCATGTCTTCAAAGAACATTAAACTCATTATAGCATGGACTACAACTTCACCTTTCATTAAAAGGAAAGATTCACATAGAATATCAAACAATTAACATCAATTTCTACACAAAACATTAATTTCACTGCAACATTTGCATAAATACACCTAAATGAGTCCGAATCAATTAAATTCCATAAAACCAAAAGAAGTCATCCATCTTTAATAGCTTTTTTCTTTTAAACAAAATAAAATGGTTCATTCTAGAACAATGAGATTGACACCTCATTTCTAAGTAATAAGGCTCCTAATTTTATTTCAAGGAGTCATTCATCTTGATTAGATTTTATTACATTGATTGAATATTTAATTGCTAAAAGATGACAATACATTTCACTTAAAGCTAATATAGCTACTCCTAATGTTTCAAGATATTATTCATTTGAATAAATAATGAAATTAACTTAATTGTGTACATCAATCTCTAATTTTATTATCAAATGCACAATATTATTTGTTAGGTAATCTATATCCAATTGAGTCACTTCATCACAGAAGCTATTATTCTTAATCAACTTTCTTTCTTATGAGAGAATCACTTATTTCTTGAAACATGAAACTATTTCTTGATTAATTATCATTAATACTTCCCCTATAGGTAGTTTGAATTCATTAAAGTCCATCAAACAAAAGAACTATCACTTTCAATTAGATTTCTTTACTTACAATAAGGCTTTCTTATTTTCTTGCAAGTAGTCATTCACATAAAATGATTATGTGATTAACATTCATGTATACATAAAACATTAAATTCATTGTGACATGCATATCAATAAACCAAAGGTAGTCAAAACCCATTATGTTCTATCAAATAAAGGAGTCATTCATTCTACTTAACTTTTCTAACAAGGATATAATAATGCATTGCTTAAAACATGACACCAGCACTTCATTTCTAGCTAATAAAGCTTTCACATAAAGAAATTGAGAAAATAACCTAAATGTCCTACTGATCATTGATTCCATTGCTATTTACAAGTAATTCATTTTTTTAGTAGTGTGTATGCATTAAAGTCCTTCTAATAAAGAAGCTTTTACTCTTGATTAGCCTTCTCTACCATGAGAGATTTGTTCATTACTTGAAACTTGTCTCTTGATTACTTCATAATAGGACTTCTCATTTGTGCAATTTGAATATTTTAAAGTGAATTGGATAATAGAGCTAATACACTTGATTAGTTTTAAAAATCATGAGTAAATCTTTCATTATTTAAAACTTAAGACCCTTGCTTGATTCCTGTACAATATGCTTCACCTTTCATTGCTGGGAATGATTCACACAAAATAATCATGCAATGTACATCTATGTCTACACAAAAGCATTAATGAAAGTATGTTCTAAGATAGTGATTTGATATAGCAATTTCAAATCCATACTACGATTAAGCAGTGGTTTGGAATTGTTGCTTTATGTTGAGAAATGAAAGTAGTTTTGAAATGTTTCAATAGTAGTTTGTGAAATTAAAAGTAACAATAGCATGAGAAGGTTAATGCAATGACCTAAAACCTTTACATTATCCTTTTTTACTTTTCTTATTTTTAATGATAATGTAGTGGTTTGGAATCAATATAGTTTTTTTTTCCTTTTTTTTTTAACAATAATGTAGTGGTCTAGAACTATTGTTGTTGCCTTTTTTAGATTTACTTTTTTTAAAAAAATCCCTATCTATTTTTATAGCTTTTAAACCTAGCTACTACCTTGCTACACCATCATCCCTTGTCCTCCTCGTCCTCTTCCTCCCTCTAGCCCATGGCCTTTTGTCTCTCTACCCTTTCTCGCTTTATCTCTCTTTCACTCCCATATGCTAAACATTTTGATGATAGGAACATTCCAACAAAAGCATGGCCTATCGAGATGAATCTTTAACTAGTGATCACTACAAACAAGAAATTCAAGCTCATCTTGAAATGAATATCATTTAACCAAGTCAATCACCTTGGAGTTATGCAACCTTCTATGTCAACAAGAATGCTAAGTTGGAATGTGGTGTACACTGATTAATGATTAATTATAAGTCTTTGAATGATGCTTTGGAATGGATTAGGTATTCTATTCCAAATCAAAAGGACCTCCTTTAGAGGTTAGCCTAAGCCCAAATCTTTTTAAAGTTTGATATGAAACCTGGATTCTAGCAAATCCAAATTCATAAAGCAGACCATTACAAAACAACCTTCACTATTCCCTTTGGCTAGTATGAGTGGAATGTTATACCATTTGGACTGAAAATGCACCCTTTGAATTTCAAAGGACTATGAATGAAATTTATTTATCATATATGCATTTTATTATTGTTTACATTGATGATGTCTTAGTGTTTTCTAGAAATCTAGGAAAGAATTTAAGCATCTTAATGTCTTCATCTAAGATATGAAGAAAGCCAACCTAGCCATTTCCAAATCCAAGCTTGACCTATTCCAAACAAAGGTAAGGGTCCTAGGTCATTACATCCAGCAAGGTATGCTTAGTCCTTTCTCTAGAGCTATTGCCTTTGTAGATAAGTTTCCTAATGAGATTATTGATAAATCTCAATTGTAAAGATTCTTAAAAGCCTAAACTATGTTTCAAATTTTTTTTCTAAAACTTAACTTTGTTTGTAAGCCTTTATATGATATGTTATCCAAGAAAGCCAAATCTCAACCATGGACTAATTAGCATATAGCTATAGTTAGAGAAATCAAGCATTAGGTCAAAGAGTTGCCCTATCTTTACTTATGCAATCTCAACTTACCCAAAATAGTTGAGACATATGTGTTCGAACTAGGTTATGGAGGGATTTTAAAGTAAGTAAAGGATTAGCATGAACAACTTGTTTGTTTTACATCAAAGCATTGGAATGACTATTAAAGGCAATATTTCACCATCAAAAAGGAAATTTTGGCTATTGTTTTATGCATTTCAAAATTTCAACCGTTGACGCCACATGCCTAGCACACAAAAGTGGGTTGGTAAGTTCAAAAATAACGAAGCCTAAGCCAACTCTAATGGGATATCCTTTTAAAGCAACTAGTATCAGAGCCAAGTTGCCATATCCATAACATGACTTCAAATCCCACAACCTACCAAGGGGTATGGCATAGGAAATGGGATTGCGTAGGTGGTGAAGCATGGTGGGACCCATTAGGAGATGAGTGGGAGCATACTTAGTGGGTTGAGTCATTACTAGATGTTGACCCTACACACCTAGCACATGGGAGTGGGCTAATAAGTTTAGAAATAATGAAGCCTGGGCCAATGTCTTGAGATTAGGATTTGTGCATCAAGAATTGTGATGTACTTGCTTCAATGGTGTTGGAATCATTTGGATGTTGGTTAAACCATTGTAAAACACCAACTTTGTGTGCTTTCAATTGATAGCTTGGAGAGAAGTGATGCCAAAACTTGACTTTGTAGATTCTACCAAGAATGGGTGTGTTTGTAAATGGATTTGCCATTGCTAGAATTCCCATGCACAACACCATAGGAGCTTGAATAGATAACAAAAAATATAATAATTTTAGATATGGAGTTTCATGAGATGGAGCTACATACCAAGCTTGAAATATTTGAAAACCTTCCTAAATTGGTATAGGAAAGACTTTTAGAACTAGTCCAAACTAGCTCCACCACTAAACAAACCATAATAGGAATATAATTCATGCTTGTTATTCCTAGAAGAATAATATGGAATGCTTGAATTGTGAATTCTAATAACAAAAAGCATTGTACTATGCTTGCTCATAATCCTAATATGTAAAATACTGGGCAAATGGTGAGGCTTAGTAAATAAGATTAGAAAAGGGCATTAATGCATTTGGGTGGCTTCACCATTAATTTAGGTGGATGATAGAAGACTTGTATTGTAGAATAGGCACATTCTCTAGCTTGGGGGTGTGGTGTTTAATTTTTAATTAGATAGCTTGTGATTGCCCACAAACTTTCGGCTTTCCAATGCTTTTTTGAAGTATTTGGTAGGTATGACTCCTTATTGAATGTAATTGATGCTAAATGAATGCAAATGATAAAGTATAGTACATGAAGTTGTTACACTAGAGGTTGCCCTAGACCAAGGTTGTTATGGACTATTACTAGTTTCCAACCAATATACTATAGCTTTGAAATATTTGAATACAAATGAATATAAACAAAGCTTTTGATATAAAATTTTATTAAACTTGTAACTTATAAAATCACAAGGCTTTAATAACTTGAAGTTGAATTCCTTTAAGGCTTTACCTTGAAGACTTTAGTTGATCTAGTACCTATGGGCTTGTTAGGTTTATTGAATCCAGTAAGGATAATAGTAGCTAATGGTCATGGCTTTGTTGGGCTTCAAGATCTTGGATCTCTTGTTTAATTTGGTTAGTAATTTTCAAGTGGACCTTTATAAGCCATTTTTGGGTTGTGATTTCTATTAAAAGAAATATAAATTCATTGTTTTCCAGTGTTTTAAGTTGTTGGGCTATTGAAGACTCTGGTTGATCCAGTGCCTTGGGCTTTTTAGGTTTACTAAGTTTAGTAGTGACAATAGTAGTTGATGCTCATGGCTTTATTGGGCTTTAAGATCTTAGATCTCTTGTTTGATTTGGTTTATTTCATGTTTAAGATTGTTAGGGTGAGATACTTACTTTGGGGTTGGTCAAATTGCTTCAAAACATCCTTAAGGTTAAAAGGAGATTTGATTGATTGAAGTAAAGCATTAGGGCTTGAAGAGGAATAAGGACTTTTAAGAAGCTTTTGTGTAAATTGGGACTTCACTTGATCATTTCCTAATGCATTAAGAATTTCTAAGAATTGTTCCTAATCACATGTTAGGATGCTTACCTCATTTTTTTTTTTTCTTGTTTAACAAGAAGCTTCAATTTTGTCAACTTAAAGCCAATCTCTTCCTTTAAAGATAGTTCTGAGGTACTAGCTTTTGAGGTGTCAACCAATAAGGTTTAGAGCTGGGCTTAAACAATTTTAGGTAATTTAAGGGCTTGAAGCTTTTAGTGGTGTTTACAATATTTAGACATATGGCTAAGCTTTGTATAGTTGTGACAAACATACCAATATGTTTGAGCTTTGGTTTGCTTAATTTGGGATTGTAAGCTGTTTTAAGCTTAAAAAGCTACTAGTACTATTTGGCTTTAATTTTAAGTAAAAAAGATTTTTGGATTTGGTAAATAGTTTATGTTTTTTTTTGGACTTTTCATTTTGGTAGAGGTTATCATCAAACTAAGCATAAAAAGATCTTAATTCCTTCCAAGTTTGCTTTTGTTCCTGCTTGATCTACTTTTGAAGTTTCAAATCTACATGGATTAGCAATCCTTCTTTTTGGATGAAGCTTATCATTTCACCACAAGCTAATTGATGATAAGGAATTTGACCATTGTATTGAGCTTGGAGTTTTTAGCTCTTACCTTATCACCAAGTAGTCTTGGCAGTCTTGCTAAAAACGTTTCCTTTTAGAAGACTTGGTTTGCATCATTTTGCTACATGACACGCATTAGGAACGTATCCTTGTACCAACAGAATTTAAGCAAATACTTACATTTAAGATTGGATAAGAGTTTTGCATTCTTATTCTGTAGGTGAGTAGGATCACCTACAAAATGCTTTACTATGGAAAAGAACAAACTTTCCACTACATCAAGGATAGGCTGTTGGTTATTATCAAGGATAGGTTCACCATGAACATCTCATTTGATAGCTTGGAAAATGTTTGAGTGGTCTACTAGAATGAGAATATGATTCCACTAGCCTTTAAGTTGTCCTAAGAATCCTATAACTAGGATCTTAACTATGGCTTGGTTAGAAGTATGACTATAGGTCTTATATGCATTAGACACCACTTTCATTTGTTGTAAGAGATTCAAAATCTAATAATCTAAATACCTATCAATGTTCCATTCATTCATAAATTGAATTGGATCTATACTTTATTCGAAGAAAGGTAGGCTTTTCTTTAAAAGTTAGGTTAAGAGCCATTGGTCTAGGATAATACATCTTTGAAGATAATCCCAAAGGTTCTACTTTGATTTGTTGTATCTTTAAATATTTTGTATTAGATATAGAAGCTTGTGAGTAGCCATTTTCAGGTGTAATCAGAGCCTATACCACTTTGCTTGTTGATGCCTCAAGTTTGGATTCCTTTAAAGCTTGTAATCTAAGCATCAAGGCTTTATAAAATTCATTTAATGTTGCTTTAGAAATTTGGAAAGGTTTAAAATAGGTTTTGTGGAAAACTTTGTAGCAAAAGCATTTAATTTTGAAATCACTTTTGATTTTGAAAAACTTGAAACAGTGGCTTCAAATTTGAAAGTTAGTTGTCAATTGTTTACAAAATTTTGTTTGTATAATTATTTTGTACTTTGAATGGTGATGAAGGAATAGAGGTGCTTTTGTGCTTGAATTGAATTTCATATGGTAGAGGGTGAATTGACTCAAATTTGGAGCCATTTACCAACTCCCATTATTGAGATTGGATTTGAGTCTGTAGTTCATCTTCTTCTATAAAAGATGACCATGGATACTCATATCCCCATTGAAAATAATATTCATCAAACCAATCAAAAAACAAAACATGCTTTTTGTTTGTGGTCATCCAGTCATAATAATCTTGTTGGACTTCCAATTTTCTGTTTTGAAATTGTTTGAAAAACATTCTCATTTTTCAGCATTATGTTATGCATAAAATTCTTTTCTTGTAACTTCTTTGTTTATCACAAAATCCTTTTCCAAAACATTAAGCTCATGATGTACCTCAAGCTTATTAGGAAATTAAACTTATGATGTTATAGTCTCAAGAGATCTTGGGGATTCTTGGTGTGTTGACACATAAGTAGCTTGAGGGACTAGTCTATGTGGATCTACACTTACGAGGTTAAAAATAAATAAAATAAAAATGAAATTAATTCTTAAATAATAACTTGTCAACTCTCAAATTGACCTAAAGCCCACCCAAAAATAATCTGAAAGTAACATGATTCAAAGGCAATCTAACTTGAAATAATTTCACTTGATGACCTATGTCAACACATTTACTGGTGGTGCTTATGTATATGTAGTTTTTCACATAAGTAAGGGTAGCACTCACAAATCCATTAGAGAGGATTACGCTAGGTTGCCACAAAATTGTTTGTGTCACTACATTGAATTTATAAATGAACAAACTCTATGTTACCTAGCAAGAGTCACCAACCACTCATAGAACTATATAAGATGAAATATACAATTAATTCCATCAAATACTTTGATAAGGACTTAAACTCATGACTTTTGCATAAGATAATCAACCATTTTATTACTTGAAACCCACAAATGGTAAAAACTACCTTAATAAGGACTTAAAGTCATGACTTAAGTGAATAGGAACAAAAATACAAAATTAAAATCATAAAGAATTTTGGTAGAAACCCCAAAATTGGGAAAAAAATATGGGCAAAAAATAGTCTAGAGAATGAAAGAAAAAAATAATCACCAAAAAAAAAAAGATAGGGAATTCAGTTAGTGGAAGAACGGGAGCATAAATGAGAGGAACTACGAACTTAAATAAGGCACTTTTGTTTTGTTGCCTAATAGGTGACCATCTCAAACAAAATGCAAACATAAACATTAATTTTAAATCAATAATACATCAATAAACAAAAGATTTCAAAGCAAAAATGTGCATGTAATGCAACATTCCTCAAGTCAGTTCTTACGTGACATCGTCTCATTGGTACAATTTTTTCCTTTCTCATTTTTCTTCTCTCTTTTTTTTCCAATGTTGTAATATAATTTAGTTCTTTTCTTCTTAGGGCTTCACTAATGTGTTTCACTAGTCTAGTCTAATGATGTTTCTTTCAATTGTAAACTTTGTAAGAGACACTAAAATCTGTAATTATTATTATGAAACATTCCCTTTATAGAAACTATGGGTGATGCTTGCATTGTAGATATTAATGTGTTTAATTGTTTAACTATAACTTATGCTAACCATATTAATAATATTGATTGTGTATATACCTAGTTATTATGAAAGTTTAGATAGATAGTATAATGCCTAATTTTATTTTATGATATCAATTAGTGACATTTCATTTTATTTTATTTTAAGTATTTTTTATATTATTTTATATTTATGTATTGATCTAACTAATAGAAATTTAGTCTTTAATGTCAAGTTTGTTATTGCATTAGCTTTGCTGTATTTGGCATCTATCTAGTCCAATTGTTGCCACTCATATGGGTAGTAGTGGATGGTGAAGATGATAGGACAAATTTAATATTTTGAGAATTTTGTAATTGGATGACAAAGATTTGGAATGATTGTGCATCAAACATAACATATAGCTCGACTAATACTGATTGCAATCGTATTTCCAATTCAAACAAACCTTTTCAACCAAGGCAGAAAAATGATCCTAATGACATATTTGAGTCAATGACAATTCAAGATGCCTCTATAATTATTAGGATCCTAGGTAATTCCTAACATTTTTCACGTATGCACAAAGAATATGCTTATTTGTGTTCAAATAATTAAGAGCTCAAACATTTTTTAAAATTTTTTTTTTTTGAAGCATATAAGATTTATGGAAAATTGGACAATAAGAGAAAATATGATAATGTTGGGTAACATAAAAAAAGGAAAATATTTTTTTATTTAGTTTAATTTTTTTTTTTGAATTTTTAAAAATCTAGATAATAAACAAAAAATGGTTTAAATGCATTGAAATTTTTGGTTTTGTGCCCTTGCAGAGGTAGTTAGCTTTGTTCTAGATAATAGAATAACTCCTTTAGAAAATAGTTTTAGATGCAAGCATTATTCTAAAAGAAAAATTTAAAATACAATCTAATCCAATTTTCTCCTAAGCTACTCATGGTAGCATCATATGTGACTCATAAAAATGAAAAAGTATGTTGCAAAAAGTGATAAAAATAGACTTCTCAACCATTTTGCATTTTTGCTTGCTCTTATTGTCTTATAGATCTATTATGATGAACATGTTTACTAAGGAAAAGCAACATTATTTGTAGAATACAAAATGGAGAAATATCGTCCTCTAAGAGATTGTCTATTAGACCATCCCAATAAGTAAAACGAATGCATTAAAACGAGAATGAAATAATAAAAACACTTTTCATTTTCTCATCATGGGCTGCCACTACATTTCTACCATGTAAGATATAGGTTAGAAGGTCTACTAGGCCCCTCACTTAATTTTCCAAGCTAACTTCTTACATGCAAGTCATAGAAACAAAGGTAAAATCTTTGTAGAGCTGCAGACTTTAAAGTTAAGTAGAACAAATGTTGCAAAACCAACCAAAAAGTTCCCACATCTGTATTCATTGGAAGAAAGGATGATGGAGATGAATAACTCATAATTAAATTAAAACTGACACTGAGAAACAAAAACAACAAACAATGTGTCTTAAGTCAATTTTGTCTTTCAATTTCTATCATAACACTTCTAATTGTCAAAAAGGAAATCAGCAAATACTTGAAACTTGCTCTATTATTTTTTTGTTTTAGATATATGCCTAATTTCATATATAGATATGACAAGACCCTTAGTCTAGTTGTTAACTTCAATCTCTTGCATTTTAGCAACTAGTCATGCATCTACATGGCAAGAAATACCAAGCACAACTTTCTAATGGTCATGTGCTTCATAAATCATAAACATCAACTCAATTGGGCAAAGAACCAAAAAAAGAAAGGAAACTCACTTAGCAGAAGATTATAGAGTGGACTAACATTTTTAATATTAAAACATGCGAATATAATCTATAAAGCAATGGCATGCAACAAATTCAAAAAACTTTTCAACTTTAGTGATGCTAGTTTCTAGAATACATTACAAAAAAAGCTTATATTTGTTGGCACCAAGTAAGAATGATATAGAAGAGTGGAAGTACAAAAAATGTTTCAAATTCAAGCACACAAATACACTACTACCTTAGTGTTAAAGTCATACTTCCTGCTGGCTTATATGTTCTTTGTGTGAAATGTCCACGTCTTTGAAATTGATTAGACAACCAAAAAAGTTTTGATAGTTCCATTAAATTATCTCTATATGCTAGCCTGAATAAAGTAGCTTGCACCAAATTTAGCAAGTTTGGGCTCAAACAAAAAAGTACAACTAGTTTAATTACTTAATAGGAATTCTCCAAAATTTAACCCCCCATACTTGTAAGCATGGGCATCATGTCCATAACATTTACTTTAGTTGTGATTGTTAACCATTCATAAATGCTTATCCTTCCAATCAAAAACATGAATTTATGATCTGGATTGATTTTCATACATCCCTAATAGAAAAGCAAATTAATACTTTGACAGCCCAAGAAAAGTCTAAACCAAAACTAAGGCACCCGAAGCAGTTGATATGATTGCTTAACCATTGACAATATGATCGAAAAATTTAGTGAAAATAATCAAAACAAAAATTTGCATTCTAATAATAACTAAATAAATCAATCAACAAAATAGTAAAACAAGTAGTATGTTTGAAAAAGGTTGCACCAAGTAAAAGCCATGAGCAAATGTGTTAGCCAACACTAGTATAAACATTTAGGTCTATGGTGTAGTGAGAGTCAAACTAAAACATTACAATCACCTACAAAAATTTATCATTACATAGTCAAAATTCAATTCCCATGTAGTGAATCCTCCATAAAATGAAAGATAAAAAAGAAAAATAAATCATTAAAATTTGTGGGAGAGTTTTTACTCAGAGAAAGAACAAGAGAATAAACAAAAGGAACCAAGAACTTGAATGGAGAACCTTTGTTTTGCTTCCTAGCCAATGAATCTCTTTAACAAAATTCAGACATACATAGACATTAATTCTAATCAATAATACATCAATCAACAAGGATTCTAACATAGAAACATGAGTGTAATATGACATGGATCCATAATAAATATTTGAAGAAAACTTACCAATTAAAGGCAGAGTGATTAAACTATGAGGCCATAACTGGATGTTGATTTGGAAAGCACTTGTTCAAATCTAAAGGGCCCATTTGCCATTTAAATTGTATTTTGACTTTTAATAGAACAATTCAGGATGAAATCATTACAATTAATCTAAATAAAAAGTCATCTATTTTAAAGTATACCTAATTTTAATTTTAATAGTTTTTATATTTTTTTCAAAAATAAATTTACTAGAAAATGTGATTAGTACATGTATTTGATGAGACCATTGCTTCTATTGGAAAAATTAAACTATAAAAAAATCAAATTATTTAATTTTCCTCCAATTTTGAAAACATTTAATTTTTTATTATTATCATAAGTTTATTAGTTTTTCGATCCACTTGTTAATTGTTTGTATTCTCTCTTTCTTTCAATGATTTGATTTCAGTATTAGTTAATATATTTAAATTTTGATGGTGATTATGATAAATGCTTGATGATAGGAATTCAACTACAAGCTATCAATCTTAAATGAAGAACAAATGAAAAAAAAACTTTGGTATAAAATATAAGGTATAATTAAACTTTTTATATAAGATTATTAAAAATTATAAAAAATATATCAACATTATTAGTCAACTTGGAAAAAAGTTATAAAATGATACTCTTGAATGTAATATAACATCAAAACCTCACCTTTACCTTATAGCTCTAATACCTTTCTCTTCCTCTCATCACAAAACCTCATTTTCAAAATTTGGCATTGCAGAGTGTTTAGTTGTTTAACTAAAACTTATCCTCACCTTTAAAAATATTAATTGTGTATTAATACAATTATTATAAAAGTTTAGATAAATGATATAATGTCTAATTTTACATTATGTTGATGATGGCAATTAAACTAACTCATAATTTCCCCAAAAACATAGCAAACAAAGCTTTTATTCGATGACATTATGTAAGAACAATATACAAGAGTGGACCCTCAAGCTCAATACCAACCCAATACTTGAAAGTGTAGAATTTCAAATACATAAATACATTATTATCTCAGTATTAGACTCCCTCCCTACTTATATGCTCTTTGTGTAAAATGTCCACATTGTTGAAGTTGATTAGATAGCTAGAGTTTTTCAACAGCTTTAGCATCTACCTTCTTCCTTCTTCCTCATCTAACATCCCTAAGACATTGTGAAAAACAATGATAATGGTAGCACCCGTAATCATAACAAATACTTTTAGTACACCATTATCATAAATGAAATGAATTCCAAGATTGACAAAAATAATTTTAGGGATGAATTATCTCAATGACAATGATAGGGTTTAAGTCAATCAAATTAAGAGTGCCAATGTGAAAAAACAAAGAACAAGCTTCTAATTAGTTGAATCTGAAATGGAAGGTGTGTGCCAACATGAAAAGAGAATCATGCATCAAAGTAAGTGCAAGTGGAAATAGTGAGGGTTTCTCCACTACTTGAAGTTTTAACACATAAATAAGGTAGGAGATTAAAAGAGATACAATCAACTCAAACAAGGTTTTGAAGGCTAAAGTTAACCAAAATAATTGAGGCATGAACTTGAAAAGACTCTGGAAATAATTGAGAATGAGTAAGATGGTAATGCAATCCTTATGATCTACCAATTCCTTAGAAATTATAGGTGAGGGAAGAAGTTTTGAGAAAAATTGGAAAATTTCAATAACAATTGAGTTGTCCATGTAAAAAATAACAACTAACATAGTTGTTATTATTCTCCTTCACCTTAGAATTAGCTTTGTTTTAGCAACTGAATCCATGGCATGGTGGGAGAGAAAAAGTTTCATTATATGAAGAAAGAGAGAGAGAGAGAGAGAGAGAGAGAGCTTAAGAAAAATTAGAAGGAGAGAAAGGTTGCTCCTTATTTATAATCACCAAAATTAGTATGTTGTACTAGAAAAATTGTAGCTATGTGTTAGAAAAACTATGAGTGTTGTGCTAGAAAAACTAAGAGGAGAAAAGGATTATTGCATGTGAAATTCAAACATATTTTAGGTAGCTTGAGAGAAAAATAGGGTAGAAAATGGTTGTTGCACTTATTTATAAAAGGCCTATTTATAATCACAAATACTTATTTGTAGTAGGAAATGTTGAATTGTTGTGCTAGAAAAACTAAAAGGAGCATTGTGGGTGAAACTATTTGTCGTGTTAGCCAATAGGGCTATAGAGCTTAAGATGTGAGAATATAAGAAGGCAACTTATCAAATACAATATTATAAATATACTTGACTCTTATATTTAATAGTTTTGTTACTTTTGTCCCTTGGTTTGTCTTAAATCATGATGATGATAATAGTTTATAAGTTATGTTGTCACCTTTTTTTGATTAAATTTAGATATTTGGGTCAATATTAAATTTTGTTTCATTTAAATATGTGCAATATGTTAGCTATTTGAATACCAAAGGCTTGACTTGGCCATTGTATAAGCATATTTTACTTGATGTTGGTTCGCAAATTTAACACGTAAAATGTAGTGGTGGCTAAGATACCATCAATAAGTTATAAAGTGTCAATACCCTGACACACTTCTCATCTCATTTACACAAACAATGCAACATCTTTGGTAACCAATCTAATGACATTTCTTTCAGCTATAAACTTTGCAAGAGACATTGAAATGGATAATTATCATTGTAATATTCTATTATATTGATTATCATTCTTGGTTAAACTTGAAAAATAAATCAATGCGACCTAATGTTTTTTTCTCAAGATAATAAAATAAAAGATTATAATATTTGAGTTATTAATTTTATGTTTCAAAAGGTATAATTTTTACATTTTAACTATGAATCTTACAAATTTTCTTATGAGAAGAAACAAAATAAATTTATTAATTATTTCTTTATTTTTAATTTATTATTTATATTATATATATATATATATATATATATATATACACACACACACACACAAGTATATGCACATCTCATATGCATACCTCATATGCACACCATTTTTTTTTAATATTATGTAAATAAATAATATATTTAATTGGATAGCAATTGGATAATAAGGTCGTAATTGGATGTCGATTTGGAGAGTGCTTCTTCTCTGTCCAAATCTAAAGGGCCCGTTTGCCATTCAAGTTGGATTTTGACTTTAAATATAACAATGCAAGATGAAATTATTACAGTTAATCTGAATAGAAAACTATCTAATTTAAAGTATACTTAATTTTAATTTTAATAGCTATTTTATTTTTTCAAGAATAAAATTAATGGAAAATGTGATTAGTACATGTATTTGATGAGACCATTCCTTTTGTTGGGAAAATTAGGCTATCAAAAATATCATGTTATTTAATTTTTCTCCAAAATTGAAAATAATATCTTTTTTATTATCATAAGTTTGTTTTTAATATTAGTTAATATATTTAAATTTTGATGGTGATTATGATTAGATGCTTGATGATAGGAATTCAACTACATGCCATTAACCTTAGAAGGAGAAAAAATGAAAAGAAAACTCGGGTATAAAAAGATAATGCATAATTAATCTTTGTACCCTAGATTATTAAAAATTATAAAAAAATATACTAAAATTATCAGTTGAGTTGGACAAAAAATCATAAAATGATACTTTTATATGTAATATAACATCAAAAACCTTATCTTTCTATTGGAAATTATAAAAAATATTCTAA
>JBAPLJ010000182.1:0-10104 GCA_037832345.1 Rhizophora mangle | reverse complement strand
CTTAATGACGTACATTGACACATACACACGCACACACGCACACACACACACACACACACATATATTTTCATAAGGGTAGCACTCATAAATCCTATGCTCCAGAATGTTGGTTGTGCCATTACATTGAATATACAAAAGTGCAAACTTTATGCTACCTAGCAAGAGGCACCAATCACTCATATAACTATATAAGATCAAATATATGTTTAATTCCATTGAATACTTTAATAAGGATACAAAACATAGGATGATTGATCCTTTTTTTACTTGAAACTTGCAAGTGGTAAAAACAACCTTGATAAGGACTTAAACTCATGACTCAAGCAATGTAATTATTAGTTTTGAACTTTTAAAATATTAGTCTTATAATTATCTCAATTGCTACCCCTTGTTCCTAAACTTCTCTTATTTAATTTTCCTTTTTGCACTTTTTTAGGTCTTTAACATTTTTTGGAAAATCAATAAAGAAGAAAAAACTCAATCATACACTAAGCTAATCACTAAAATTCTATGTGATATAATGATGCATGTGCACTTATAAATTTAGCAAAGCCAATGTTTTGAAATACAAATGTACCCATTCTTATTCACTCATTTTTTTGAAATCAAAAAGTCAACCTCAGCAGAAGTATGCAAGTAGAAAATTTGCACAAAACTTTAGGTTGCTTTCATATATGTTAGTGATCATGGATGTATGTATTTTCTTTGGAGATATTTACAGCATTAAAGAGTGCTAGATAGCATGATATGACTAAATTATCATCAATTACTGACAAAGGTGCAATGTTTCCGATTGTGCTTCCTATTGGGACATAAAGATATGCACGTGGGTTTTTGGTTTTTCTTTTGATGCATTCTTGGAAGGAGCTTTTACATTGGAACTCTCCCATTGGCTAATCTATTGCTATGCTATAAGAAAAGTTGGCAAATGTGCCTATTAGCTTGCACAAAAAAAAGTTTCATGTATAGTGCTCCTTTTAGGTTTTTGCACAACAATTCCATGTTTCCATTATAAATAGGTCTTTTATAAATACGTGCAACAACCATTTTCACATCTCTATTTTTCTTTAGCTACCCAAGACATGTTCGAGTTTCACGTGCAACAATCCTTTTCTCCTCTCAGTTTTTTTAGCACAATACTCATAGTTTTTCTAACACAAAAGCTACAATTTTTTTTGGCACAATGTACTAATTTTGGTGATCTTAAATAGGCGGCAACCTTTCTCTCTTTCCAATTTTTCATAAGCTCTCTCTCTCTCTACCTCTTCTCTTAATGAAACTTTTTTACTCCCACCATGCCATGGATTCAATTGTTTAGACCTAGTTGATTTCAAGGTGAAGGAGAATAATAATCACCGTGCTAGCTATTATTTTTACATGGACAACTTTGTTGTTATTGAAGATTTCCAATTTTTCTCAAAACTTCTTTCCTCACCTCCAATTTCCTTAAAATTAATAGATTATAGGGATTGCATGTACCATCTTAATCATTCTTAATTTTTTTCTAGACTCCTATTATGTTCTTGTTGTAGCCATTTTGGTTAACTTTAGCCATTAGAACCTTGTTTGAGTTGATTTTGTCTCTTTTAATCTCTTACCTTATTTATATGCTAAAACTTTGAGTAGTGGAGAAACCCTCACTTTTTCCATTTGCACTCACTTCGATATTTTATGATTTTCGTCCAAGTTAACTATTAATGTTAGTATATTTTTATAATTTCTAATAATTGCTTATACAAAGTATAATTATACTTTATATTTTATACTAGAGTTTTCTTTTCATTTGTTCTCCTTTTGGGGTTGATAGCTTGTAGTTGAATTCCTATCATCAAGCATCTAACATAATAACCATCAAATTTTAAATATATTAATTGATATTGAAATCAAATCAATGAAAGATGTAGAGAATACAATCATTTAATGAGTGGGTTGAATAACTAACAAAGTTATGATAATAATAAAAAATGTTATTATTTTCAAATTTGGAAGAAAATTAAATAACTCAAAATTTTGTATAGTTTAATTTTCCCAATGAAAGGAATGGTCCCAACAAATACATGTACTAATCACATTATCCATTAATTTTATTTTTGAAAAAATAAAATAACTATTCAAATTAAAATTAGGTATACTTTAAATTAGCTTGCTTGCTATTTAGATTAATTGTAATAATTTCATCTCACATTGTTCTATTAAAAATCAAAATCCAACTAGATAGGCATATGGGCCCTTTAGATTTGGACAAAGAATAAGCACTTTCCAAATCAATACCCAGTTTTGGCCTTATTGTCTAATTGTTATGCCTCCAATTAGTGATTTTTCATCAAGTGTCTATTGTGGGTCCATGTTATATTACATGCATGTTTTTGTTATAAATCTTTGTTGATGAATGTATTATTGATTAGAATTAATGTCTGTGTCTAAATCTCATTGAAGAGAGGCATTGGTTAGGAGGAAAAACAAAGGTCCTCCATTCAAGTTTTTAGTTCCTCTCATTTATGCTCTTATTCTTCATCTGAGTAAACTCTCCCACAAATTTTTATGATTCAACCCTTTTTGTCTTTCATTTTCTAAATGATTTATTGCATGGGAATTGAATTTTGATTATCCATTAATAAACCTTTTTAAGTGGTTGTAATGTTTTAGCTTAATTCTCAATATGCCACAAGCCTAAATGTTTATGATTATGTTAGTTAGCACTTTGCTCATGGCTTTTACTTGGTGTATCCTTTTTCAAACTTGCATCTTGTTTTGTTATTTTGTTGATTGATTTATTTAGTTATTATTAGAATGCAATTTTTGATTCTAATTCTTTTCACGAAATTTTTTGACCATATTGTCAGTGGTTAATTCTGATTTCTTGGGCTATTATAGCATCAATTTGCTTTTTTTAGTAGGGATGTATGAAAATCTGTCTAGATCATAATTCATGTTTCTCAATTGTAAGGATAAGAATGCGTGAATGGTTAGTAGTTGCAATAGAAGTCAATGTTATGGACATGATGCCCATGCCATCAAGTAGTTTGAGAATATGCTTCAATATGTGCAAAATGGTGATGTTTTAAGGATAATTCTTATGATTGCTAAGCTAAAAATGATGGAATTATTGTAAAGGAATTTGCATTAATGACGTTAAAAAAAAAAGGGGATTTTGGGTTGAATTTTGGAAAATTCCCATTAACTAATTAAACATGTAATGCTCTTTTGATTGAGCCCTAACATGCTGAAACTAGTACTTACTACTTTAATCAAGCTAGTATAAAGAGAGAATTCAAGGGAATTGTTAAAACTTTTTTGGTTGACTAATCAATTTCAAAGACATGGACATTTTACATGAAAAGCTTATAAGCAAGCAGAGATTCAGACTTTGGCGCTAAGATAATAGTGTATTCATGCATCTAAATCTGAAACATTTTCAATACTATGTTGACATTGAGCTAGAGGATCCACTCTTTTATATCATTCATACTTGGTGTCAACAAAAATAAGCTTTGTTTGTTATGATTTTTGGCAACCAGCATCATTGGAGCTTGAAATTTCTCTAAATTTGTTGCTTGACATTTTTGTATAGATTATATTCTCATGTTTCAGTATTGAAAATTTTAGTACACTCCATAATATTTTGCTAAGTTAGTTTCCTTTGTCTCTTTTGGGTTCTTTGTCCCATTGAGTTGGTGTTTATGATTTATGAAGCACATGACCATTAAAAAGTTGTGTTTAGTATTTACTGCCATGTAAATGCATAGCTAATTGCACAAATGCTAGAGACTGAAGTTAACATCTAGACTAAGGGTCTTGTCATATATGTACAAGAAATTAGGCATGAGTCCAAAAAAAGAAAGAAAAATAATAGACCAAATTTCAAGCATTTGTTGATTTTCATTTTGACAATTGGAAATGTTAAGATAGAAGTTGGAAGAGAAAAATGACTCAAGATACATCCTTTGTTATTTTTGGTTCTTTATGTCAATCTCAATTTAGTTATGAGTTATTCATCTCCATCATCCTTTCTTCTAGTGAATATAAAAGTGGGAACTTTTTGGTTGGTTTTATAGCATTTGTTCTACTTAACTTCAAAGTTTGCAACTCTATAAAAATTTTACCTTTGTTTCTATGTCTTGCATGTAGGAAGTTAGTTTAGAAAATTAAGTGAGGGACTTGGTAGGCCTTCTGACTCATATCTTACATGGCAGAAAATGTAAAGGTAGCCAATCATGAGAAAATGAAACATGTTTTTATTATTTTTTTCCCCTTTTAATACATTTGTTTTTCTTATTGGGATGGTCTTATAGACAATCTCTTGGAGGATCATTTTTCTCTATCCTATATTCTACAAATAGTGTTGCTTTTCCCTAGCAAACATGTTTAGCAAAATAGATCTATATGACATCAAGAGCAAGTGAAAATGAATAATGGTTGAGAAGTCTGCTTACATCTCTTTAGCAACTTACTTTCATTTGTAAGAGTCATACACGATGCTGCCATGAATAGCTTAGGAGAAAATTGGATTGGAATGCATTTTAAATTTTGCTTTAAGAATAATGCTTGCATTTAAAGCCTTTTTCTAAAGGAGTTATTCTATTATGAAAAACTAAGCTAACTACCTTTGCAAGAGCATGAAACCAAAACTTCCAATGAATCCAAACCATTTTGTTTATTGTATAGGATTTAAAAATTAAAAGAAAAAATTTTAAAAAATGTTTGAGCTCTTAATTATTTGAACACAAATAAGCATATTCTCTAAGCATACATGAAAAAGGCAAGGAATTACCATGGATCCTAGTAATTCTAAAGGCATCTTGAATTGTTATTAACTACATCATTAGGACATTTTTTTATTGGCTGGAAAAGTTTGAACTCAAAATATGATTGAAATCAACATTAGTCAAGCCATATGCTATATTTGATGCATAATATTTTAAAATATTACTCATCCAATTAAGAAATCCTAAAATTGTTAAATTATTTGTCCTATCATCTTCACCATTTAGTACTACCCGTAGGAGTGGCAACAACTAGACTAGATAGATGCTAAATACAACAAAGCCAATGCAATAAAAAACTTGACATTAATGGCTAAGCTACTATTAGTTAGGCTAATGCATCTTTAATTAATTGAACACATAAAAATAAAATACAATAAAAAAATACTTAAAATAAAATAACATTAAACATTACTAATTGATTTATCATGAAATGAAATTAAGCATTATATTTTTTATTTAAAATTTCATAATAACTAGATATATACACAATTAATATTATTAATAAGGTGGGCATAAGTTGTAGTTAAACAGTTAAACATGTCAACATCTGTAATGCAAGCATCACCCACAATTTTTGTCATAAAGATCTTTCATAATCATAATTACAAATTTCAGCATCTCTTACAAAGTTTACAATTGAAAGAAATGTCATTAGATTGGACCAACAAAACACATCAATGAAGCCCTAAAAAGGAAAGAACTAAATTATATTACAATATTTGAAAAAGAAATGAGAAGAAAAAATGAAATGGAAAAAAAAATGTACTGATGAGACAACGACCTATGAGAACCAAGTTTGGGAGTGCTATATTACACATATGTTTCTGCTTTGAAATCTTTTGTTGATTGATATATTATTGATTAGAATTAATCATTATGTTTGAATTTTGTCAAAAAGAGTTGCTTGTTAGGAAGCAAAACAAAGGTGGCCTATTTAAGTTCTTGGTTCCTCTTATTAATGCATTTGTTTTTCATTTGCTAATTTCCCCACCACCTTTTTTTGATGATTTTTTCTTTTTTTCAGCATCTTTGGACTATTCTTTACCATAGTTTTTTTTTTTTTTTTCCTATTTTTTTGGGTTTTCTATCAAAAATTTATTGTGTTTTTCAATTTTGTAAATATTTTTGTTGCTATGCATTTAAGTCATAAGTTTGAGTCCTTATCAAGGTAGTTTTTACCATTTGTAGGTTTTAAATGATAAGAGGATCAATCATCCTAGG
The DNA here is from genome assembly GCA_037832345.1 of Rhizophora mangle. Taxonomy (NCBI): domain Eukaryota; kingdom Viridiplantae; phylum Streptophyta; class Magnoliopsida; order Malpighiales; family Rhizophoraceae; genus Rhizophora; species Rhizophora mangle. The sequence continues at coordinate 4,117 of JBAPLJ010000182.1, read as the reverse complement.
CAAAAGTCATGATTTGAGTCTTTATCAAAGTATTTGATGGAATTAAATGTATGTTTGGTCTTATATAGTTGTATGAGTGGTTAGTGACTCTTGCTAGCTAACATAGAGTCTGCTCTTCTATAAATTCAATGTAGCAGCAAAACCAACTTTGTAGGAACCTAGCACAATCCTCCCTAAAGAATTTGTGAGTGCTACTCTTACTTATGAAATATATATATATAAAAGCATCACTAATAAATGTTTCAACACAAGTCCTCAAGTGAAATTATTTTGATTATCTCATCTTCCCATAGTTGAATCATTTATTTCTAGCAAAATGCATCTATCAATTCATTTCATGTTAACGCATTCACTCTTTTACTAGCAAGGACTCATTCAAACAAATTAAACATGAAATTAACATTGGTTTATGCACCCATCATTATATTAATCATGATAATAACGACCTTATGACTTTCATTCATACTATAAATCCATGAAATTTCATCAAACAAAGGAATCATTGATCTTGATTGTCTCTTCTTATAGGTATTTAATGGTTAAATTATGGAAAAATGCATCCGTCAATTCATTTCCTAGGATCAGGTTCACTCCTTTAGTTGTAATGACTCATTCACACAAATTTGAACATGAAATTACTGTTGGTGTATGCAACAAATGTTATATTAATTGTGATAATAACAAGCTCAAAATTTTTTCACTCTTAATCCATAAAATGCCATCAAACAATTAAGTGATTGATCTTGATTGTGTCTTCTTGCTAAAATTGAATGGTTCAAATCTAGAAGAATGCATATGTTGGTACATTGCTTGGGATCAAGTTCAATCCTTTAAACATTACAAGGAATTTTTCACACAAATTGAACATGAAATTAACATTGTTTTGGGCACTAAACATTGCATTAATCTCAACAATAACAAATTCATGCCCTTTTGCACTCTAAATCCATGGCACTGTTGATCTTGATTGCTTTTTCTTGCAGGTATTAAATAGTTCAATTCTAATAAAATACATCTGTTGGTTCCTTTCTTTGAAACAAACAAGTTCAATCGTTTAATTGCAAGGGCTTATTCACACAAATTGGATGTGAAATTAACAATGGTATGATGACATAATAATTTTTCACACCCTTAATCCATGAAATTCCATCAAACAAAGGAGTCATTTATCTTGATTGACTCTTCTTGCAGGTATTGAATGGTTTAATCCTAGTGGAATGCATTTGTCAATTCATTTCTTGCTAACAACTTCACACCTTTAGTTGTAAAAGACTCATTCACTCAAATTGAACATGAAATTAGCATTAGTTTATGCACTAAATATTATATTAATCAAAATAATAACAAACACATGACTATTGCACTTTAAATCCATGAAATTCTAGCAAGCAAAGGAGTCACTGATCTTAATTGTCCTATCTTATAGGTATTGTGTAGCTCAATTCTAATACAATGCATCCATCAGTTCATTTCTTAGGAAGAAGTTTAGCCCTTTTGATACGAGGACTCATTCACACAAATTGAAAATGAAATTAACATTGGTGTATGCTCCAAACATTATATCAATTGTGAGAATAATGACATTATAACTTTTGCACATGAATCCATGAAATTCCATCAAACAAAAGAGTTATTGATCATGGTTGTCTCTTCTTGCAGGTACTAAATGGTTTAATTCTAATAAAATGCATCCGTTAATTCATTTCTTATTGACACTTTCACTCATTTAGTTTCAAGGACTCATTAGCACAAATTGACCATGAAATTAACATTGCATTCTGCACCAAACATTATATTAGTTGCAATAATAATGATCTTATGACTTTTGCACTATGAAACCATGAAATTCCATCAAGGAAAGGAGTCATTGACATTGATCATCTCTTTTGCAGATATTGAATGGTTCAATTCAAGCAGATTGCATCCATTGGTTCATTTCTTGCTAACAACTCATTTAGTTTAGTTGCAACAACTCATTCACACAAATTGAATTTGAAATTAACATTGGTTTTTGCACAAAACAATACATTAATCACAATAGTAAAAAACTCATTAATTTTGCACTCTAAATCCATGAAATTTCATTAAAGAAATTATTCATTGGTCTTGATTGTCTCTTCTTATGGCCTTGAGTGGTTCACTTATAGAAGAATGTATTCATCAGTTCATTCCTTGGGAATAAGTTCACTCCTTTAGTTGCAAGGACTCATTCTCACAAATTGAGCATAAAATTAACTTTGTATTATGCATTAGACATTATATCAATTGTGAGAATAATGACCTTATGACTTTTGCACTCTGAATCCGTGAAACAAATGAGCCATTGATCTTGATTGTCTCTTTTAGCAAGTATTAAAAGGTTCAATTCTAAAACAATGCATCTATTGGTTCATTCTTGGGGATCAAGTTCATTCCTTTAGTTGCAAGTACTCATTTAGGCAAAACGAACATGAAATTAAACATTGCTGTATACAACAAACATTGCATTAATTATGATAATACCTTATGGCTTTCACTTTCTGAATCTATGAAATTCTATCAAACAATAAAGTCATTGATCTTAATTGTCCTTATTTGCAAGTATTGAATGGTTTAATTCAAGAAGAATGCATTTGTTGGTTCATTTCTTGCTAACAAGTTCATCTCTTTAGTTGTTAGGACTCATTCACACAAATTGAGTATAAAATTAACATTGTTGTATGCACCAAATATTATATTAATTGTGATAATAATGAACTCAAGTCTTTCTCACTCTAAATTCATGAAATTACAGCAAACAAATGGGTCATTGTTCTTGATTGTCTCTTCTTGTAATTATTGAGTGGTCTAGTTTTAGAAAAATGCATCTGTCAGTTCATTTCTTGGGAACAAGTTCAGTCCCTTAGTTATAAGGACTCATTCATACAAATTGGACATAAAATAATTATTAGTATAAGCACCAAACATTTTATCAATTGTGAGAATAACAACCTTATTACTTTTGCACTCAAAATCCATGAAATTCCATCAAACAAAGTAGTTAATAAACTTGATTATCTCTTCTTGTAGGTATTGAATGTTTAATTGTAGAATAATGCATTTGTCAGTACATTCTTGCTAACAAGCTCTCTCTTTTTAGTTGCAACAACTCATTAACCCAAATTGAATATGAAATTAACATTGGTATGTACCAAAATATTATATTAATGTCAATAATAACAAACTCATGAGTTTTTAAACAGTAAATCCATGAAACTCCATCAATCAAAGGAGTCTTTGATCTTAATTGTCTCTTTGTATAGGTATTGAGTGGTTCACTTCTAGAAGAATGTGTCCATCAGTTCATTTCTTGGGAGCAAGTTCAATCCTTTAGTTGCGATGACTCATTCACAAAAATTGAGTATGAAATTAACATTGGTGTAAGCATCAAACATTATATCAATTGTCACTTTTTACTAGCAATGGATGGTTTAATTCTAGTAAAATGCATCTGCTGGATCATTTTTTGCTATCAAGTTCTCTCCTTTACTTGCAAAGGCTCATTCACACAAATGGAATATGAAATGACACTGATTTATGCACCAAATATTATATTAATCGTGAGTGGATCTGTCGGTTCAATTAATGGGATCAACTTCACTCCTTTAGTTGCTAGGGGTTCTTTCACACAAATTGAATCATGAAATTAACATAACATTATATATTAATCCTGTATAACAAACTAATGACTTTCAAAACACTAAATGCTTGAAATTCCATCAAACAAAGGAGTCATTGGAATCTTGATTGTCTATTCTTCCAAGTATTAAGTGGTTCAATTCTGAGTTTCTACAAAATGCATCCTTCGTTTCATTATTTGCTAACAATTTTACCTCCTTTAGTTACAAGGACTCATTCATATAAATAGAAGGTGAAATTTGAACATTTTGTTATGCACCAAATATAATTTTAATCACGATATAATGACCTTATGACTTGCACACACTATATTTATGAAATTCCTCCCAAAAAATGAATCATTGATCTTTTATCATCTCTTCTTGTATGCTTTGAAGTGTTTTGATTATGGAAGAATGCATTTGTCAGTTTATTTGTTGGGAAGAAGTACAATCCTTTTGTAGTTGCAAGTACTCTTTCA
>JBAPLJ010000181.1:4200000-4575009 GCA_037832345.1 Rhizophora mangle | reverse complement strand
GTTCACTCCATTAGTTGCACGTGATCAAATTTTTAGATGTAGGCATCATATCTAATCTTTCTTTCTTTAATATCTTTTCTATAGTTGACTTTGCTTGTTATGTGCTTAAATTTGGTTAAGTTTGTTGCGTATAAAGAGTGCATGGTATTAGAACATGCCAAGTATTAGGTGATTAATTTAAACTTGTGATTGAAACCTAAGTTGCGTCGTCATTATTTGCTTGTGTTGCTAGAGATGGCATTTGGAGCATAAGGTGTAAATTCATCAATAGTGATATCATGAGTCAGATAGTTTGCCAAAACCAAGATGGCTTTCTCGTAGTAATATATAATGCTTACTTAGAATTTATGATAGTTTATATTGATGAAGTGATAGTTTTTTTTTTTTAATACCATCAAACAACATTTTAAGCATTTAAATTTATTCATTAATGTAACGAAAAAGGTGGGATTGGCTGCTTTTACTAGAAAAATGAAATTATTTCAAACTAGGATTCATTTCCCTGGTTACTTCATAGAAAATGGTTCCATTATTCCTAGAAATAGGTTAATTGAGTTTGCCCCAAAATTTTCTGATGAAATTAGTGACAAACAACAATTACAAAGATTCTTAGGAACTCTAAATTATATTTTAGACTTTTATAAGGATTTAGCTTATGATGCTAAACCTCTATATGTATGATTGAAGAAAAATCTGCCTTTATGGATGGATGAGCATACCAAAGCTATTAAACAAATAAAATCTAGAGTTAAAGAACTCCCTTGCTTAGCTATACCTTATCCTAATGCCTTTAAAATCATTAAGATAGATGCATCTAACAAAGGTGTTGGTGGTGTCCTTAAGCAAGACTTGTACTCCAAAGAATAGTTACTTCGCTTCACCTCTAGAGTATGAAAAGGTGCTAGAGTTAATTACTCTATGATTAAAAAAAAAATTCTCTCTATAGTGTTATGCATTCAAAAGTTTGAAAGTAATTTGTTAAATCAGAAATTTCTTTTAAGAATTGATTGCAAGGCTACAAAAGATGTTCTTACTAAAGATGTAAAGAGCCTAGCATCAAAATTAATCTTTACTAGATAGCAATGAATGTTACCTACCTTTTATTTTGACATTGAGTTTATATAAGGAAATTCTAATTCTCTTCCTGATTTCCTGACCTTTTATTTTGACAACTTGTGAAATTTTGCAGGGAACATTGCATGAGTAAATGCTCACTCCTACAAGGGCTGTAGGTTATTTCACCAACATCTAAAAATTTAAATTTCTTGAGTTGATAAACTTCAGCATGCTTTTTATAAAGGGTTAACTTTCCCATTAATTCCAAAATATAGGATTACTTATGCCCTCTTAAAAATAATTATGCTTAGCTTCTACCTAATGAGGTAGCATGCTTTGATCTTAAAGATGCAATCTATCCTTATACTCATCTTAAAGATTGCTCATACTATCAACAAATTCTATATGAGACAAGACCCATGGTTATTGAACCCATCAAAAGGGGATTTTAGTACCTCTTCTTCTAGTTATAATGACTAGGCTTATGCCAAGGTCAAGTTAAAGAAAGTTCTTATCTTGAAGATTGGCAAGGTGGCTTGCTCACTAACAAAAAAAATTGAAAGATTGGTGGAAGGTTAAGACCCTAAATTATTTTGATTATATGAAAACATGGGGAAAGGCTTTACTATAAGAAAATTGGCAAAATAAATTTAACTAGTGGATTAAAATCCATTTCCCACATGACCCTAAGAGGTCTCTCAACTGGTTTTTAAGCCTAGTTCTTCAAATGGAGTCTACATCCCTTTACTCTATGTAACAAGGTAAGAACTGTCTATGAATAGTTTTGTGCAGAAAATGATGATGTCAAAGATGAGCCACTTTTATTTGCTTCTTGGTATCATGTCCCATGGATTGTTAAATGGGATTATTTGACAGCAGGCAAGCATATTACTATCCTGGATATTAACATCAAGCATGTTCCATGGATTGTTATAAGAATTAATATTCACTGGTGGGACAAGTATTATTTTTTTCAATGACAGAGTTTATATTGCTAAAGGGATTATTCATATTAATGGACCACACCCCACTGCTCTTGATCCTAACTCCACTTAATCTCCAAAATAGTTGCTAAAAGCACACAAGGAATCTAAATCAAAGGAGAAGTTGTTGGAGATTGTAACAACCTTGCTTCAACCTCAAGCATTGGCTTCTCAAGAGTCTTCTTCATGAGAACTGATGGAAGATGATGGTAGTCATGCAAGGACAGTAAAGGATGATATTATGCAAGACTCCCAAGACCCTTATGAGCTTTAAATACTAAGCACCCATTTGTCAACTTTTATAAAGCTACTTTATGCAAACCAACATAGAAGGAAAGTGACTAAGTCACTATTTGTCCTCTTTTCTAAAACTACTTTATGCAAGCAAACAAAAAAGGAAAATGGCTTTAGGACACTTTTTGTAAAGTCACTTTAATAAAGTAAATCTTCTTGTTTTTCAAAGAGTGACTTTAGGAAAGTCACAAGCAAAGGATCCAAGGGAGGGTTTACATGTTATTTTCTTTTGTTAAGACTAATAAGCCATTTTATTTACATATTGCTTTGTAATGGTTACATTGACTGTCATAGCTTTCTTCATTATCAGAGTTAGAAGTGGAAGAAGAAAAGCTCTCTTCTTCAATAATGATATGGGAAAAGGATTTGACTATAACTTCTGCTCCAAGGATACAGAAGAAACTCCACCACTTTAGAGATACAGGGCTGGTTGCACTCACCACTCCTAAAGAATCCACTCAAGAGATATAGAAATGTTAGGGTTAAGTCTTTGCTTAAGGGAATCCACCATATAGATATAGAACTTAGAAGAAAACTTTTCATTCTTTTTAGGGTAAGAGTTTAATTAATCACCAAAAGTCTCCTCCACCAAAATAGGAGAAAACTATAAATGAAAGGCTTTGGAACATCCCTTCAAGCATAGGAAAATGGAGCAATAACTCAGCATTTTTGTACTAACCATCCACTTAACTAGCCATTAAATGCCAATCTTGACTTCTGACAATCCTAGCGACTAATAAAAGAAAACTTGACTCTTGATGTTCTTTATTCATGAAAAATTAGACATCCAAATCTTTTAAATGACTACTCATGAATTATTATTGGGCTTAGGCTGAAGGTCCAGTAGTTGGAACAAGTTTGACGTGCATGCCATTCTCTTAATAGCAAAATGAGCATTTTTGTGCTTGGGCCAAGCCTTGAATTGATTCTTGGTTCTTCTCATGAGATGCTCCCGCATCATGCACCCTTAGTTGAAAAGGATTTGTCCCCAAGTCTTCATGAAATGGAATGAGATCAGCGACATTGAAAATGTTAGAAACTTCATATTTAGCTAGCAACTCAATCTTATATGCATTATCTCCAATGCACTTTAGTACTTGGAATGGACCATCAGCTTTAGGTTTCAACATGACAAATTTTCTAGATGGGAATCACCCCTTTTTTGAGATGAATCCACACTAAATCTTCTTCTTTAACCTCAACAAACGTTTTGTACTTGTTAGCTTGAGTTTGGTACTTCTCATTCTACTTTTCTATCCATTCCCTAACTTGTTCGTGCAATTTATTTAAAAATTTTGCCTGATTCTTGGCATCACCACTAAATTGATGTTTTGTTGGAAGAGGAATGAGATCTAGAGGGCTACTAGGATTAATGCTATAAACAACTTCAAATGGGCTGCATCTATTAGTCTAGCTAGAGGACCTGTTATAAGCAAATTCAGTATAAGGCAAAAGCAAATCCCGTTCTCTAATATATATATATATATATATATATATATATATATATATTACCAAACTCCTTAAAAAATTTCCCAAAGTTCTATTGACAACGTCAATTTATCCATTAGTTTGAGGATGATAAGTAGTGTTAAATTGTAATTAGTACCCAATTTCCTCCAATGGGTCCTCCATAAATGACTTATAAACTGCAAATCATGATCTAAAGTGATTGACCTTGGAATGCCACGAAGCTTTGTAATCACCTTAAAGTAAAGATCAACAACTTGTGAAGCATAAGAAGTTTTAGCACAATGAACAAAATTAGTCATTTTAAAAAATTTGTTAACCACAACAAAGATAGAATCTTTTTTGCTTTATGTGCGAGGCAAGCCAACAACAAAATCCATACAAACATCTTTGCAAGGGGAATTAGGAACTAGAAGTGGTGTGTAGAAACTTGTATTCTAGACATGGCTTTTTGCTTATGGCATACAACACATTGTTCCACTATTCTCATGACATTTTGACTAAGTTTTGGCCAATAGAAATTTTCTTGCACCAAAATCAAAATTTTGTTTCTTCCAAAGTAAGTAGTAAGTCCTCCTCCATGAGCTTCTTTAATAATGGCTTCCCTTAAAGAGCAATTAGGAATGCATAACTTGTTATCTTTGTAGAGAAAAACCATCTTGTAGAAAGCAATGATTAACTGATTCAATTGAACAAGAAGCCCAAATAGGTGAAAAATTAGAATTAGATGAATAGAGTTCTTTTACAATCTCAAATCCCAATACCTTTGTCTCCATTGTATTTAAAAGCAAATATCTTCTACTCATTGCATCAGCTACTTTCGTGAGCTTCCCTGCTTTGTGCCTAATGAAAAAAGTGTAAGGCTAAAGAAATTCAACTCATTTAGCATGGCAACTATTAAGCTTGTGCTATGTATTCAAGAACTTTAATGCCACATGGTCAAAATACAAGGAAAATTCATTGGGCAATAAGTAGTGAAGTTCCAGAGCATGAACAATGGCATAGAACTCCTTGTCATATGTTGAGTATCTCCATTTTGCATCATTTAGCTTCTTTCTAATGAATGCAATTGGCCTACCTTCTTGACTTACAATAGCACCAATGCCCACATTGGAAGCATCACTCTTAATTGGAAACACCTTTCCAAAATCTGGAAGTTTCAGCCATCATCTTCTTTATTAGCTCAAAGCTCTTTTAGGCAGATTTTGTCCATTAGAATGAATTTCCCTTCTAGCACTCAATCATAGGAACAACAAGAGTGTTGAATCCTTTGATAAATCTCCATTAACAAGATACAAGACCATGAAAGCTTCCTACATCACGAATGGATTTAGGAGTGGGCCAACTAGTGATTGCCTCAACCTTGTTTGGATCAACTTCAATTCCTACCGAAGATACAACATAACCAAGAAACATAATGCTATTCATGTAGAATTTTCATTTTTTTTTGCATTAGCGTATAACTTTTGCTCTCTTAACACCCGAAACACTTGTTTCAAATGCTCAAAGTGTTGTGAATCAAATTCACTATAAACAAGAATGTCATCAAGGTACACAACAACAAATTTACCCATGAATGGTCTTAAGACATGAGTCATAATAAGTCACTTGAAACTGCTTGGTGCATAAAACCCAAATGGCATGACCAAACCACTCATAGAGACCATTTCTAGTTTTAAAGGCTATCTTCCACTCATCTCCATTTGAATTCGATGATAGCCACTTTTAAGATCAATTTTAGAGAAAATAAGAGAACCATGTAATTGCAAATAAATCATCAGGCCTAAGAATAAGAAACTTGTACTTGATAGTAATTTTGTTGATGGCTTTACTATCTGTGCACATATGCCCACACGAACTCATGCTTTCTCTCACAAATCTATTGATAATCAAATCTTCCACTTGCTGCTGCTATTCTTCTTGTTCTTTAGGATTCATATGATAAGCCACTTGGTTTGGGAGGATAAAGCTTGGATTTAGGTCAGTTTGGTACTGAATATCTCACATTGGAGGTTGGCTAGGGGGTGCTTCTTCTAGTACAACATCTGCAAATTCTTCTAATAGAGGCTGAACTAGTGAATTATGTTCCCTTAATTGAGCAATTGATTCTTCCACAAGCACGACAACATACATCTCTTTACATTCTAAAAACATCTTTTCAGTCAAATTGTTAGAAAGTAAAGTATTTCCCTCCCCTTTTTTGCAATTACTAACATGATCTGGTTTCATTGGAACTAAAACAATTCTAACACCATTTTTCACAAATAAGTGTTTTTGTAGCCATCATTAACTACTTTCCTATCATATAACCATGGTTTAACTAATAGCAAGTGAATGAAATCCAAGGGAGCAACATCACACCAAACTTATCTCTATAGTTTTTCCCAATACAAAATTCTACTAAGCTTGTACCCTTACCTCAGTTCCTTTGTGAATCCATTGCATTTTGTAAGGGTGAGGATGCCCTTTAGTTTTCAGGCTTCCACCATCTTTGTTGCTACCACACTAGAACTACTCCCACTATTAATAATGGTGTCACACAATTTGCCATGAGAAGTGCACCTAGTATCAAAGATGCTTTCCTATAGCCACTCATCTTTGTTTTCCTTAAGAGTGATATTCAAACTTTTCTGAATCACAAGCATTTCTCCCTCATCACCGTAGATATCCTCTTCATCATAAATAGGGTCTACTAGCTCTTCTTCATCCTCTTTAACATCTTCCTCCACCAATGTTAGAACTTTACAATTTGAATATTTAAAAGCAATATATCCATAGGCTTGGCATTTAAAGCATCTTGTTGAGCTATTATTAGAAGAACTAGCTTGTTTGTCATCTTTGTAAGCTCTTTTGTCACCAAAAGACTTGGTTGAAAAGTATGGCCTCGAATTCGAACCACTCCCTCTGCTTAAAGGAAAAGTTCTAGCGGCTGATTTTGAAGTAACCTTTTAAACCTACTTCCTTTGCTTTTCAATAGTCAAAGCAAGCTTTCTTACATCATTGAAAGACCAATATGGTTCCAATCAAACAGCATCATCAATCTCCCTTTTTAGGCCTCTCAAGTATCAAGCAATAGTTTGCTCTTCTAGTTCAACCACATCACCCTTCATCAGGAGTTGTTCAGACTATATTCCTCCACACTCATTTCTACTTGTTGCTCAAGAGAATGAAAATTCATGATCATCTCTAATCAACAATCCTCTGGTTGAAATCTCCTTTTCAACTCCTTCATTTTCTCCCATGTTCTAATTTTTCTTCTTCCCTCTTATTCTCTTTATTTCTTCAAATTCTCTGACCAAAAAGAGGCATACTTCTTGAGTTTCAAAGCCACCAACTTTACCTTCCTATGCTTAGAAAACTCCTTGTACTCAAAAATACATTTAATAGCATTTAGCTAATCAAGAAACTTGTCAAGTTGCATTTTTCCTTTAAACTCAAAAGTTTCAATCTTTATGTCAAAGCCTTTGAAGTTGGAATGATTCTTTCTCATATGAGAGTGATGAGAAGAAGAGCCATTACTTGATTCTTGATAATCATTAGAAAATGGTTTCTCAAGTGTAGCATTAAAATAATCATTATCATGATCATATGTCCCTTCATAATGATTCAAGCACTATAAGAGTTCATGAAGTTATCTCCTGAATTCATCCATCTCAATATTGCAAATATCTCTATCTAAAGTTGCAATAAGTTGTCCATGATGAGTCATGAAAATCAAGGCTTTAATACCAAACTTGATATAGGAAAAGGATTCAACTATAACTTCCACTCCAAGGATACCAAAGAAACTCCACCACCTTAGAGATACAGGGCTGGTGGCACTTGCCACTCTTAAGGAATCCACTCAATAGAAACACAAATGCTAGGGTTAGGTCACCACTCAATGGAAACTTTCATAGAAATATAGAAGTTAGAAGAAAACTCCTCAATTCCTTATGGTAAGGTTTAATTAATCACCAAAAGTCTCCTCCATAAATACAAGAGAAAATTATAAATAAAGGCCTTTGGAACATCCCTCCAAGCATAGGAAAATGGAGAAATAACTTAGTATTTTTGTGCTAAACATCTAATCAGCTAGCTATCTAATGCTAATCCTAACTTTTGATTATCCTAGTGGCTAATAAAGGAAAACATGACTCTTGGTGTTCTTAATTTATGTGAAACTAGATATCCAATGCTTTCAAATGATTACACATGAATTGTTATTGGGCTTAGGCTAAAGGTCCAATAGTTAGAACAAGTTTAACATGCATTCCATTCTCCTAATAGCAAAATGAGCATTTTTTGTGCTTGGGCCAAGTCTTGGATTAATTTTTTTGTTGTTCTTATGAGATGCTCGCACATCAAATAAACTTATTTCAAAATTTGATTCTTTAGAATATCTATCTAATAAGAAAATATGCACTAATGATCTTTTAAGATTTTCCCTAATAGCTAACTCTTAAAGCTTTTGCTTTGTCTTGCACTTATTTGAATAATGCCCTATTTTTCCACACTTAAAACAAATAATAGTCCTTTTAGACTGAGGCTTTTTTTCTTTGTCATTTATTTTTGGCTTCCCAAACATTATGGGGCCTTTTCTTTCTTACTATATTGCTTTTTCTAATAATTATAGAGTGATAACTCCTACTCTTTTGTCTTTTAAGATATAAAATGGGTGGATAACCCATCTATTCATAAAAGATTCCAAAAGTTTTCTTACCTAGAGCCTTTTTAATTTGCAATGGCCTTTGTAATTTGATCTCATTACAGAGTGTAACTCCTTCAACTGCTACCTTAGTAGTAGCTAATTCTCTAAAGGTATATTGATTATAATCAATAGTGTCAACATGATTAGTTTTAACCAAGTCTTAACTCTTTCGACAAATAGAACTAGTAACCTTGAAAGAAATTTTTCTTTTGAGAAAATATACTATCTATCTTCTTTAGTAAAAATTTTAAAGAAGAACACATCTTTATACCACCTAAAATGTGACAAGTCAAGGAATCTCAAATTGATGAGTTGTGCATAAGTCTTGTTGACTAGCAAAGTGATAGTACCAATGAAATGATTAGTAATAGTATATATGACTATATTAACACAATTAGAGAGCAACACTTTAGATTCAGTTTTAACTATAAAAAATATTTATTGTAATACCTCTTTAGATAAATAAAAATCCCACTAGCCTTTAAGCTATCTAATAAATCCACTTGTAATTATTTTTGCAATCTCAGGGTTAGAATTACCCTTTGTTTTAGTAACAATGGAAAACATCATCATATAATGTAGTAGCAAAAGAATTTGATGTTTGTTTGACCATCTAAATTCTATTTTACTATGCTACTACCATCATATTGAACATAATTATAATCAACTTGTTCTTTTCATACAAGATTAACAGGTGTTGGTCCTAGATGTTTAAACCTTATTAAAGGTCATTTTATTAACATCAAAAGGTTTCTTCATATAAGAAGGAGAGAAGTTTTATCCTTCAAAGGTTGTTGTTCTGATAAGAACATATCTAGTAATTAATCTATATGATCTTCATTTTCACTTTTAGATTTAATTTGTTCCTCTTTTTCTAACACATCAGCATCCTTTGCTTTTAATTTGAGACTTAGAAGTCTTTTACAAATCTCATTGACTAGTTCTAATTTATCAAAACTTTTATTTGTCATTTTTTGGTTTATTTCTTCAAATAACAGAGGTTTAAAAATAAAACCCTTTTTTCTGCTTTTGATTTAGCCAAAGGTTTGGGAATTATATCCCTATTTCGAGTTATTTCTTCAACCTTTGCTCAATACAAGTAAGTTGAGATCCAACAAATTAAAGGTACAATTATTATAATTACCTTACTATATAACAACACTAGTGGTTGCTTTAACCTTATAGAGTGAAACAATAATCTCATTATCTTCTATTTTAATAAAGAGATTTAAAGGCAGAAAGTGCATATTATTAACCCTTTTACTCTTTTTTGTCAAATATTCATAATATGCCTTTTCCAAGAGAGTTTAACCTCAAATATTCATAATATTCTACCATATCCCCCACTCGATTAATATTAATTATGTAGGAGGAACTCATTGTTTTGGCAAATGAAATCACTCACAACACACAATCACAATGCTCAATTTTTTTTTAAACACCGTAGATTGGAGTTTTCAAATAGATTTTCCAAGGAACGGGTTAATGGTTAATCTACCCTTGTATACTAGCAATGACCAAATGGAAAATTGTGATATACACTTCTCTTATGTTTATAAACCTTTTCCATATAGGTAAAAATTATCAACAACACCCATTTTGGCAATATATTTTTTATGATTTCTGGACCATATCTCTTGCTGAGTAGGAGTGAAAGGTCATTAAAAACCATTTTCTTTTTGACACACTTTTTTAGGAGAGTTAATAACTCTCTAGCTTTTTCTTCACCCTCATTATAGGTTGTAAGAATATACTTTTGTCTTCATCATGATAACCCATATCAGATAAAGAGGGAGATCTAGTCTTCGAGTATGATCAAGTAGTTCATTAACCATAGAAGCAGAAGTAGATGGAGTAAAGTCAACTTTATATTATGGTTGACTAACTTGTTCCCTTGTCCTTCTAATTCTATCTAACTCTACTAGTGGAATAAAAAAAGCAAAGTGTCTACTTGGTTTTGGATCTTTAAGATCTCTTTGCCTTTCAAGATTTAATCTCACACTTCTTTGTGAAGTATATCAAATTTCAACATCTCCATCTTGATATTCAATAACTCCTTCAAGTTGTCAATTAACTTGTTTAACAGGTTCAATTGCCTTTTTTAAAATCCATTATTTAGGTAATTTAACCTGATCCTTTGTTATATTTCTAGGAACTATAACATGTGCATAAGATTTGTTAGCCAAAAACAAGGTAGTTAGTCCTTTATTGACATACCTAGAAGGAATTTCTTTCACACCAGGAATTTTAGTGTTTATAACTTTATAATGGATTTTATAAATAAGAATCAAAATTTTTAGATGCAAGTATTGTATTAAATCCTTCTATTTAATATCCAAGCATAGAGCATGCACTAAATTAGGATCTAATAATGATAATGTACATTTAGAAAAACATGAGAATCATATAGGTCATTCACTTAAACTTGATTTTATTACTTCCAATAAGGAGTCATTAAAATGATTATGTCTCTTATCAGTAATACAAATTATAACTGAGTTATTTAAACCTAATCTTGTAGTAGGTTTTGAAGCTACTCAAACCATCCAATATGGATTAATTTATATCTTTGTTGATGAGAGCTAATAAGCTCTTATGATAACAAGAAAAAAGTCATTATAACCTGGAGTTAAAGGTAAAGCTTCTTCAATAGTCTTGATAATATAATTGAAATTTGAAATGAAACTTATGTGTTTATAAACATGGGAAGGACAAGTCCAATTTTGCAAATAAGTATTATTTAAATTTTTTCATTTATAATAATTTTTTTAATTTTATTAGTAGAACTACTATTACTATTACTACAAGAAAGCCATCCTTGATTTTGGCAATCTATCTAACTCATGATATCACTATCAATGAATTTATACTTA
Source organism: Rhizophora mangle (assembly GCA_037832345.1). Lineage (NCBI taxonomy): Eukaryota > Viridiplantae > Streptophyta > Magnoliopsida > Malpighiales > Rhizophoraceae > Rhizophora > Rhizophora mangle. Next base: position 4,563,646 of record JBAPLJ010000181.1, on the reverse strand, counting down.
ATGCTCCAAACACCAACTCTAACAATGCAACTTAGGTTTCAATCACAAGTTTAAGTTAATCATCTAATATAGCACAAGCTCTAATACCATTCACTCTTCATACGGAGCAAACTTAACTAAATTAAAGCACATAACAAGCAATTTGTTTCTTAGGAATAAGTTTGCTCCTTTAGTTGTCAATATTCACACAAATTGAACATGAAATTAACATTGGTTTATACACCAAACATAATATTATTTGTGATAATAACATCTTTATGATTTTCACACTCTAAGTCCATGAAAATCCATCAAACAAATGAGCCATTGATCTTAATTGTCTCTTCTTGCAAGTATTTAATGGTTCAATTCTAGACAAGTGGATCTATCGATTCAATTCATGGGGGCAAGTTCACTCCTTCAATTGTTAGGACTCATTTACACAAATTGAACATGAAATTAGCATTAGTGTATGCACCAAACATTATCTCAATTGTGAGAATAACGACCTTATGACTCTAACCATCTGAATCCATGAAATTTTTATCAAGGAATGGAGGGGCAATTCTAGAAGAATGCCTTCGACAATTCATTTCTTGGGAAAAAGTTCACTCCTTTAGGGGCAAGGACTCATTCACATAAATTAAACATGACTTAACAATGGGGTTTGCAACAAACAATATATTAAGTGTAATAATAGTGATCATATGACTTTTGCACTTTGAATCCATCAAATTCCATCAAACAAAGGAGTCATTATTCGTGATTGTCTCTTCTTGCAAGTATTGAATGCTTTAATTCTAGAAGAATGCATCTGACAATTCACTTCTTGGGAACATGTTCATTACTTTAGTTGTAAGGACTCATTCACACAAATTGTACATGAAATTAACATTGGTGTATGGACCAAACATTATATCAATTGTGAGAATAATGACCTTATGGCATTGGCCTTTTGATTACATGAAATTACATAAAAGAAAGGAGTCATTAATCAACTCATTTGGATTGCTTTATGTTATTATTAAAATTTGGAGTTTTGTATTCAAAAATGTCATTTTTTACTTTTTCATGAATATTGAGTAGCCTAATACTCAAATTGCATAAATTAAGTAAAAAGATATTAAATTTGAATAACAATTAGATTAGAAAATGAATTACTCATATCAATTTTTTTTATTGAAATAGGTTTTTTTTTTTTACTTGTTAATGACTTTAGAGTAACTTTTTATTAAAATTACAAAAATTATAGTAAATGATTTTGCACTTGAATAACTTCTAGATTGAATTATATAATTATTAAAATCTAGAAGTTGTATTAAAAAATGTTGTCTTTTTACTTTTACTTGAATGTTAAATAACTTAATATTTAAATTACATAAATTATATAAAAAAATGTTAAAAAAATTAAAATAAAAATAATTACTCAAATAGTTATTTTTTTTTATTCAAATAGGGTATATTTTACCTTTTAGTGAATTTAAAGTAATTATTTACTAAAATTATTGAAATTTCAAAAAATGATTTTAAATTTGAACAACATTTGGTTTGATTTAAGTAGTTACTAAAATTTAAGATTTTGTATTCAAAAATATTAATTTTTATTTTTTCATGAATGTTGAGAAATTTACTACTTAAATTGCATAAGTAATATAAACAAATTTAAATTTGAGAAATTTACTCCTTCAATTGCATAAATAATATAAAAGAACTTAAATTTAAAAGAAATTTACTACTTAAATTGATCTATTTTACTTTTCTGTAAATTTTGAATAACATTTTACTAAAATTTCAGAAATTATAGTAAAAAATTTTACAATTAAATAATATTTAAATTAATTTATACAGTTATTGAAATTTAGAGTTTTTAGTAATTTAATACTTTAATGGCGCAAATTATATAAAAAGTGTGTGTGTAATAGAATAATAAATACAAAATAAAGAATTAAATAATAAATTTATTTTATTTTTTTTTTTACAAGAAAATTTATAAGATTTATATTTTTTAATAGTAAAAATTATACTTTTTGGTACAAAAAAAAAAATAATGACTTAAATATTATAATCTTTTATTTTATTTTTTTATGTTATCTTGAGAAAAAAAAAAAGTCATAGCAATTTATTTTCCAAGCTTAGCCAAGAATAATAATCAATATTACACAATATTGCAATGATAATTATAAATTTTAACATCACTTACAAAGTTTACAAATGAAAGAAACATGTTCAGTTTGTCCACTAGCATTAAGTAAAATACGCTTATATAGAGGCCAAGTTAAACCTTTGTTATTCAAAGCACAGACATATTGTACATATTTAAATGAAACAAAATTTCATATTAATCCAAATATTTGAATTTAATTAAAAAAGGTGACATCATAGCTTATAAACTATTAACATCATCATGATTTAAGATTAATTGAGGGATAAAAGTAACAAAACTATTAAATATAAAAGTCAATTACATTTATAACATTGTAAAGTGATAAGTTACCTTCCTAAATTCTCATGTCCTAAGCTCTGTAGCCTTATTAGCTAGCACAACAAAATGTTTCATGTACAACACTCTTTTTAGTTTTCTTAGCACATCAATGCCACATTTCCTACTGCAAACAGATAAGTTATCATGATTATAAATAGGCATTTTATAAATAGGTGTAGAAACCATTTTCTCTAGGACATGTTCAAGTTTCATTTGCAACAACCCTTTTCTCATCTCAATGTTTCTAGCACAACACTCATAATCTTTCTAACATAACAACTACATTTTTTCTAGCACAACTTATTAATTTTGGTAATTATACATAGGTAGCAACCCTTCTTTCCTTTTGATTTTCATAAGCTCACTCTCTTCTCTCCTAATGAAACCTTTTCTCTCCCACCATGCCATGGATTCAATTGTTTAGCCCAGCAGATTCTGAGGTGAAGGAGAATAATAGCCACCATGCTAGCTATTAATTTTACATAGACAACTCTATTGTTATTGAAAATATCCAATTTTTCTCAAAACTTCTTCCCTTATGTCTAATTTCCTTGGAATTGGCAAATTACAAGGATTAGATGTACCATCTTACTCATTCTCAATTTTTTTGGACTCTTGTCAAATTCATGCTACAACCATGTTGGTTGACTTTGCCATTAAAACCTTGTTTGAGTTCATTTTATCTCTTTTAATCTCCTACCTTATTTATGTGTTGAAACTTCATGTAGTAGAGAAACCCTTGTTTCTTCCATTTGTAATCATTCAAAAACATGATTCTCTTCTCCTGTTGGCAATGCACACCTCTAATTCAAATTCAACTAATTGGAAGGTTGTTCTTTGCATTTTCATGCTTGCAGCACTACCAATTTGTCTATCTCAAACCCTGCCATCATTGCTGAGATGTTTTGTCCCTAAAATTATTTTCATCAATCTCAGAATTCATTTCATTTATGACAGTGCCATGCTAGAAGTATTTGCTATTGTTTTGGATGCTACCATTATCATTGTTTCTCACAATGTCTTAGAGATTTTGGATGAGCATGAAGAAAGAAAGCAAATGCTGGAGCCATTGTGAAACCCTAGTTGTCTAATTAACTTCAACAAGGTGAACATTTTACACAAAGAGCATATAAGCAAGGAAGGAGTCTAATATTGCGATAATAAAGTATTTGTGTATCTAAAATTTAGCATTACCAAGTACTAGGTTGGTACTGAGCTTGTGGATCCATTCTTGTATATTGTTCTTACATAATGTTATCTAATAAAGGCTTTGTTTCCTATGTTTTTTTTGGAAAATTATGAGTTAGTTTAATTACCATCATCATCTTAATGTGAAATTGGGCATTGTGTTGTCTATCTAAACCTTCATAATAACTGTATTTATACACAATCAATGTTTTTAAGGTGGGTATATGTTCTAGTTTAACAACTAAACACTTCAACATCTACAATGCTAGAATTCTAAAATTGAGGTTTTTGATGAGAGGAAGAGAGGGATACTAGAGTTGCATGGTGAAGATGAGGTTTCTAATGTTATATTCCATACAAGACTATCAATTTATGATTTTTGTCCAATTTGACTAATAATGTTAATATATTTTTTATAATTTGTAATAATTTTGGATTCAAAGTATAATTATGGCCTATATTTTAACTAGAGTTTTCTTTTTTTTTCTTTTCATTTATTATCCTTTTGGGGTTGATAGCTGATAACAACTGAGTTTTGCATAATATTCCAGTTTGATAGTCTAGATGATGTAATTTGACTGGTTTCTCACTTAGTTGTCCATATGCCTAATTATAAAAAAAAATCTGGTTAAATTCAGTTTTTGTGTAGTTTACATACTTTGGCTATTTCTTGGGTTGAAGGAGGTTTCTTTCATTGAAACCAATTTCTGTGGATAGCTAAGAGGCTGAGCTATGACTTCCATAAAGAAACCACATGCAAATTTTTAACCAATTGGACAAGGCAAAATATTGAACTCTGATCATGAGAGGGGCACTGGACAGAGCAGATCAGCCATGCACTGCTTAGTTTTTTGGTCATATCTCATAATCAAAAAGGAGTTTTGGCTGCAAAATTTGAGTCCTTGGAAAGCTGACTCGAAGATCTACAACTCTCATGAAGACAACATGAGAAGAAAAGGCCATCTCAATGGAGTTATACATGGGTCAAGTTCAGCAAGCCTTACTCCACCATCCGAATTCAGGGCCTGGAATCATGCCCAATCCACTTGGGATTATTGTCCAAGTCGAGGCCTAATCCATTCTAGAAGGTTGGAAGAGTTCCAATGAAGCAAGAACTGGTCAAAGAAGCATTAAGTACAAGCATTGTTAAGAGGCAAGCGTGGACTGCATTGGGAAGGAGAGTATAACCTTGTGACATGCTGCAACCTTGGGGTCATGAACGGCCAAGAGAGATTTCAATTGCAAGGAAGAGGAAGAGGTGGTGGTGGTGATGGACATAGAAAAAGGATGGTCACAAGCTAAATAAAAAAAGGAGGACAGATGGAAATAGCCTCATTCTTCTCATTTTGCATTTCTCTTATCCTTCATTCCATGATCGTGTGAATCATTTTAACTCTGGGGTTCTTGAACTCATGTACCTAGAGATCATATTTTATCATTGAATGAATGCATTCTAGTTTTCTCATTCTAGCTTTATTCTCATTCAATCACTTAATGGGGATTCCTTAGGTGATAATACCAATTGGTTTTGGGTGAGTTAAGGAGTGTCTTGAGAGCTACTAATTGGGAACTCGAGTCATGCTTAGGGTGAGATTAAGGGGCAGGCAGATTTGCTACTTAGGTTAGTGAACTCTAATGCTTAGGCTAGCTAGATTGCACAATAATTGCATGATAGTAGGTTTTTCCTGAGTCATAGTTAATTGAATTTAGGTGATCATCTAGAGATTATATGGAGTGCAGTGTCATTTAGTGCAAGATCTTGATTGGGACTAGGGCTAACCAACTAGACATACATTCATATATCCTTAGGAATTAAGGATAGGTCATCCAGGGTCCAAAATTTTTGGAGTTAGTCTCATATCATATAGTCATTAAAATACATTGGTTCATTAGGAGATGACTATGGTTATGCCATTAACTATAAACCTTCATGCTACCCTCGTAATTAATTTGAATGACATGATAGTCAAATTCATCAAATTTTGGTGTTGTTGCTAGGGAATCTAGATATGTTTATGAGCTTTCCTTATTTATTTGTAAATAATTAACCACTGTTGTAGGTGTCTTATTGTTGGTTATAGCAAAAGAAAGGAGGGGCAGAAGATCAATTTCAAGACAAGATAATTCATCTTGGCTGGCTCTTTTTCTTCCTTAACTACCTCACGTGGCCCTCTACCAATTCCAACTACAATAAGCTTTCTTTTGACTCCTCTTTTCACTTTTTACTCATTTTTGCTATTTATGTCATGTTTGCTTCAATTTATTCCCCAATTACTCTATCAATTTAGCTTCAATTTGTCTATTTCTTTAAGTATCTGTTCAATTTTGTTTATATTTCACTAGTTTTATTGCCATTCCTCCCATCTTTGCTCTATTCCATTCTTTTTAGCTGTTGTCTATTCCATTTTCAGATTGGCTTAGCTGCTCATTATTGTTTAAGGTGGTTCTAGTTAGTTGCATTTCTTGGTTGTTTGCTCTTGTTTTGTTCAACTCTGTTTTATCTTTGTTTCAGCTTTATTTTGCATGGTTTGCATAGTGTATGACTAGGTCATCTAATAATTTATTCTTTGATTTTGACTTGAAAATAGAACAAACATTGAGTAGACATTGTAGGATTGCACGATCATCATTGGTTCCACCCACTTTATCTTTGTCTAGATTCATTAAGGAAGAATACCTAGAACCAAAGCTAGCCAGGGATAACAACATGGATAGGAATAATGGAAATAACAATCAAACTTTGAAAGAGCTAGTGGCACCTAATATCAATTACCAACCTTTGTGTATTTAGTATCCAGATGATGAAGCTAACTTTGAACTTGAATTTGGACTCATTCATTTGTTGCCTAAATATCATGGCCTTGTAGGTGAAGATCCCCACAAACATCTCAAGGAATTTCATATTGTCTATTCGACAATGAAATCGCAAGAGATATCTGAGGACCATGTCAAGATCCAAGCATTTCCATTTTCTTTGGAGGGAGCTGTGAAAGATTGGCTTTATTATCTCCATGTTGAGGCCATCTGGAGTTGGAATGACATGGAAAAGGCCTTCATCAAAAAGTTTTTTCCTGCCCTGGATATTGCTGCCATCTGAAAAGAGATTTGTGGGATCTAATAACTTAATGGTGAGACCCTCTATGAATACAAGGATCAGTTTAATAAGTTGTGTATGAGCTTTCCATTTCACCAAATAGCAGAATAGCTTTTGATCCAATACTTTTTGATGGTCTACTCCTGATGGATTGTAGCATGATTGATGCAGCAAGAGGTGGCAGACTGGTGTATAAGACACCCCAGGCCACTCGAGCATTGATTGAAAACATGGCAATGAATTCCCAGCAATTCAGCATAAGGGCAACAGTTCCATCTCAAGGAGTACACGAGGTATCAGCCACATGTCAAGATCATTAAAGAGTGGAGCACTATCTTGATGAACTTACCTCACTTGTAAGGAGATTAGCTATAGATCAACAACAACCAGGCCAAGGGAGTTCTCAACTTGCCCCCAGGAGCCAAGTTTGTGGTATTCGTGCAAGTCCAGGGCATCCTTCTACCTTATGCCCGACATTGGCAGAGGAGTCACAAGATCAAGTCCTTGTAGTTGGAGAATATCAAGGAAGGTCATATCAAGAGGAAGATTGGCCTCGGTATGACCCATACTCATTCACATACAACTGAGGGTGGGGTGATCATCCCAACCTTCAGTATGGGAACTCAAGATTGACATCACAAGAGCAACCAAGACAGCCACCTCAGAGATTCAGCCAAGGTTAGCACCAACAGCAACCATATGGCTAGACACATCAACTGCCTCTACCTAGGTTTGAGTCATCTTTAGAGGATATGATGACACAGCTAATGACTTACACCACGTAGCTGGCTGATCAAAATATTCAATTCCAGTAGAAAATTGACTCAGCCATCCAAGATCTATTGACACAGATAACTCAATTAGCCACTTCAATGAATACCCTTTTACAGCAAGTCTCCGGGCAATTGCCGAGCCAATCCATCCCCAATCCAAAAGGGGGTGTAAATTCCATTGAATTAAGGTTTGGAATGGTGCTAGATGAGTAGCCAAGGCTAGTGAAGGAGATGGTGGGAAAACAATCATCTGCTTTGAACTCGACCAAGACCCAGATGAGCCAGGAAGATCAAGCCACCAAGGGAAAGGAGATAGCTAATCGATCCATTGAGCCACTCTCATTTCCTCAGAGGATGAAGTCTAAGAAAAAGGATGACATACTAGACAAGGATAAGGAAATTCTAGAGATGTTCCAAAAGGTGGAAGTCAACGTTTGCTTCTCGATGCAATCAAGCAAGTGCCAAGGTATGCTAAGTTTTTGAAAGAGCTATGCACAAATAAATGGAGGTTCCAAGGAAGGGAGAAGGTCAGCATGGGACAAAGTGTATTGGCTCTTATATACAACCTCTATCACAAAAATGCGAGGATCCTAGTACTTTCGCAATTCCCTACATTATTGGTAACTAAAAGTTTGATAGGGCCTTGCTCGATCTTGGAGCTTTAATCAATGTTATGCCTCTTTTAGTGTTTATTGAGCTGGATCTTGGACCATTGAAGGGAATGGTATTGGTTATCCAATTTGCCAATAGAAGTAATGCTTATCCACTCAGAATAGTCGAGGATGTTCTAGTCCAAGTTGGAAAGTTGATCATCCCCACTGGCTTTTACATTTTGGAAATGGAGGGCAAGGCATAAAACAGTTGTTCACCTCTTATTTTTGGTCAACCGTTCCTTAAAATGGCACAAACTAAAATTCATGTGCACTCCAAGGTGTTGTTGATGGAATTTGGTGACTCAATTGTTCATTTTAACATTCTTGATGCCATAAAACACTGATCGAAGGATCATTCTTTATTCCATATCGAGCTCATTGAGGATTTGGTGGAGGAAGTGCAACTCGAGCTTAAGAAGGAATTCTTAGAGATAGCCCATTTTGATGACTCTCTAACTTGCAGCATGCCCTTTCTGGGGGACAAGGAATCCAAGAAGGCACTGAATTTGAACAGAAGAGAGGAGTGCTACTACTAAGCCCAGAACAACTTGAAAGAAGTGGTAGAAAATAGTTGATTGATCAAAATAGCTTGGAAAGTGCACTTTCTCCCTCTCATCCAGTTCCTTGTCATAGTGCATATCTCTAATTCATGCATACTTATAGGAGTCCCTGAGAGACCAGAACAAGTGACTCAATTGGCAAGATAGTGGGGAATGGATAGATGAAAACTAAGAATAATAGAGAAGGCTTGATTAGAATCAACTAAAAGCAAGTTAATCAAACTTCTCCCATCTATTGTATAACCTCCCAAGCTTGATTTAAAGCCTTTTCTAGAGCATCTAAGGTATGCATTCCTAGTTGAAAATAGCAAACTTCCAATGATTATTGCTAGGAGCCTTGATGAGTAGCAGGAAGCTCGATTGCTTGAAGTTTTATGGGAGCACAATAAGGCTATTGGCTGGACACTTGGGGACATTATTGGGATTAGTCTAGCAATTTGCATGCATAAAATCTTCCTTGAAGAAGGAGCCAAACACACGAGCCAACCACAATGAAGATTTAACCCACATATTCTTGATGTCAATGAAGAAGTGTCCAAATTGCTCCAAGCTAGAATTAATTATCCAATCTCAGATAGTGATTGGGTGAGTTTGGTCTGAGCGATGCCAAAAAAATCTGGAGTTATGGTAGTCAAGATTGAGAATAATGAATTGTTGCCAACTCATGTGCAAAATTCATGGTGAGTGTGTATAGACTACCAATAGCTCAACCAAGTGATGCAGAACGATCACTATCATTTACCTTTTATTGATCAAATTCTTGAAAGATTGTTTGGGAAATCTCACTTCTATTTTTTGGATGATTTTATAGGATACTTTCAGATTCACATCACCCCTAAGGATCAAAAGAAGACTACTTTCACATGTCTTTTTTTGGCACTTATGCCTACCAGAGGATGCCATTTGGTTTGTGCAATGCTTCAAGCACTTTTCAATGTTGTATGGTAAGTATTTTCTCTGATTTCTTGGAGGATGGCATGGAAGTTTTTATGGATGATTTCGCCATCTATGACTCCTCTTTTGATGAATGTTTAGAAAGATTATCTCGAGTTCTTAAGTGGTGCACAAAAACTAACTAGGTCCTTAATTATGAAAGTGTCACTTAATGGTTGAGTGAGGAATTGTGTTAGGACATGTAGTTTCCAAGGATGGTATTAAAGTTGATCTAGCAAAAGTTGAAGTTATTTCTTGTTTATCTTACCCCATGTATGTGTGGGAAGTTCAATATTTTCTTGGTCGTGCAAGGTTTTATTAGAGATTTATAAAGAATTTTGGTAGGATAGCCCTCCCATTGACCAATCTTCTAAAGATGGGCATGGAGTTCAAGTTTGACAAGGATTGCCATGAAGTTTTCAGCCAATTTAAGCATGCCTTGACCATTATGCCGATTGTGCAAGCCTTGAACTAGTCTCAACCATTCAAGTTAATGTGTGATGCATCCAACAATGTAGTGGGAGCTGTTTTGGTAGAGAGATTTAATGGGAGCCATGAGTCATCCATTACATATCCTGCACACTTGATGCTGCTCAATCCAACTATACCACAATAGAGAAAGAGCTTTGGCTAATATTTTTGCTCTTAACAATTTTAGATCTTATTTACTTGAATCTAAAGTTGTAGTTTTCTATGATCATGTAGCACTTAAATATCTCTTGAAAAGGCCCAACACAAAGCTAAGACTAATATGATGGATGTACTCCAAGAGTTCGATGTTGAGATTAAGGATAGAAGTAAAGCAAAGAATTTGGTGGCTAATTATCTTAGCTAGGTCAAAGGGAGTCTGGAACCCCTTCCCATTCAAGATGACTTCTCGGATGAGCACCTCTTGCAAATCCATGGTATGTCCTAACATCAACATGCACCTTAGTATGCTAACTTAGTTAACTTCCTAGCTATTAGGGTGATTCCCTTTGATTTTTTGAAGCATCAAGTGGACAAGCTTTAAAGTAAGTCCAAATATTAAGTTTGGGATAAAGCCATTGGAAATTTTGTAGTGATAACATCATTAGGAGATGTATGCCTAAGCATGAGCATGAGTTTATCTTGAGGTTCTATCATTCTAAAGCATGTGGTAGCCATTTTGGTTATTTTAGAACAACTAAGAAAGTGCTAGATTTAGGTTTCTATTGGTTGGCTATGTTTCACGATGCCTATGTTTTCTGTAAAACATGTGACCAATGTCAATGAACTAGGAATTTATCATGTAGGCAAGAGATGACACAACAACCATTGTTGTTCTATGAAGTTTTTGATGTTTGGGGTATAGACTTGATGGGACCATTCCTGATTTTGTTTTGGTTATATTTACATTCTTTTGGCTGTTGATTATGCTTTTAATTGGGTAAATGCTAAGGCTACTTGGACTAATGATGCCAAAGTAATAGCAAGTTTTGACCATTCGCAGATTATTTACAATTTTAGAGTTCCACAAGCTATCATCTTGGATCATGGATCCCATTTTTGTAATCAACAAGTAGAAGCTTTATTGAAAAAATATGGTGTAGTCCACAAGATCTCCACCTTGTATCACCCGTAGACAAATGGCCAAGCTGAGGTCTCCAATCAAGAAATCAAGAGCATACTCAAAAAATGGTTTGACCGAACTAAAAGGATTGGAGTGCATGGCTAAAGGAAGCATTATGGGCATATTGCACTGCCTATAAAATGCCAATCGATATGTCCTTATATTGAATAGTCTATGGGAAGGTGTGTCACTTGCTAGTGGAAATCGAACATAAAGCATATTGGGTAGTTAAGTGTTGTAACTTGGATCTAGTCTAGTGAGCAGGAGCTAGAAGGAAGCTACAATTTTAGGATCTTGGGGAGATTTGAATGGAGGCTTACAAAAATGCTCAAATTTACAAGGAGAGGACAAAGTAGCTACATGACCAGATGATTCATTGTAGGACACTTAAGCTACGACAATGAGTTCTTCCCTACAATTCAAGGCTCAAGTTCATGCCAGGTAAGTTACATTCCTATTAGGAAGGACTTTTTCTAGTTACTCATGTGAATCCTTATGGTGTCGTACAAGTGGAAGAACCAGTATCGAAGAGAAGGTTCACAGTGAATGGCCATAGGCTTAAGCACTTCCATGAAGCACTCGGCCATGAAGAACCAACAGGAGAGGAATTGCGCTTGCTAGATGAACACTACCTAGCACCTTGATAAGCTTTTTAATCCCATCCTTTTTAACTTTACTTTTAGTTGTGTGTGTGTTGCTTGCATTAAATGAGGATAGTTGCATGATAGTTTCATTTAAGTTCATGAATAAAATTTCTGGGATAGTTGCCATGACATCTGATGACTTAAGCCAATGAAAAACTATTAAACAACAAATGAAATACTTATATTCCATGGCATTGATTGGTTTGAGTGAGCCCCATCATGATTGAGCGTTCTAGGAGTTAGATTTTGGGTTGCTTGGCCACGTTGATAGATGGAAACTAATTGAGGATATTTGAGCCTAATTGAATGGATCACATCACATGTCATTCTCATCATTCTTTCATGAGTGTCCACTCCTAGGAACTTTGCACACTAGAACTTGCTCTTGTTCTTTATCAAAACCACAAAACATTTGTATGTAAGAAAATGATAGAGGCATCTTTTTCTTCCTAAGTTTGGGCCAAATAAGCAACACTTATAAATCATGACCATTGCTAGCCCTATTGAGCCTTAAGCTTGTTTGTTCTTAACCATTATACGTTCATGATTGACACCCTTAGACATTGTAGAAAGAGCTTTTGATTTAAATGTGAGGGAGTGCCTTTCATATGCTTGAGGACAAGCATGATTTAAGTGTGGGGGAGGGATTGCAATTGTGTGGGGTATTTGGCCAAGCATGTAAAAAATATAAAAAAAATCATCTGAAAAAAAATTCATGAGAACCCAACTAAGGATCATCATTTGGGCAGGAAAGGAAAAGGAAAATCAGAATGATTGGAAGAGTTGAGTGGGTATTAGAAGAAAGGTAGAACAGCGGGAAGAGTGTTTTGTTTGATATTGTTTGCATTGTGAAAAACCTTCACCTTTAGGTTAAGAACTCTTCCTTCAATGATCTTTTATCCCTCTCCTCTGTTTTCCCTACCTTGGAATGACATTGCAGCCCATTCATCCCTCTTTTTTACCTACCCAGTGCATTACAACCCATGGCCCCGTTACAACCCATGAAAGTCCTCTTGATTTTTGTTTTACACCTATATTAAGTGGTGGAAATTTAGAATGATTGCAAGCATATGGTTGTGTGGGTTGTCTATGGAGTGTGTTTTGAGTGCAAACAAGACCCTAAATCCTTGAGATAATTGAGAGAATCCGTGAGGATCTATCACTTGGCCAAAGTTTCTCATATGATGGTAACTTGTATGTGATTTTCATGGTGTGAATGAATGAGAACCATGATATGAGGTGTTGTTCAAGTTTGGCTTTTTGTTTTTTGATGAGTTATTCTTAGACCTAGAAGTCATCTGAAGTAGGAAATGTCTAGGAAAGGGTTGCATCTTGCATAGACATAATATTTATAGGATAAGAAGTTTGAGAAACCCTTAGGAGTTATTTTTTTTTGCTTTGCCTGAGGACGTCCAAACATTTAAGTGTGGGGGAATGATAACAACTGAGTTTTGCATAATATTTTGCCTTGTACTTAATATCTTATGCATGTTTGATAGTCTAGATGATGTAATTTGACTGGTTTCTCACTTAGTTGTCCATATGCCTAATTATCAGAAAAGTCCGGTTAAATTTGATTTTTTTGTGCAGTTTGCATACTTTGGTTATTTCTTGGGTTGCAGGAGGTTTCTTTCAACGAAACTAATTTCTATGGATAGCTGAGAGGCTGAGCTATGACTTCCATAATGAAACCACGTGCAAATTCTGAACCAATTGGACAAGGCAAAATATTGAACTGTGATCACAAGAGGGGGGGGCTGACAGAGCAGATCAGCCTCACACTGCTTAGTTTTTCGGCCATATTTCATAAATAGAAAGGTGTTTAGCTGCAAAATTTTTGAGTCTTTAGAAAGCTGACACGAAGAGCTACAACTCTCATGAAGAAAACAGAAGAAGATAAGGCCATCTCAATGGAGTTATGCACAGGTGAAGTTCAGCAAGCCTCTGTGGAGCAGGAAACTTGGCTGATTTGTATGTTTTGGGCCATGATACTCCACCATCCAAATTCAGGGTCTGGAATCATGCCCAATCCACTAGGGATTATTGTCCACGTCAAGGCCTAATCCATTCTAGAAGGTTGGAAGAGTTCCAAGGCAAGCAAGAACTGGTCAAAGGAGCATTAAGTACAAGCATTGGTAAGAAGCAAGCATGGACTGCATTGGGAAGGAGAGTATAACCTCGTGACATGCTGCAACCTTGGTGGTGAATGGACATAGAAAAAGGAAAGTCATGGGTTGAAGCAAAAAAAAAAAAAAAAAAAAGAGGACAGATGGAAATAGCCTCATTCTTCTCATTTTGCTTTTCTCTTTTCCTTCATTCCAAGACTGTGTAAATTGTTTTAACTCTGGGGTTCTTGAACTCATGTACGTAGAGATCATGTTTTATCATTAAATGAATGCATTTTGGTTTTCTTATTGTAGCCTTATTCTAGTCACTTATTAAGATTCCTTAGGTGATAATACCATTTGGTTTTAGGTGAGTTAAGGAGCGTCTCCAGACCTACTGATCGGTAACTTGAGTCATACTTAGGATGAAATTAAGGGGCAGATTTGCTACTTAAGTTAGTGAACTCCAGTGCTTAGGCTAGCTAGATTGCATAATAATTGCATGATAGCAAGTTTTGTGTGAATTATAGTTAGTTCAATCTAAGTGATCATCTAGAGATTTTAGGGAGTGCAATGTCATCTAGTACAAGATCTCAGCTAGGACTAGGGCTAGCCAACTAGACATACGTTCATATATCCTTAGGAATCAAGGATAGGTCATTAAGGTTCAAGAATTACTATAGTTAGCCTCATATCATATAGACATAAAATACATTGGTTCATTGGGTGATGACTAGGGTTATGTCATTAACTACAAGCCTTCAGGCCGCCCTAATAATTATTTTGACCAATGCAATAATCAAATTCGTCAATAACCTATAATTGAATTCATATGATAAAGCATCTATCATAATCACCATCAAAATTTAAATATATTAACTAATATTGAAAACAACTCATTGAAAGATAAAGAGAATATAAAAAATTAACAAGTGAGTTGAATAACTAACAGACTTATGATAATAAAAAAATGATATTATTTTCAAATTTGGAGGAAAATTAAATAACCTAATATTTTTGATAGCCTGAGTTTCCCAATAAAAGGAATGGTCCCAGCAAATACATGTACTAATCACATTTTCCATTAATTCTATTTTTGAAAAAATAAAATAACTATTAAAATTAAAATTTGGTATACTTTGAATTAGCTAGCTTTCTATTTAGATTAACTCTAATATTTCAATCCCATATTGTTCTATTAAAAGTCAAAATCCAACTTGAATGGTAAATAGGTCTTTTAGATTTGGACAAAGAACAAGCACTTTCCAAATTGACATCTAGTTATGGCCTTATCTATGCCTCCAATCAATGAGTTTTCATCAAACATCTATTATGGGTCCGTGTCATATTACAAAATGCTACCATGAGTAACTTAGGAGAAAATTGGATTGGATTATATTTTAAATTTTGTTTTAAGAATAATGCTTGCATGTAAAATTGTTTTGTAAAGGAGTTATTCTATTATAGAAAACTAAGCTAACAACCTTTGCAAGAGCATGAAACCAAAACTTCCAATGCACCCAATCCATTTTGTTTATTACCTAGGATTTGATTTTCTTTTTTTTTTTTTTAAGAATTAAACTAGTCAAAAAAAAAATATTTTCCTTTTTTAGGTTACCCAACATAAGCATATTTTCTCTCTTTGTCCATTTTTCCCATAAATCTTATACCCTTCAAAAAAGAAAGAAAAAATTTTTAAAAAATGTCTAAGCTCTTAATTATTTTAACACATAGGCATAGTCTTTTTGCATACATGAGAAAAGCTAGGAATTACCTAGAATCCTAATAATTCTAGAGGTATCTTGAATTTTCATTAATTATGGTACATCATTAGGATCATTTTTGTCTTGGTTGGAAAAAATTTGAATTGGAAATATAATTGAAATCAGTAATAGTCAAGCCATATGTTATGTTTGATGCACAATCATTCCAAATCTTAGTTATCCAATTATGAAAATTTCAAAATATTAAATAATTTGTCGTATCATCTTCAATGTCCACTACTGCCTATAGGAGTGGCAACAATTAGATTGGATAGATGCTAAATGTAACAAAGCCAATGCAATAAGTGAACTTGACTTTAACGGCTAAGTTGCTATTAGTTAGATCAATGCATCTTTAATTAATTGAATACATAAAAATAAAATACCATAAAAAATACTTAAAATAAAATAAAATAAAATGTTACTAATTGATATCATGAAATGACATTGGACATTATATTGTCTATCTAAACTTTCATAATAATCATATATATACATAATTAATATTATTAATAAAGTGGATATAAGTTATAGTTAAACAATTGAACACATCAACTTTTGCAACATAGGCACTTGTATGAAAAATTATTATTTAACATGTATTTTTTATATATTAATTTTTATGAAAATTTTACAAATATATTATATATATATATAATATATATTTATATTTATTTATTTATATAGATGTGCAAACAAAAAATGCATGTGTGTATATGCATGCATATATTTTTTTAAAATATCATAAATATTTTTAAAAGATAAATTTTATACATATAATAAATAAGGTAAATTTAATATTAACTCTATAATAACCTGATTATTTCTTACCTTATCAACCCACCATGCTTCACTAGCCCTTACCCTTAGCCCCTTCAGGAATTAGGATTTATGGGGACTTGAACCCACGTCACAGTGGTGGCAACTTGGCTCTAATACCAATTCACCTAAAAGGATAATCCTATTAAGGAATGACCCATAAACCTCATTATTTATAGAGACTTTGTATGAGAATGCATGATGATGCATATTATTGATAAATTTATCCAGTACATGGCATTATTATACCAAAGGGTGCTCAGACATATGTCTCTTGAGCTGGTACTAGTTTTTAGCCTATATAGTGAATATGCATTTGAAAACATTCAAATGAAACCTTGGTACATGCATTAAAGATAAATATTGAAATTCATTTACAACCATTAAAGATACATAGTCATTTGAAGGATAACTTAGGGATTTCTCATTTGAGAATCCCTTTACAAGTTGAAAAGAGTAAGAGAACACTTACAAAAGAGCTATTAGATTATAAGATAGGAAAATATTTACAAAGGATAAGATTCAATTCTTAGAGGACTTTGTCCTAAAATGTTTTCTAAGGTTTATAGAACTTATTCCTAAAGGAAAAGTTTTTTTAAAGATGCTTAAAGCTTAAAGCTTGAAGACAAAGTTACTTTAGTGAAAAGCAAATGCTTTTACTTTTGAAAAGTAGATTTTTTTGTTTTTTTAGAAAAGTAAATGCCTTTTACTTTAACTTTGGGTAAAAGTAGAGATTCCTTTTACTTTTGTCCTTTTATCCTCGATAAAAGCATTTTACCTTTGCTTTTTACCTTTGTCTTTATGCTTGATGTGGATGGGACCAAAAGAATCAAGGACAAGGCCCATGACATTTGCATGGCTTTATTTGAAGCTTGATTGATAATTATGGAAAATCTCTAGCAATGTCATTAGAGGTCCTTCATAGGCTTGATGCTTGAAATTTGATATGGTGGTTCAAGATTATGATTCTAAGGAGAATCTAATGATGCATTCTTGACCTCAACTAAAAGCTTGGAGAGCATCCTAGAAAATATCTGGTAAGGTCTCCAAAAATCTTTATCATGACTGGCTTGTAGTCAAGAGGACACTCAATGAGTTTGGGTTGCTTGGTGGTGGACTACTATGGATGTTTAGAAATCCACTGTAGGACACCTTGCTTATGAGTTCTTGTTTCCAAATAACAGGAACTTGTTCCTTACAAATTTCCTTTTATTGATCAACAGAAGGTTAGAATTCTAGATAATAAGCAACTATTGTTGAGTAGTAGAAGACTATTATTTAGGCTTAGAGTATTGGACTTGGCCAAGATTTGGAATTCTTTATTATCAAGACTTGCATAAAGTCTAGAGGAGCTAGTTGACTGATTGACTCTAGACTTGACTTAGTAATGGACTAACTTTATGACTTGTTGAACAAGTTTATTGGACTAATTTTAGTGGACTAAACACTTGATGCACTTAATAGAGATGGCTGATCAAACAATGCAAAGATTGAATGAATTTAGGCTTAATGGTTGTAATGGATTGCTACTTGGATACATAATGGACTCATTGACTTTCAAAGAATGTATTGACAAACATAGCAAGGACTTTTGGACATAAGTGGATGCTTGGATGACCAATAAGACTTTAATGGTGTGGTGGATTGGTCTTGGAATTGGATGACTCCTTTAAGTGGGTAGTATGTCATGCTAACTCTATTATGCAAAATGATACAATGAAATGAGTCTTATGGACTATTAACTCTAATACAACAAGAAACTAAGTAAGATGCAACATTAAGATGAACAATGTAATGGACTAGTCATGAAACTTGTTTCACAATGGAATATTGGAAAATTTTGATTTTTTTTTTTTTTAATGAATTCCTTCTTGGAGGTTATCCTTCTTAAAATGTTGAAGGCTTCTTCATCTTCCATGTGATAATTTGGATCCATCCATGGGATATTCTATTATTTTGATTTTGAAGCATAAAAGTTAAGGAGATATGCCTTTTTTGTGCTGTAGAGTAGCAATGCTCAATCGAGGTCAATTTCAACATTTCTGCAGAAGAATCACTAGTAAATGGTCTTTCTTATTCCACAGTAATGAGTATTGTAAGAGGACCAATTCTTGTTATTTGCTTAAACATAAGCCTACCAGTGATTAATTTGAGTTGCTAATGCTTTCTACCAACAAGGCCAAGGAATTTCTCTTGGAATGCCTAATTGCTTTCTTCATTCAATGTAAAGGTGATGGATAACAAGTCAAAATTTTGAAAAAGAAATTTGTTTTAGAGGAGAACTAATGATATCTACAATGATGGTAGTAATGTCACTAGAGTAGTTACCTTGGTAGAAGTTTCTGAGCTGCTCTATGAGAGTTTCTTGAAAAATTATACCAAAATGATTAAAATAAGAAGTTTAAAGATCTCTTCTATGAATATGGAGTCTTGCAAGAAGTCCATAGTCATAGATACTTTTGTAATTAAGAGGAAACTAGTGAAGATCAAGAACCATTAATCACAAAATGCTAAAGTCAAGTTGGTGTTGGCAATCTGAAGGAACTATATTGCATTCTTTGCAACTGAACATTATGTCTTATTTCCATGTCCTTTTTTAGTAGTGATGCAGCCCATTGGGCTTTAAGACTATGCATTGTCAAGCTTTTTCAACAACTACTAATAGTGTTTAAAAAAATCTTATCTTGACTAAGCTTTGTTTAATTATGAGTCACTAAGCTTAAGGATCCACTCTTGTATATTGTTCTTACATAATGTCATCTAATAAAAGCTTTGTTTGCTGTGTTTTTTTTTTTTTTTTTTTGGAAATTATGAGTTAGTTTAATTTTCATCATCAATATGATGTGAAATTGGGCATTATGTCATCTATCTAAACTTTCATAATAATGATATTTATTCATAATTAATATTTAAACATTTTTCAACATCTGTAATTTTGAAAATGAGGTTTCTAATGAAAGGAAGAGAGGGATACTAAAGTTGCATGGTGAAGATGTTGATACAAACTCTTGACTATATTGAAATTTGAAAGATGATTGCTTTAAGTTGTTTATGCAAATTCCCTCATGAAATAAAATGAAGCACACTTAATTACAGGTTGCACTACTAAAATTAACCTCTTGAGTTGTTGCTTTATTTTTACAATTGCTCCCTAGAATCTCTATAATATTTCTATAGCAATGTTATAGACAAAAGGATTATTGATATATTAATGGAGGAACCATAAGAAGAAATTTTTTTTTTTGATCTCTTGAGCAAATGATGGACCCTTTGTATTTATAAATGTGGTGGTGATTATTTGTCAATAGACACCTTTAGTCTAATAGTTAACATCTTGATCATTCAAGAGTTCAAATGCTAAGGATACAACAATTCTACAGTCATGTGTATAAGTAAAGGTGTCTTACAAATTAAACCTTTACCTTGTGAAAAGTGCACTACAACAAATCTGAATAACATGGTAGACAAGCTTTGAACCAACTATTCTTATTGATAAAGTGTAGAAACAATTCACACACATGATGGTACAACATTACACATCTCTTTTAGATAATTAATACATTAAAAGACCATAGTGTCCTTATCATTTTTGTGAATGCTTTAAAGCCAAGCCCTTTAGCTTATTGGAATGGCCTAAACATTCCACATTCAAATAGGTAAACTGGGGCCCAACTATAAGACACCCTTTTAAGTTTGTTAAGAGTGTCAAACACTCATCCTTCCAATTTTATTGCTAGAACCAAGCACTATATAACCTTGGAATGGAAATAAAAATTAATTATAGCGCTTCAATCACACTGATGATGTACTTTGACTCATTAAACTCAAGACTTGATGTTGTATCAAGCATTAAGTTAAGTTTCCAATATGGGTGATTTGTATTTATGGGCTTGAGACCCATACTTCTTGATATCTTATTCACCATGTCACTTGTTAATTTTTTTATTAAACGATCAGCCATGTTTTGACTTAATCTCAATGTATATAAATGGATGTTGATGGCTTTTTCCATAAAGGAATCTCATAAAGCAAATTCTCTAACCATTCTACTTCTTTACTTGCCTATAAATTCTACAGCCATAGTGGAATCTTCTATGCAAGTTTGTTTCTTGGAACCCCAAGAAATTACACCCCCCCCTAAGCATAAAAATCCATCCATTGGTAGAAGTATGATCCTTTTTATCAATGATCCAACTGTCATTTGAATATCCTTCTATAATAACTTATGCCATAATTCTTTGTTTTCATTAGGTACTTTAGGATTCTATTTACTCCATGCCAGTGCATGACACTTGGATTACTTGTATACCTACTCATTTTGCCAAATTATAGGCTATGTTTGACCTTGTACATGTCATTATGTACGTTAGATATCCTATCATCTTGGCAAATTCCAATTGTGATACTAGACTTCCAACATTCTTGGAAAAACTCATGTTAGGATCAAATGGCGTAGAGGCTGACATATAATCTATGTGATTAAATTTATTAAAATCCTTACCAATGTAATGTGATTGAGAAAGAGTTATGCCCTTTTGGTTTCACAAGATTTTGATTCGAAGGATAACAATTGCCTCACAGATATCTATCATATTGAAATTGCTAGGCAAAAACCTTTTGGTAACTTCTACTTCTTCTAAGTTAGTCCCAAAGATTAACATGTCATTGGCATATAAATAGATAATTACACCTTTTCCTTCTTTGAACTTACTAGAGACACATTTATCTGGTTCATTAATCTTAAATCCATTAGCAAGTATCACTTGATCAAATTTTTTGTGCCATTACTTAGGTGCTTGTTTTAGTCCGTACAAGGACTTAACCAATTTACAAACCCTTTCCTCTGGACCAGGTACACCAAATCCCGTAAGTTGCATGATATACACTTCTTTTTCTAATTCACCATTTAAGATTGTTGTTTTCACATCCATTTGATGAATTACTAGATTATGAATTAAGGTAAGTGTAATGAGTAGCATGATTATGGAAATTTTTGCCATTGGTGAATATGTATCAAAAATAATTGACACCTTGTTTTTGTCTAAGCCTTTTGCAACCAGCCTGGCTTTAAACTTGTGAAATGGTTCCATTAACCTTCACTTTCTTTGTGAAAATCCATTTACATCCAATTGGCTTTGAACTAAGTGAGAGGTCTACTATTCTAGGTGTTATTACCCATAATGGAATCCATTTCATCATTTATCACTTCCTTCTAAAACATGGCATCTTGCAATTTCATCACTTCACTAAATATCTTAGGATTATCCTTTGTATTAAAGTAATATGAAATTTGATTACTCATTAATTTCATTGTTCCTTCTACTAGGAACATAAACTAATCAAAACCAAAAGTCATTGTTTTTTTTGCCCTTTTTCTCCTATGAAGTTTAAAGACTTCATCATTTTCATTTCCTTTTCCCAACGCATCATTTTCCTTATCAGGAACTTGTTTTTGTTTTGAAATTTTAGGAATGGAGATAAAGTTATATTCATCAAAAATAGCATCCCTCAATTCAATGAGTGTATAGAGTTATTAGGCTTTATTACCATGAATTGATATGCCTTACTATTATGAGCATATCCCAAGAAGATACACTCAACTCCTCTTTCACCCAACTTTTTCCTTTTGGGTTCAGCAGCCATTTTTCTCCTCTCTCTATTTTTCTCAAGCTACCCAAGACATGTTCAAGTTTCACACGTGCAACAATCCTTTTCTCCTCTCAGTTATTCTAGCACAACACTTGTAGTTTTTCTAACACAATAGCTATAGTTTTTCTGGCACAACATACTAATTTTAGTGATTATAAATAGACAACAACCCCTCTCTCCTTCTGATTTTTCATAAGCTCACTCTCTTTTCTCTTATTAAAGCTTCTTCTCTCCCACCACACCATGGATTTAATTGTTTAGCCCCAATTGATTTTGAGGTGAAGGAGAATAATAGCCACCATGCTAGCTATTATTCTTACATGGACAACTCTATTATTATTGAAAATTTCCAATTTTTATTGGAACATCTTCCCTCACCTTCAATTTCCCTTCAATTGGTAGATCACAGGGATTGCGTGTACCATCTCACTCATTCTTAATTATTTTTTTTTTTTACTCCTGTCAAGTTCATGCCATGACCATTTTGGTTGAATTTAGCCATCAAAACCTTGTTTGAGTTGATTATGTCTCTTTTAATCTCCTACCTCATTTATGTGCTAAAACTTTAGGTAGTGGAGAAACCATCACTTTTTCCTTTTGCTCTCACTCTGACACATGATTCTCTTCCCATGTTGGCAATGCACATTTCCATTTCAAATTCAGCAAGTTTAAAGGTTGTTCTTTGCTTTTTCACACTTGTGGCACTATCAATTTGACTGTGTCAAACCTTGTCATCATCACTAAGACAATTTGTCCCTAAAATTGTTTTCATTGATCCCAAAATTCATTTCATTTATGATAGTGGCATACTAAAAGTATTTGTTATTGTTTTGCATTCTACCATTAACATTGTTTCTCATAATGTCTTAGAGATGTTGGATGAGTGTGAAGAAAAAAGGCAAATGTTGGAGCCATTAAGAAACCCTAGTTGTCTAATCAACTTGAACAATGTGGACATTTTACACAAAGAGGATATAAGTAGGGAGGGAGTATAATATTGAGATAATAATGTATTTGTGTATCTCAAATTTAACATTTTCAAGTACTAGGTTGGTACTAAGCTTAAGGATCTACACTTATATATTGTTCTTACTTAATGTCATCTAATAAAAGCTTTGTTTGCAATATTTTTTTGGGAAATTATGATTTAGTTTAATTACCATCATCAACATGATGTGAAATTGGGCATTATGTAATCTATCTAAACTTTCATAATAACTATATTAAATAATTAGTATTTTTTAAGGTAGGTATAAGTTTCAGTTAAACAACAAAACATTACAACATCTACAATGCTAGCATTTTGAAAATGAGGTTTTTGATGAGAGGAAGAGAGGGAACCAAAATTGCATGGTGAAGATGAGGTTTCTAATGTTATATTACATACAAGAGTATCATTTTATGATTTTTGTCCAAGTTGACTGATAATGTTAGTATATTTTTTAAAATTTCTAATAATCTCATTTACAAATTATAATTGTGCCTTATATTTTATACTAGAGCTTTCCTTTCATTTTTTTTTTCTCCTTTTAGGGTTGATACCCTATAGTTGAATTCCTATCATCAATCATCTATCATAATCACCATCAAAATTTAAATATATTAATGAATATTGAAATCAAATCGTTGAAAGTTATAGAGAATGCAAACATTTAACAAATGGGTTCAATAACTAACAAATGTATGATAATGAAAAAAAAAAATGTTATTATTTTTAAAATTAGAGGAAAATTAAATAACCTAATAATTTTGATAGTCAAATTTTCCAACAAAAGGAATGGTCCCATCAAATTCATGTATTAATCACAATTTCCATTAATTTTATTTTTGAAAAAAATATAAAATAATTATTAAAATTAAATTTAGGTATACTTCAAATTGTAATCATTCCAATTGGCATTATTCTATTAAGAGTCAAAATCCAACTTAAATGGCAAATAGACCCTTTAGATTTGGATAAAGAACAAGCACTTTCCAATTCAACATCCATTTATGGCATTATCATCCAATCGTTATGCCTCCAATCAGTGAGTTTTTGTCAAATATTTATTATGGGTCCATGCCATATTACACACATGATTTTTTTTAGAATCTTTGTTGATTTATGTGTTATTGATTAGAATTAATGTCTATTTTTGAATTATGTTGAAGAGAGGCATTAGTTAGGAAGCAAAACAAAGGTCCTCCATTCAAGTTCTTAGTTCCTCTCATTTATGCTTTTGTTCTTCCTCTCAGGGAACTCTCCAACAAATTTTTTTGATTTTTTTTTTTTCTTTCATTTTTTGGATGATTCCCTACTCTTGTTCTCCCTCTCACTGAATTTTGATTGTCTAATGATAAAGTATTAGAGGTGGTTGTAATGTTTCCTTTTGACTCTCATTATGCCACAAACCTAAATGTTTATATAGTTGTGTTGGCTAGCACATTTGCTGATGGCTTTTACTTGGTGTATCCTTTTTCAAACTTGTTGCTTGTTCTGCTATTTTGTTGATTGATTTATTTAGCTCTTATTACAATGTGATTTCTAATTCTAATTCTTTTTACTAAACTTTTTGACCATATTGTCAAAGGTGAGCAATCATATCAACTACTCCAAGTGCCTTAATGTTGGTTTAGACTTTTCTTGGGCTATATAAGTATCAATTTTCTTTTCTATTAAGGATGTATAAAAATCAATTTGGATCTTAAATTCATGTTTTTGATTGGAAGGATAAGCATGTCTAAATGGTTAGTAGTTGCAAATAAAATAAATGTTATGGACATGATGCCCATGCCTAGAAGTAGTTTGAGAATATGCTTCCTATGTGCAAAATGGTGTTGTTTTTAGCATAATTCATGTGATTGCAAAGTTAAAAGGGATGGAATTACTATAAAGGAATTTGCATTATTACTGGGGTAAAACGGAAAGGAGGGATTTGAGGTCAAATTTTGGAGAATTTCCATTAATTGATTAAACTTGTAGTACCTTTTAGTTTGAGCCCTAACTTGTTAAAACTAGTACTTGCTACATTATTCAAGCTAGTATAAAGAGAGAATTCAAGGGAATAGTCAAAACTTTCTTGATTATCTAATCAATTTCGAAGATGTGGACATTTTATATGAAAAGCATATAAGCAAGCACTGAGTCTAACATTGACACTATGATAATAGTGTATTTGTGTGCCTAAATTTGAAACATTTTTAGTACTATGTTGATACTGAGCTAAAGGATCCACTCTTTTATATCATTCTTACTTGGTGGAAACAAAAATATAAGCTTTGTTTGTTATGTTTTCTAGCAAGCTACATCACTAGTGCAGGAAATTTTACTAAATTTGTTGCATGTCATTACTGCATACACTATATTCTCATGTTTTAGTATTAAAAACTTTAGTCCACTCCATAATCTTATACTAAGTTTCCTTTGTTCTTTCGGGCTCTTTTGCCCCATTAAGTTGGTGTTTATGATTTATGAAGCACATGACCATTAGAAAGTTGTGTTTAGTATTCCTTACCATGTAAATGCATGGCTAGTTGCAAAAATGCAAGTGATTGAAGTTAAAATCTAGAATAAGGGTCTTGTCATATCTATACAAGAAATTAGATATAAATAAAAAAAATCAATGGAGCAAATTTCAAGCATTTACTAATTTCCTTTTTGACAATTGGAAATATTATGATAGAAATTGGAAGGGAAATTTGACTAAAGATACATCCTTTGTTGTTTTTGTTTCTTTGTGATGGTCTTAATTTGGTTATGAGTTATTCAATTTTGTCATCCCTTCTTCCATTGAATATAGATGTGGGAACTTTTTGGTTGGTTTTACAACATTTGTTCAACTCAACTTCACCATTTGCAGCTTTGCAAAGATTTTACCATTGTTTCTATGTCTTGCATGTGGGAAGTTAGTTTGGAAAATTAAGTGAGGGACCTAGTAGACCTTCTAACCCTTATCTTACATGGAAAAAATGTAGTGGCAGCCAATTATGAGAAAATGGAAATTTTTATTATTTTTTCCCCTTTTAATACATTTGTTTTTCTTATTGGGATGGTCTTATAGATAATCTCTTGGAGGATGATATTTCTCCATCCTGTGTTCTACAAATTGTGTTACTTTTCCTTGGCAAATGTGTTCAATATAACAAATCTATATGACATTAAGAGCAAGTCAAAAAGCAAAATGGTTGAGAAGTCTGTTTGCATCTATTTTGCAACTTACTTTCATTTTTATGAGTCATACACGATGTTGCTATGAGTAACTTAGGAGAAAATTGGATTGGATTGTATTTTAAAATTTACTTTGAGAATAATGTTTGCATCTAAATTTATTTTCTAAAGGAGTTGTTTATTATGGAAAATTAAGCTAATTACCCTTGCAAGAGAATGAAACCAAAACTTTCATTGCATCCAAACCATTTAGTTTATTATCTAGGAGTTAAATTTAAAAACAAAAAAAAAAAAATTAAACCACATAAAAACAAAAATATTTTCTTGTTTTGGGGTTACCTAACATAAGCATATTTTCTCTCTTTATCCATTTATTCCATAAATCTTATACCCTTCAAAAAAGAAATGAAAAGAAAAAACTTTTCAAAAATATATGAGCTCTTAATTATTTGAACACAAATAAGTATATTCTCTGTGCTTATGTGAAAAAAGGTTAGAATTACCCAAGATCCTCATAATTCTATACGCATCTTGAGTTGTCATTGACTCTAATACATCATTAGGATCACTTTTACCTTGGTTGGAAAAGTTTAAAGTGGAAATACAATTAAAATCAGTATTAGTCAAGCCATATGTTATGTTTCATTCATAATCATTTCAAATCTTAGTCATCCAATTACAAAAATCTCAAAATATTAAATTATTTGTCCTATCCTCTTCATCTTCCACTACTACCCATAAAAGTAGGGACAACTAGACTAAATAGATGCTAGATACAGGAAGTCCAATGTAATAATGAACTTAGCATTAATTGCTAAATTGTTATTAGTTTGGTCAATGTATCTTTAATTAATTGAATATATAAAAATAAGTTACAAAAAAAAAACTTAAAATAAAATAAAATGAAATGTCATTAATTGATATCATAAAATAAAATTGGATATTATATTGTGTATCTAAACTTTCATAATAACTAGATATATACATAATTAATATTATTAATTGGGTGGGCATAAGTTATTGTTAAACAAATAAATAGGTCAACATCTAAAATGCAAACACCACCCACATTTTCTATCACAAAAATCTTTCATAAACATAATTACAAATTTCAGTATCTCTTACAAAGTTTACAATTGAAAGAAAGATTATTGGATTAGACCAACAAAACATGTTAATGAAGCCCTAAGAAGGAAATAACTAAATTATATTACAACATTGGAAAAAAAAAAAAAAAAAAAAAAAAAAAATGAAAAAGGATAAAAAGGAACTGATGAGATGATGGCCTGTAAGAACCAACCAGTGGAGTGTCGTATTACACATATGTTTCTGCTTCAAAATCTTAGTTGATTGATGCATTATTGATTAGAGTTAGTGTTTGTGCTTGCATTTTGTTGAAGAGAGTTGCCTGTTAGGACACAAAACAAAGGTGGCCCATTCAAGGTCTTGGTTCATCTCATTTATGCTCCACTTCTTCCTTTGACTAAATTCCCTACCATTGTTTTTGGTGCTTATTTTCTTCTTTCATTTTCTGGACTATTCTTTGCCCATAGTTTTTTTTTTTTCAATTTTTTGGGTTTTCTACAAAAATTCTTTACGTTTTTAATTTTGTTTTTTCATTGCTATTTTCATAAGTCATTAGTTTAAGTCCTTATCAAGGTAGCTTTTACTATTTGTGGGTTTTAAGTAATAAAAGGATCAATCATCCTATGCAAAAGTCATGAGATTAAGTCCTTATCAAAGTATTTGATACAATTTAAATGTATATTTTGTCTTATATAGTTGTAGTAATGGTTGATGACTCTTGCCAAGTAACATAGAGTTTGCTCTTCTATAAATTCAATGTATTGACACAACCAACTTTGTGGCAACCTAGCATAATCCTCCCTAATAGATTTGTGAGTGCTAACCTTACTTATGAAAAAAAAAAAAAAATACATATAAATCAACATCACTAGTAAATTTGTCCATATAGATCATCAAGTAGAATTTTTTTGAGTTGGATTACTTTTGAATCATGTTACATTTAGATTGTTTTTTTTGTAGGCTTTGGGTTAATTTGAGAGTTAATAAGTTATTATTTAAGAATTAATTTTTTATTATTGTTCATTTTTATTTTATTTATTTTAAATTTTTTATATCTTAATTTATTTTAAAATTATGTATTTTTTTTTTTTTATACAAAATTTTCTCCTATCACTCCACTTTAATTATAAGTTAACCAATTAATTAAAAAAAAAAAATTTTTTTATTTTATTATATTGTATAATATGTAAAAAGGAATTTATTATTTATTATTTATTATTTTTTTTTTTTATATTTTAGTTTGAATATAAACTATATAATTTTTTATTTTTTATACTAACTTTTATCTTATTATTAAACTTTGGTTGTATGTTAACATGTTAATTTATAGTAGGCAAAATATTATTATTTTAATATGTATTTTTTTATATATTAATTTGTATGAAAAAAACTTACAAATATATTATATATATATATTACATATATT
Organism: Rhizophora mangle; assembly: GCA_037832345.1. Lineage (NCBI taxonomy): Eukaryota > Viridiplantae > Streptophyta > Magnoliopsida > Malpighiales > Rhizophoraceae > Rhizophora > Rhizophora mangle. The sequence goes on along the minus strand of JBAPLJ010000181.1, from coordinate 4,534,754 downwards.
TATATCGTTTATTAGATGTGTATACAAATACATGTGTCTGTATGTGTGTACAATTTTTAAAATATCATAAATATTTAGAATAAAAATAGTTATTATATATATATAATATAAGTTAAATTTAATATTAACCCTCTCTCTCTCTTCTCTCTCTATATTTATATAAATTAATCAAAAAATAAAAAAAAATTATATAAAAATAAATATATTATTTATTTATTCATATATATATATATATATATATATTATATATATATATATATATATATATATGTATATGCATATATATAGATGTATATATATTTATGCGCATGTGTATATATATATATATATATATATAGAATAATAAATAAATAATAAATTTATTTTATTTTTACTTAGTAAGAAAATTTATAAAATTTATATTCAAAACAATAAAAATTATACTTTTTTGCATATAAAATCAATGACTTAAATATTAAAATCTTTTATTTTAATTTTTTATGTTGCCTTGAAAAAAAGGGTCACAGTTATTTATTTTCTAAGCTTAGCAAATAATGATAATTAATATAATAGAATATTGCAATAATAATTACAAATTTTAGCATCTCTTGCAAAATGTACAACTGAATAAACGTCATCAAATTGGTTATCAAAGATGTTGCATGGTTTGTATAAAGGAGATGAGAAGTTTATTGGGGTATTGATTTTTTTGGTCGATTGATGATATCTTAGGCACCAATACATTTTATGTATTCAATTTGCCCACTAACATCAAGTAAAATACACTCATATAATGGCCAAGTTGAACCTTTGGTATTCAAATAGTAAACATATTGCATATATTTAAGTGGAAGAAAATTTAATATTGATCCAAATATCTAAATTTAATTAAGAAAGGTGATGCCATTACTTATAAATTGTTATCATCATCATGATTTGAGACTAATTGAGGGACAAAAGTAACAAAACTATTAAATATAAGAGTCATGTACATTTATATTATTATAAAGTGATAAGTTGCCTTCTTATAATCTTACAACTTATGCTTTATAGCTCCATTAGTTGGCACAACAAAAAATTTCATGTACAACACTCCTTTCAATTCTTTAGGCATAATAATTCCACATTTCATGCTACAAACAAAGAAAGTTTCTTGATTATAAATAGGCCTTTTATAAATAGGTGCAACAACCATTTTCTACTCTTTGTTTTTCTCAAGCTACATAAGACATTTTTGAGTTTCATGTGCAACAACCCTTTTCTCCTCTCAATTTTTTTGGCACAACTCGCATAGTTTTTTTTTAGCAAAACATACAAATTTTGGTGATTATAAATAGGCAGCAACCATTCTATCCTTCTGATTTTTCATTAGCTCTCTCTCTCATCTCCTAATGAAACTTTTTCTCCCCCACCATGCCATGGATTCAATTGTTCAGTCCCAATTGATTCCAAGGTAAAGGAAAATAATAGCCATCATGCTAGTTGTTATTTTTACATGGACAACTCTATTGTTATTGAAAATTTCCAATTTTTCTCAAAAATTCTTCCCTTACCTCTAACTTCCTTGGAATTGGTAGATCACATGGATTGCATGTACCATCTTACTCATTCTCAATTTTTTTTTTGACTCTTGTCAAGTTCATGACATGGCCATCTTGGTTGACTTTAGCCATCAAAACCTTGTTTATGTTGATTCTATCACTTTCAATCTCCTACATTATTTATGTGTTGAAACTTTAGGCAATGGAGAAACCCTTACTTTTTCCTTTTACACTCACTCTAACACATGATTCTCTTCATGTGTTGGCAACTCACACTTCCATTTTAGATTCAATTGATTGGAAGGTTGTTCTTTGCTTTTGCATGCTTGCTATACTATCAATTTCTCTATCTCAAACCTTGATATTATCACTAAGACATTTCATCTATAAAATTATTTTCATCAATCTTGGACTTCATTTCATTCATGACAATGATGTACTGGAAGAATTTTCTATTGTTTTGGGTCCTACCATTATCATTGTTTCTCATAATTTCTTAGAGATGTTGGATGAGCATGAAAATAGAAGTTAGATGCTAGAGCTATTGAGAAACCCTAACTACCTAATCAACTTCAACAACATGGACATTTTACATCAAGAGCATATAAACAAGGAGGAAGTCTGATATTGAGATAATAATGTATTTGTGTATATAAAATTTAACATCTTTAAGTACTAGGTTGGTATTGAGCTTAAGGATTCACTCTTGTATATTTTTCTTGAATAATGTCATTTAATTAAAGTTACATTTGCTATGTTTTTTTTTTTTTTTGGAAAATTATGAGTTAGTTTAATTACCATCATCAACATCATGTGAAATTAGGCCATTTGAGGTGGGTATAAGTTCTAGTTAAACAACTAAACATTACACCATTTGCAATGCCAACATTCAAAAAATGAGGTTTTTGATGAGAGGAAGAGGGGGACATTAGAGTTGCATGGTGAAGATGAGGTTTCTAATGTTAAATTACATACAAAAGTATCATTTTATGATTTTTGTCCAAGTTGATTGAAAATATTAGTATATTTTTCATAATTTCTAATAAAATCAAATACCAAGTATAATTATGCCTTTTATTTTATACTAGAGTTTTCTTTTCAATTGTTCTCCTATGGGGGTTGATAGCTTGTAGTTGAATTCCTATCATCAAGCATCTACAATAATCACCATCAAAATTTAAATATATTAACTAATACTAAAATCAAATCTTTAAAAGATGTAGAGAATACAAACAATTTATAAGTGGGTTAAATAACTAACAAACTTATGATAATAAAAAAATGTTATTAATTTTTAAATTGGAGGAAAATTAATAACCTCATATTTTTTATAGTCTAATTTTTCCGACAAAAGGAATAGCCTCATCAAATACATGTACTAATCACATTTTCCATTAACTATTTTTTGAAAAAATAAAATAACTATCAAAATTAAAATTATGTATACTTTAAATTAATTGACTTTTTATTTAGATTAATTGTAATAATTTTATCCCACATTGTTCTATTAAAAGTCAAAATTCAACTCAATGGCTAATGGGCCCTTTAGATTTGAACAACGATCAGACATCCAATTATGGCCTCATCGTCAAATCGCTATGCCTCCAATCGGTGAGTTTCATCAAATATCTATTGTGGGTTTGTGTCATATTACACACATGTTTGTATTTTAGAACCTTTGTTGATTGATGTATTATTGATAAGAATTAATGTTTATGTCTGAATTTTGTTAAAGAGAGGCACTGGTTATGAAGCAAAACAAAGGTTCTCCATTCAAGTTCTTAGTTCCTTTCATTAATGCTCCTATTCTTCTTTTGGATAAACTCTCCCAAAAATTTTTATGATTCTTTTGTTTTTTTTTTTCTTTCATTTTCTTGACAATTCACAACATGGGAATTGAATTTTGACTATCCAATGATAAAGTTTTGCAAGAGGTTATAATGTTTTTGTTTGACTCTCACTGTGCCACAACCCTAAATGTTTATGATTGTGTTGGTTAGAACATTTTCTCATGGCTTTTGCTTGGTGTATCCTTTTTCAAACTTGCTAATTATTTTGTTATTTTTTTTTGATTGATTTGTTTTAGTTATTATTAGAATGTGATTTTTTATTCTAATTCTTTTCACTAAATTTTTTGACCATATCAGCTGCTCTAGGTGCCTTAGTTTTAGTTTAGACTTTTTTTGGGCTATCAAAGTATCAATTTTATTTTCTATTAGGCATGTATAAAAATTAGTTCAGATCATAAATTAATGTTTTTGATTGGAAGGATAAGCATGTGTGAATGGTTAGTAATTGTAACTGAAGTAAATGTTATGGGCACAATGCCCATGCCTTCAAGTTGTTTGAGAATATGCTTTCTTGTGTGCAAAATTGTGTTGTTTTTAGCATAATTCTTTTGATTTCTAAGTTAAAAAGAATGGAATTATTGTAAAGGAATTAGCATTAATGGGGTAAAATGAAGAGGAGGGATTTAGGGTTGAAATTTGGAGAATTCCCATTACTTGATTAAACTTGTAGTACCTTTTTGTTTGAGCCCTAACTTACTAAAACTGATACTTGACAGGCTAGTATAGAAAGAGAATTCAAGGGAAGTGTCAAAACATTTTTAGTTAACTAATCAATTTCAAAGATACTAATACTTTACACGAAGAGCATATAAGTAGGTAAGGAGTTTGACTATGATGTTGAGATAATTGTGTATTTGTGTGTCTGAATCAAAAACATTTTCAATACTATATTGCCACTAAGCTAAAGGATTCACTCTTTTATATCATTCTTACTTGGTGCCAACAAAATATAAGTTTTGCTTATTATGTTTTCTAGCAACCTACATCACTAGAGCTAGTAATTTTTTTGAATTTGTTGCATGTCATTGCTGTGTAGATTGTATTCTAATGTTTTAGTACTAAAAACTTTAGTCCACTCCATAATCCTTCACTCAGTTACTTTCTTTTGTCTCTTTTGCGTTCTTTACCTCATTAAATTGGTGCTTATGATTTATGAAGTACATGACCATTGGAAAGTTGTGTTTAATATTTCTTGCCATGTAGATGCATGTCTAGTTGCATAAATGTAAGAGATTGAAGTTAATATCTAGCTAAGGGACTTATCATATATGCATAAGAAATTAGGCATAAGTCTAAAAAAAAAAAGAGTAATGGAGCAAATTTAAAGCATTTGTTGATTTCCTTTTTGACAATTGGAAATGTTATAATAGAAATTGGAAGGGAAATTTGACTCAAGATATATCCTTTGTTGTTTTCATTTCTCTATGTTGGTCTCAATTTAGTTATGACATCTTCTTCTATGTTATCCTTTCTTCTAGTAAATATAGATGTGGGAACCTTTTGGTAGGTTTTACAACATTCCTTTTACTCAACTTCAAAGTTTGTAGCATAATAAAGATTTTACCTTTGCTTCTATGTCATGCATGTAGAAAGTTAGTTTGGAAATTTAAGTAAGGGACTTGGTAGACCTTCTAACCCTTATCTTACATGGCAAAAATGTAATGGTAGCCATTTATGAAAAAATGAAATTTGTTTTTATTATTTTTTCCCCTTTTAATTAATACATTTATTTTTCTTATTAGGATGGCCTTATAGATAGTCCCTTGGAGGATGATATTTCTCCATCATATATTTTACAAATATCATTGCCTTTCCTTAGTAAGCATGTGTAGCATAATAGATTTGTAGGACATCAAGAGCAAGTAAAAATACAAATTGGTTGAGAAGTCTAATTGCATCTCTTTTATGACTAACTTCCATTTTTATGAGTCATATGAGATGCTACCATGAGTAGCTTAGGAGAAAATTGGATTGTATTGTTTTTTATATTTTGCTTTGAAAATAATGCTTACATCTAAAGCAATTTTCTGAAAGAGATATTCTATTATGGAAAACTAAGCTCACTACCTTTACAAGAGAATGAAACCAAAACCTCTAACGCATCCAAACCATTTTGTTTATTATCTAAGATTTAAAAATTTTTTTAAAAAATTAAACTAGATAAAAACAAAAATATTTTCCTTTTTCAGGTTACCTAACATAAGCATATTTTCTCTCTTTGTCCATTTTTTCCCATATACCATTCAAAAAGAAAAGAAAATTTTTCAAAAATGCCTAAGCTCTTAACTATTTAAGCACAACCTAAGGAGTGTCATATTACATGCATGTTTTTGCTTTAAAATCTTTGTTGATTGATGTATTATTGATTTGAATTAATGTTTGTGTTTGAATTTTGTTGGAGAGAGTTGCCCGTCAAGAAGCAAAACAAAGGTGCCCCATTTAGGATCTTGGTTCCTCTCATTTATGCTCCTATTCTTCCTCTAACTAAATTCCCCACCATTTTTTTTGTCAATATTTTTTTTCTTTCATTCTTCAGACTATTCTCTACCCATAGTTTTCCTTAATTTTGGGTTTTATACAAAAATTCTTTATGCTTTTAATTTTGTATTTTTGTTGCTATTCACATAAGTCATGATTTTAAGTCCTTATCAAGGTAGTTTTTACCATTTGCAAGTTTCAAATAATAAAAGGATCAACCATTCAATCATCCTATGCAAAAGTCATGAGTTTTAGTCCTTATCAAAGTATTTGGTAGAATGTAGAATTAAACGTATATTTGATCTTATATGGTTGTATGAGTGGTTGGTGATTCTTGCTAGGTAACATAGAGTTTACTTTTCTGTAAATTCAATGTAATGGCACAACCAACATTGTGACATCCTAGTGCAATCCTCCCTAATGGATTTGTGAGTGCTACCCTTATTTATTAAAAGAAAAATACATATAAATGAGTGTCACTAGTAAATGCATCAACACGGGTCTTTAAGTGGAATTATTCTGAGTTGGATTACTTTTAAATCAAGTCATATCCAAATTATTTTTGGGTAGGCCTTGAGTTAATCGAGAATTGACAAGTTATTATTTAAGAATTATTTTTTTATTCTTAGTTATTTTTATTTTATCTATTTTTAATTTTTTATATATTAATTTATTTTAAAAGTGTATATTTCTTATTTTTAAACTTATTTTTCTCATATCATTGTACTTCGATTATAAATTAAGTAATTAATTTGAAAAAACTAATTTTTTATTTATCATATATTATAATAGGTAAAAAAAAAATTATTATTTACTATTTATTATTTATACATTAGTTTAAATAAAATGTATATAATTTTTTTTTATTTTTTGTACTAATTTTTATATTATTGTTAAGCTTTAGTTGTATGTTGAACTTTTAATTTATAATAAACAAAAAATTATTATTTAATATGAATTTATATGAAAAATTTACAAATATATTATAAATATTACATATATTTATATTATTTATAGAATGTGTACTTAAAAATATGCATGTGTGTATGTGCATATAATTTTAAAAATATCATAAATATTTTAAATAAAATAGAATATATATATATATTGTAAAAGAAAACTTATATAAATTAAATATATTATTTATTTACATATTATATAAAAAATGGTATGCATATGAGATGTGTATATACTCATGTATATATATATATATATATATAATAAAATAAATAAAAAAAAATAAAAAAAAAGAAATAATAAATTTATTTTGCATTTTTTCATAAGAAAATTCATAAAATTTATTGTCAAAATAATAAAAATTATAGTTTTTAATACATAAAACTAATGACTCAAATATTATAATCTTTTATATTAATTTTTTTTATATTATCTTGGGAAAAAAAACTAGGTCATAATGAATTATTTTTCAAGCTCAAATAAGAATAATAATCAATATGATAGAATATTGCAATGATAATTATAGATTTCACTGTCTATTGCAAAGTTTACAACTGAAAGAAATGTCATTAGATTGGTTATCAAAGATGTTGCATTGTTTATGTAAATGAGATGAGAGCTGTGCTAAGGTATTGACATTTTTTGACCTATTGATGGTATCTTCGGCATTGCTACATTTTATATGTTTAATTTGCCCTTTAGCATCAAGTAAAGTATGATTATACAATGGCCAAGTTAAACCTTTGGTATTCAAACAACAAACATGTTGCACATATTCAAATGAAACAAAATTTAATATTGATCCTAATATCTGAATTTAATTAAAAAAAGGTAGTACCACCATAACTTATAAAATGTTATTACCATCATGATTTGAGACTAATTGAGAGGCAAAAGTAACAAAACTATTAAATATAAAAGTCAAGTACATTTACAATACCATAAAGTGATAAGTTGCCTTCTTATATTCTCATGTCCAAAGCTTTGTAGTCTCATTAGCTAGCATAGCAAAAAGTTTCACATACAGTACTCCTTTCATTTTTTTGGGCACAACAATTTCATGTTTCTTGCTACAAACAAATAAGTTTTTGTGATTATAAATAGGCCTTTTATAAATAGGTTCAACAACTATTTTCTTTCTATGTTTTTCTCAAGCTACCCAAGACATTTTCAAGTTACATGTGTAGCAACCCTTTTCTCTTTTCAGTTTTTGACACAACACTTATAGTTTTTCTAACACAATAGCTACAAAGTTTTTAGCACAACATACTAATTTTGTGGATTATAAATAAGTATTAACCCTTCTCTCCTTTTGATTTTTCATAAGCTCTCTCTCTTTTACTAATGAAACTTTTCTTTCCCACCATGCCATGGATTCAATTGTTCAACACTAGTTTATTTTGAGGTGGAGGAGAATAATAGCCACTATGCTAACTATTATTTTTACATGGACAACTCTATTGCCATTAAAAAGTTCAAAATTTTCTCAAAACTTCTTTCCTCACCTCTAATTTCCTTGAAATTGGCAAATCATAAGGATTACATGTTCCATCTGACTTATTCTTAATAATGAACTTGACATTAACGACTAATTTTCTATTAGTTAGGTCAATGCATCTTTAATTAATTCAATATATAAAAATAAAATATGATAAAAGAATACTTAAAATAAAATAAAATGAAACTCACTAATTGATATCAAGAAATAAATTTTGGCATTAGATTGTCTACCTAAACATTCATAATAACCAAATATATACACAATTAATATTATTAATAGGGTAAGCATAAGTTATAGTGAAACAACTAAACATGTCAACATCTACAATGCAAGTATCACCCATGGTTTCTATCACAGAAATCTTTCATAATCATTACAAATTTCAATGTTTCTTACAAAGTTTACAATTAAAAGAAATGTCATCGGATTGTCATAATGAAACACATCAATGAAGCCTTAATAAGGAAATAACTAAATTATATTACAACATTGAGAAAAAAAAAAAAGAGAAGAAAAATGAAAAAGGAAAAAATTGTACTAATGAGATGATAGCTTGTGAGACCTAACCCGAGGAGTGCTATTACTCACATGTTTTTGCTTCCAAATCTTTGTCGATTGATGTATTATTGATTAGAATTAATGTCTATGTTTGAATTTTGTTGAAGAGAGTTACTTGTTAGGAAACAAAACAAAGGTGCCCCATTCAAGTTTTGGGTTCCTATCACTCATGCTCCTGTTCTTCCTCTAACTAAATTTCCCACCATTTTTTTAAATGATCCTTTTTTTCTTTCATTTTATGAACTATTCACTACATGTGTTTTGAATTTTGATTGTCTAATGTTTGGCTTTTTTGGGTGATTGTAGTGTTTCAGTTTGACTCTCATTATGCCATAAACCTATTTTAAGGGATTGTTTGTTTACGATTTTGTTGGCTAGCTCATTTGCTCGTGGCTTTTACTTGGTGTATCCCTTCTCAAACTTACTTGGCTTTTACCTTATTTTGTCTCTTTGTGAGAGTTTCCTGAAAAATTTTACCAAAATGATTGAATTGAGAAGGTTAAGAAGATCTCTTATATGAATATGGAGTCTTGCAAGAAGTCCATAGTCATGGAACCTTTTGTAATTAAGAGGAAATTAGTGAAGATCAAGAACCACTAATTGTAGAATGCAAAAGTCAAGCTGATGTTAGCAATCTAGAGGAACTAGTTGCATTCTTTGCAATTGAACATTATGTCGTATTTCCATGTCCTTTTCCAATAATGATGTAGCCTACTGGCTTTAAGACTATGTGTTGTAAAGCCTTTTCAAAAACTACTAATAGTGCTAAAAAAATCTTATTTTGACTAATTTTGTGAGGTGTTTTGAGAGGTCTTTAGGAAAATAGGCAAGTGCCTTTTGCTTTTTTGAGTGGGAAAGAGTAAGACGAATAAAGGTAAAATGAAAATTTCCCTGAGGAGGATAATGGAAAAATTATTAAGGAGGTTGATACTAATCTAAAGATCTAGGAAAAGTCTGAGTACTGGCATTCTTTCTGTATTTTGAAGGAGGTTGGTATGATTCCAAGGATGGAGAAGGTGTTTGAGTACTAACATGTCTTTTGTATGTTGATGAAGGTTAGTATTTTTCTAAGGATGGAAGAGAAGTCTAGTTACTGACATTTATTTTAAATTATGGAAAAGAAGTTTAAGTATTAGTATCTATTTTGGCTAAAGAAGGTGAAGGAATTGGTGCCATAGAAAGCAAGGTTTCTCTAAGAATTAAAATTTTGGTACTGAGAGTTTCAAATTATTGAAGTAATGATGAGTGGATTTTTTCAAGGTTTTGATGCTATTATATTAAAGAAGAGTAGTCTTTCTCAAGTTGTTGTTTTTGAGATACTAGAAATGAGGGATGATGGCTTCACAATCAAATCATTTTTGAACATGAGGTGAACAAGGACAATGTGCATTTAAAGAAGAAAAACACTACCTATGGTAATGCTAAACAAATGCAAACTCCCTAAGTTGTCTAATATGAGTAGGAAAAACAATGAGAAGAATTGAGAACTAGTAAAGAATCTTTCTTACTAACTACATGATTCTTAAGATTGCCTAAGATGCATTAAAGTTCTAGTTGTATCGACTGTTTCTAATCTAGTCTAGTGATCTTGAACTTGGAGGCTTCAAAATACCCTTGTACCTTTGGTAGGTTTGGATGTACTAGTGTTTATTAGAACTTGCCATCTAAAATAGATAAAAATAATGAAAACAAAGATATAATATTGAAGATCATAGCTAGAGAAAGGTGATCCTAATTCTAAAACTACATGGATAAAACTTTGAATAGGTCTTGCAAGATGTTATAAGAGTTTTAGGGATATGGAAAGTTAATCTTGCATCTAGATTTATACTAGGAGGAATGCTAGAGTTATTAGGACAAATAGGTTTGCTTGGAATGGCTACACTACTTATTAGGCTATTGCTAGTTGGATCAAGAGATGAAGAGTTGGGTGTAGAATCAAAAGTGTTCATGAATAGAGTTGGACTTTGTGTATAATTTCATAGTGATGGGCTTAGTGTCCACTTTGTTTACATGTGAAGCAAGTTATTTTGGGAGTGTACAAAATTTGTTTTTTTTGGCTTAAAAAGCTATTTGGGTTGTTTTTGGATTTTTGGAATGGGTTATCTATGGGCATATTTTAGAGGTTTGAAGGATGGGTTTATGATGGATAATGTGGATATATGGCATGTGGATGAATTTATGACAGATACTTTTCTTGACCTACCATGGTACTAATTTGTGGACATGCATCCTTTACAAGTAAGATCATCTCTTACCAAAAAATAACTTTCTAATGCTACTAAACAAATTATTTAATTTTATGTTTTTCATGCCACTAATCAAAGTATTCCTAAAGTCTATTTAGGAGATGCAAATTTATCTAGTACGTGGCGTTGTTATACTAGAGGTTGCTCAGACATAAGTCTCTTGAGTTGGTATTGGTGTCTAGTCGATATACTAAATATGCTTTTAAAAACATTCAAATGAAACCTTGGTACATGCATGAAAGATAAATATTGAAATTTATTTACATGTATTAAAGATTCATAGACATTTAAAGGATAGCTTAAGGATTTCCCTTTTAGGAGTCCTTTTAGAAGTTGAAAAGAGTAAAGTAAGTGAACACTTACAAAAGAGCTACTAGATTATAGGATGGGAAAATATTTATAAATGATAAGATTATGTTTTAAGCAGACTCCCTCCTAAAACATTTTCTAAGGTTTGTAAAACTCATTCCTAAAGGAAAAGCTTTTCCTAAAAGCTTTTTTTTTAAAAAAAAAGCTTGCCTAATACTTGATATGTGAAGCCTTTTATAAATGCTTGGGACTTAGATGCTTGGGACTTAGATGCTTGGAGCTTAAAGACAAAGTTACTTTAGAAAGCAAATGCTTTTGCTTTTTGAAAAGTAAATTCTTTTACTTTTTAGAAAAATAGATGATTTTTACTTTAACTTTAGGTAAAAGTTGAGATTCCTTTTGCTTTTATCCTTTTACCCTTTGTAAAAGCATTTCACCTTTGCCTTTTGCCTTTGTATTTATGCTTGATGTGGATGGGGCCAAAAATTTCTTCATCTAGGTCATGATTCTAAAAAGGATCATATAATGATGAGCTGGACTTAGCTTTATCCATGGCTTGCTGAGCTAGTTGAAGAATATTAGTCAATATAGTCAAATATTCCTACTTAGTTTTGGCTCCAACTATGAGGGCACTTGTATGTGCCTTTTGTTAAAGGAATTCAGAGGTGCTTGCTTCAATGGTGTAAGATTGCTAGGGATTTGTAGAAAACCACTATAGGTTGAGTAACTATTAATTCTATTGCCAAAATTTGACCTTGTAGATTCAGCCAAGAACTAAAGTCCTTATGAAAAGATCATCCCTAATGTAGAGTTCCCATGCACAAATTTGAGGTAGGTTGAAAATACAACAAAATTGTAATAATTGAGGAAAAGAAGCTTGGGTAATTTGGGGCTAGAAATTTGATTGGGAGATATTGAAACCTTTGTTAATTAAGTCTAAAAGATTTCATACATTGGATCAAACTAGTTCCACTAATGGTTGAACCAAAAAGGAAAGGTAATAACGGCTTTAGTTTCCTAGAAAAATATTCAGGAATGCTTATGGGATTGATTTTGGTAATAGAAAGCATTAAACCATGCCTATTTGTAATCCCAAAATTGAATTTGGGAAGGAAACTTAAGGATACAGTAATGCTAGCTTGAAATTCTTGATAGTGGTTTGGTGATTCATGTCAATTTAATGGTTGAAGTACCTAAATAATTTGAATATTTAAGTGGGTAATTTGCTTGGATCATTGGGTGGTAATGGTGCTTGATTTTGACTAATTTAGTTTCAATCAATATAATTTCAAAAAATGATCTAGGCTTCTATGAATCCTAAGGCTTGTAAAACTAGTTTGAAGAAAATAATTTGTTTGTAATAACCCAAGGGTTGATGTCAAAGAATCCTCTTTTAATCAACTTAATGTTTGAAAAGATGGCTTAATAATATAAGGCAAAACCTTTTTTTGAGGTTCCTTGAAAATTTCTTGGGAAAAGAGCTTGTAAAAGGGTATTTGAAATAGCTAACTCTTTGCCTTTTAAAATTGATTTTGAGAGAGGGGTTGATGAAACCATAACCACCTTATTTGAGAGAGGGCTAGGTGATACCTTAACCACCTCTTTGCTTGTTGCTTGATTGGTGTTCTTACTAAAAGAAACACTAATGCATCTATCTTAACTATCTTAGGTAGGTTTGGATCACAATTGTGAAAATAAGGAAATTCCTTGACATGCTACTTGATGGCTTGAACTATGGCTATATGCTCGAACAACTAGGGAATTGAAATTTTTTTTAGTCTATGATGTAAATGCTTGCAAACTAGATTGAGCTTGGGATAAAAGTCAATGACATAATTAAGACTTCTTAAGAACCTTTGGAGTTGAGATTCATTAATAAGCTAATCAAGAAATTTAGCGACAGGGATGGATGTACCTTAATAGATATAATGACCAAGGAATCTTACCTTTGATCTTAGGCTTGGAAACGGCTAGGTTGTGCTTGCAAGTGACCTCAATTAAGATGGTCAAGTGTTTAAAGTGTTGATTTATATTAGATGAAAATACTAAGACATCATTAATCTAGACAACTAAAAATTAAGAGAATAAATCTCATTCATGATCCTTTAGAACTTAAAGGGCACATTTTTGAGTTTGAATGACATTTTTGAGGCCAAAGGGTAATAAAGGTAATTTTGTATCAATCTGTCTCCTTGATCTAAATCTACCAGAATCCAAATTTCACATCAAAAACTTAGAAAAGACCAATGCCATAGCAAGGCATTGAAAGAGGTCCTTTTGATTTGAAATTGGATACTTGATCCATTCCAAGTCTTGATTTAAGGGCTTGTAATTGATAACTAACCTAGGAGTGTCATGTTCTATTTTTGAACCTTTTCTAATTTGATTCTGTCACTTTTAATCTCTTACCTTATTTATGTGTTGAAACTTGGAGTAATGGAGAAACCCTCACTTTTTCCTTTTGCACTCACTCTGACACATGATTTTCCTCCTATGTTGGCAATGCACACGTCATTTAAAATTCAACTAATTGGAAGGTTGTTTCTTGCTTTTACATGCTTATAGCACTATAAATTTGTATATCTCAAACCTTGTCATTGTCACTGAGACATTTCATCTGTAAAATTATTTTCATCGATTTAGAAATTCATTTCATTTACGACAATGGTGTACTAGAAGTATTTGATATTGTTTTATGTGCTACCATTATCATTGTTTCTCACAATATCTTGGAGATGTTGGGTGAGTGTGAAGAAAGAAGGTAGATGTTAAAGCCATTGATAAACCCTAGCTGTCTAATCAACTTTACAACATGGACATTTTATAAGAAGAGCATATAAGTAGGGAAGGAGTCTAATATTGAGATAATAATGTATTTATGTAACTAAAATTCAACATTTTCAAGTATTGGGTTGGTATTGAGCCTAAGTATCCACTCCTATATATTGTTCTTACATAATGTCATCTAATAAAAACTTGTTTGCTATGTATTTTTTTTTTTTTTTTAGGAAATTATGAGTTAGTTTAATTACCATCATCATCACATGATGTGAAAATATGCATTATGTCATCTATCTAAACTTTCATAATAATGATATTTATACACAATTAATATTTAAACACTTTAACATCCATAATGCTAGCATTTTGAAAATGAGATTCTAATGAAAGGAAGAGAGGGATTCTAGAGTTGCATGGTGAAGATATTGATACAAACTATTGACTATATTGAAGTTTGAAAGATAATTGCTTCAAGTCATGTATCTGATGCCACTCTCCTTAAGGAAAAATTTACCATTACTAATTTAAAATAGAGGTTTATGTAAATTCTCTCATAAGGTAAAATAAAGCATACTTAATTACAGGTTGCATTACTAAAATCAAGCCCTTAAGAAGTTATTTTATTTTTAGGATTACTCTTTAGAATGTCTATAATATTTCTGCAACAATGTTATAGACAAAAGGATCCTTGATATAATAATGGAGGAACCATGAGAAGAAAGAAAAATTTTTTTTGATCACTTTGACAAATGATGGGTCTTTCATATTTATAGATGTGGTAATGGCTATTTGTCAATAGATACCTTTAGTCTAGGTGTTAACAACCTGACCATTCATGAGTTCAAATGCTAAGGACACAATAACTCTATAGTTATGTGCATAAGTCAAAGTGTCTTGCAAATTGAACCTTTACATTGTGAAAAGGGCATTACAATAAATCTAAATAATGTGGTAGACAAGTTTTGAACTAACTATTTTTATTGATAAGTGGTAGAAACAAATTGCACACGTGATGGTATGACATTACACATCTCATTTAGATAATTGATATATTAAAAGGCAATTATGTCCCTATCCTTTTGTGAATGCTTTAAAGCCATGCCCTTTGGCTTAATCCCATGGCCTAAACATTCCACATTCATGTAGGTAAACGGGGGCCCCCACTATAGGACATCCTTTAAGTTTGTTAAGAGTATTAAAACACTCATCTTTCTAATTTTACTATTGGAACCAAGCACTATATAACCTTGCAATGGAAATAAAAATTAATTATAGTGTTTCAATCACACTAATGATGTACTTTAACTCATTGAACTCAAGACTTATCAAGTGTTGAGTTGAGTTTCCAACATGGGTGATTTGTATTTATGGGTTGGGACCCATACCTCTTGTTGTTGTCTTATTCACCATGTTACTTATTATCCCTTTTATTGAAGGATTAGCCAAGTTTTAATTAGTCTTACAAAATCAATCATGATCACTCCATTCATGATCAAGTCTCTCACATACCTATATCTAAGTCCATTGCATCTAGTTTTATCATTATATACTTGACTATATACTCTTGCTAGAGTTATAGCACTATCACAATGTATATAAATGGGTGTTTGTTGGCCTTTTCCACAAAAGAATCTTATAAAGCAAATTCCTTAACCATTCTACTTCTTTACTTGCCAAAGCCAATGCTATAAATTCTGCAACCATAGTGAAATTTACTATGCAAGTTTGTTTCTTGGAACCCCAAGAAATTGCACCCCTACTAAGCTTAAAAATCCATAATTCTTTGTTTTCCTTAGGGTTTAGGATTTTTAAGCTTAGTATAACAAGAGGATAATTAGTATAACTTATGCCATAATTCTTTGTTTTCCTTAGGCACTTTAGGATTCTATTTACTCCATGCCAATGCATGACACTTGGATTACTTGTGTACCTACTCCTTTTGCCAATTGAATAGGCTATGTCTAACCTTGTACACATCATTATGTACATTAGACATTATATCACCTTGGCATATTTTTGTTGTGATACTAGACTTCCAACATTCTTTGAAAAACTCATGTTAGGATCAAATGGGGCAAAGGCTGACATACAATTCGTGTGATTAATTTTATTAAGAACATTATTAATGTAATGTGATTGAGAAGTGTTATGCTCTTTAGGTCTCACAAGATTTTGATTCCAAGGATGACATTTGCCTCAAAAATATCTTTCATATCAAAATTGCAAGACAAAACTATTTTGGTAACTCCAACTTCTTCTAAGTTAGTCCCAAATATTAACATGTCATTGGCATACAAATAGATAATTACACCTTTTCCTTCTTTGAACATACTATAGATACATTTGTCTAATTCATTAATCTCAAATCCATTGGCAAGTATCACCTAATCAAATTTCTGTTGCCATTGCTTAGGTGCTTATTTTAGTCCATATAAGGACTTAATCAATTTTTATAGACCTTTTCCTCTTGACCAACTACAACAAATCCCTTTAGTTACTCCATATACACTTCATCTTCTAATTCACCATTTAAGAATGTTGTTTTCACATCCATTTGATGAATTACTAGATTATGAATGGAGGCAAGTGCAATAAGTAGCATGATTGTGGCAATTCTAGCCCCATTGGTGAATATGTATCAAAATAATTGACATCTTGTTTTTGTGTTAGTCTTTTGCAACCAGCCTAGCTTTACACTTGTCAATGAACCCTCACTTTCTTTGTAAAAATCCATTTACATCCAATTGGCTTTGAACCAAGTGGGAAGTCTACTAATTTCTAGGTGTTATTACCCATAATAGAATCCATTTCATCATTTATCACCTCCTTCCAAAACATGGCATCTTGCAATATCATCACTTCACTAAATGTCTTAGGATCATCTTTAGTATTAGAGCAATAAGAAATTTGATTACTCACTAATTCCCTTGTTCCTTCTATTAGGAACATAAAGTAATCAAAACCAAAAGTTGTTGCTTTTTTTTTTTGCCCTTTTTCTCTTATGAAGTTTAATGACTTCATCATTTTCATTTCCTTTTCCCAACACATCATTTTCCTTCTTAGGAACTTGTTTTTGTTCAGAAATTTTAGGAATAAAGATGAACCTATGTTCATCAAAAGTAGCATCCCTTGATTTTATGAGTGAGTTAATAGATACAAAGTTATTAGGCTTTATGACCATGAATCAATATGCCTTGCTATTGTGAGCATATCCTAAGAAGATACATGCAACTCCTCTTTCACCAACTTTTTCCTTTTGGGTTCAGCAACTATTTTCTCCTCTCTATTTCTCTGAAGCTACCCAAGACATGTTCAAGTTTCACATGCAGCAATCCTTTTCTCCTCTCAATTTCTCTAGCACAATACTCATAGTTTTTCTAATACAATACTACAGATTTTTTAGCACAACATACTAATTTTGGTGATTATAAATAGACAACGACCCTTCTCTTCTTCTGATTTTTCATAAGCTCACTCTCTTTTCTCTTATTGAAACTTTTACTCTCCCACCACACCATGGATTTAATTGTTTAGCCCCAGCTGATTTTGAGGTGGAAGGGAATAATAGCCACTATGCTAACTATTATTTTTGCATGGACAACTCTATTGTTATTGAAAATTTGCAATTTTTATTGAAACTTCTTCCCTCACCTTCAATTTCCCTTCAATGGGCATATCACAAGGATTACATGTACCATCTGACTCATTCTCAATTTTTTTTTTTTTACTCCTGTCAAGTTCAAGCTGCAACCATTTTGGTTGACTTTAGCCATCAAAACCTTGTTTGAGTTGATTCTGTCTCTTTTAATCTCCAACCTTATATATGTACTAAAACTTTGGGTAATGGAGAAACCATCACTTTTCCTTTTGCTCTCACTCCGACACATGATTCTCTTCTTGTGTTGGCAATGCACACTCCCATTTCAAATTTAGTTGATTCAAGGTTGTTTTTTGCTTTTTCATGCTTGTGGGAATTTCAATTTGACTATGTCAAACCTTGTCATCATCACTAAGATGTTTTGTTCTAAAATTATTTTTGTTGATCTTAGAGTTCATTTCATTTATGATAGTGGTGTACTAGAAGTATATGCTAATGTTTTGGGTGCTACCATCATCATTATTTCTCACAATGTCTTGGAGATGTTGGATGAGTGTGAAGAAACAAGGCAAAAGATGGAGCCATCCAGAAACCCTAGTTGTCTAATCAACTTCAACAATCTAGACATTTTACACAAAGAGAATATAAGTGGAAAGGAAGTATGATATTGATATAATAATGTATTTGTATATCTCAAATTCAACATTTTCAAGTAATAGGTTGGTACTGAGCTTAAGGATCCACACTTGTATGTTGTTCTTACTTAATTTCATCTAACAAAAGCTTTGTTTACAATGTTTTTTGGGAAATTATGTGTTAGTTTGATATCCATCATCCACATGATGTTAAATTGGGCATTATGTCATCTATCTAAACTTTCATAATAACTTTATTTATACACAATTAATATTTTTTAAGGTGGATATAAGTTTTAGTTAAACAACTAAACATTACAACATCTACAATGCTAACATTCTGAAAATGAGGCTTTTAATGAGAGGAAGAGAGGGATACTAGAGTTGCATGGTGAAGATGAGGATTCTAATGTTATATTACATACAAGAGTATCATTTTATGATTTTTGACCAAGTTGACTAATAATGTGAGTATGTTTTTTTTTTAATTTCTAATAATCTCAAATACAAAGTATAATTATGCCGTATATTTTGTACCAAAGTTTTCCTTTCTATTTTTCTCCTTTTGGGGTTGATACCCTATAGTTGAATTCCTATCATCAAGCATTTATCATAATCACCATCAAAAAAAATTAAATATATTAACTAATATTATTAAAATCAAATCATTGAAAGATATAGAGAATACAAACAATTAACAAAATAGGTTGAATAACTAACAAACTTATGATAATAAAAAAAAAATGTTGTTGTTTTCAAAATTAAAGGAAACTTAAATAAACCTAATATTTTTGATAGTCTAATTTTCCCTACAAAAGGAATGTTCTTATCAAATACACATCTTAATCACATTTTTCATCATTTTTTATTTTTGAAAAAAAAAAATAACTATTAAAATTAAATTTAGGTATACTTTAAATTAGCTAGCTTTCTATTTAGATGAATTATAATAATTCCAACCGACATTATTCTATTAAAAATCAAAATCCAACAAAAATGGTAGGAGCCTTTTAGATTTGGACAAAGAACAAGTGCTTTCCAAACTAATATCCAGTTATGGCCTTATCGTCTGATCGTTATGCCTCCAATCAGTGAGTTTTTGTCAAATATTTATTATGGATCCATGTCGTATTACATGCATGTTTTTGTTTTAGAATCTTTGTTAATTGATGTATTGTTGATTAGAATTAATGTCTATTTTTGAATTTGCTGAAGAGAGGCATTAGTTACGAAGCAAAACAATGGTCCTCCATTCAAGTTCTTAGTTCCTCTCATTTACACTCTTATTCTTCCTCTAAGTGAACTCTCTAACAAATTTTTACGCTTATTTTTTTTATCTTTCATTTTTTGGATGATTCCCTACATGGGAATTGAATTTTTGCCATCTCATGATAAAGTTTTATAGGTGGTTGTATTGTTTTAATTCGACTCTCATTACGCCACATGCCTAAATGTTTATAGTTGTGTTGGCTAACACATTTGCTCATGGCTTTTACTTGGTGTATCCATTTTCAAACTTGTTGCATTTTCTACTATTTTGTTGATTGATTTATTTAGTTCTTACTATAGTGTGATTTCTAATTCTAATTTTTTTTCACTAAATTTTTTCACCATATCGTCAATGGTGAGTAATCATATCAATTGCTCCAAGTGCTTTAATGTTGGTTTAGATTTTTCTTAGGCTGTTAGAGTATCAATTTGCATTTTTATTAGGGATGTATGAAAATCAATTTGGATCATAAATTCATGCTTTTGATTGGAAGGATAAGCATGTCTGAATGGTTAGCAATTGCAATTGAAGTAAATGTTATGGACACGATGCCCATGGTTATAAGTATTTGAGAATATGCTTTCTTGTGTGCAAAATGGTGTTGTTTTTATCATAATTCTTGTAATTACTGAGTTAAAAGGCATGAAAATATTATAAAGGAATTTGCATTCTTGGGGTAAAATAAAATGGAGGGATTTAAGGTCAAATTTTGGAGAATTTTCATTAACCACTACCCAAAAAGTGGGTTAAGGCAGCAGTTCAAAACCACTACCTAAAGTCTAATGGAGTGGTTTTTAGGTCGCTGCAATAGATCTAAGGCAGCAATTTTTTCTACCTATAATAGCACATATGAAACTACAACCTAAAGGCATTTTAAGCAATTTTTTAAAGAATAGATAGTTATTTTATTAAGAGAATAGACAATAGTTTTTTAAGAATAGGTAGTGATTTTTTTAAGAGAATAAGCAATGACTTTTTAAACAAAAAGGTGGCAATTTTTAAAGTGAATAGGTAGCAATTTTCTAGAGAATTGGTAACAGCTTTTTTAAGAGATTAGGCAATTTTTTTTTTTTTGAGAATAGATAGCAATTTTTTAGAGAATAAGTAGCGGTTTGTTTAAGGGAATAAGCAATGGTTTTTTTAGAATAGGAAGCAATTTTTTTTTAGAATAAGTAACAATTTTTTTAAGAGAATAGACAATGGTTTTTTTAGAATAGACAGTGATTTTTTAGGAGAATAGGTAGCAATTTTTTATGTGAATAGATAGTGGTTTTTTGAGCAAATAAGCATAAGTTTTCTAACTATTTCAATGTTCCGAAACTATTACATTCATGACAATTATTTAAACAAAACTGTAAAGATTAATAAAACACAAAGTTGTCCCTAAAGGACACATTTTTTCACAATGAATGCATTTTTCAAAATGAAATTAAACTTCAAAGGCAACATGTAGTCATTAATGACTACATTTACTAAGAAACATGACATCAAATTGCTAGGGTATACTCTTCTAAAGTACTAGATATACATATCAATTGCAACCAAGCATATTTTGGCAATTCACATAACAATCATGTCAAATGTCTCTAAATGTTTTTACTAAACGGGTCCTAAATTTATATACAACCACAACATATGCATTAACAAGCCATAGTAGCACCTATAGAAGTCCATAAACCTTGAATATATCCTTTTCAAATTATCTTTAAAAGTCTCTTCAATGTCTTTAGCCTTAAGGAGGAGTATTATTCTACAAAAGATAAATATAACTTTTGATCTAAACTTATAAAACTTTAAAATAAAGTAACAAGTTAAAAATAAGTAGCAATCTTCAATCAAACATCATAATAAAAGAAAGTAAAAAAAAAGAAAAAAGGGGAAAAAAAAAACAAGGGTAAAAAATGACTTTATTCTAGCTTTAATTGTTCTTTCTTTGCAATATACTCTAGCTTCTCTCATATATTGAAAATGTGTTTAGAAAAAAAAAAAATATGAAAATATATTTATAAAAGTGTAAAATAACATCTATTTTTTAAATTTTTTTTAATGATTATATGTTTGTGTCTTTTGCTTTTTTTTTTTTTTTAATCTCATTATAAAAATGAATTATAAAATATAATATAAAAATATATATTAAAAACAAACGATTTTAAGAATTAAAATGATTAAAATTCTTTAATTTTAGAATTTTGTGATGCCTTTTTTTTAAATTATTGGTGAAATTAAAACTTATTTTGATGAGAGAAGATGACTAAAGAAAAGTTTTGTTGTCTAAAAAGTACAAATAAAAGATTGAAAAAAATATATATATAAAAAAAAACATTACTTTCATAAGAAAAGCCTCCGTTGATATTTTGCCAATGCGAAGCCCAAAAAATGTTTGCCTTTGAATTTTTGTTAATGAGTCACCAGGAACTCAGAAAATTGATCCGGCAGACAATGAGATATAACATAGGGCAATATGATACATGACCTCCTTACCTAATTCTATGAGATTAGAGCGATAACTCAAACATCATGTTATAATTTGTACTCCACTGTAGCCCCACTTGTCTTGGCTTTAGCAACTCACTTATCTTAGTTTTAGCTTTCATTTGACCCTAAATTGCTCTATCCCTTAATATTGTGGTTTATATTAGGCCCTACATGTGGGGGAGTGATAACCACAAATGATTGGAAACATGGCATTTGCTATATATATATATTATGTTGTGTTGTTTTGGCCTTCCTATCCTATTTGCTTCAGCTTTTTGGCTAGCTCCTTTAGTAAATTTTTAAGTTTTATTTTGTGTTTTTTGATTATTTAAAACTTTTTTTTTTGGATTATTTAGATACATTACAAAAAATTGTATTTTTTTTTCTTTAACATTTTCAATTTTTGGAAAATTTTCAATTCAATTTTTAAAAAAATTTATAACTTTTTAAAATTATTTTTTATTTTGTAGATTTTTTTCTTTAACTTTTGGTTTTGATTTTCAATTTTTGGATTTTTATAAAAAATTTTTAAAATTTTTTGTTTCAAAATTTGTTAAAAAAATTTATAACTTTTTAAAATTATTTTTTATTTTTTAAAATTTTATTTTGAATTTTTGGATTTTTTAAAGTGCTTCTCAATTTTTTTTGAATTTATAAATATTTTCCTAATTTTTTAATATTTGTAAATTTCTCGAAAGTGTTATATTATAAAAAAAAAAAAAATTATAATGTGATATCTAAATTAACATGATATATAAAATATTTAATAATAAATTAAGAAAAAATAGTCAAAATTATTTATGGAATAAATGGGAAATAATTTTCACAGCAAAAAATCATTATGACTGTAGTACAAAGTGAGTATAAAAAAAAAAAAAAGTTGGTACAAAATTTTTTCTTTTAAATCATTATCAAACAAACAAAGAGAACTAAATGAGTGGGGTGAGATCCAAATAATCCAAAGGCAAAACTCAAAGTGGACGTTCCAACGTGTTGTTGAATAAGAAATGAACCACCATCATCAAGCAAAATCATCAATCAATCAAAAAAAGTTAGAAAAAAAAAATGCATCGATAGCTTTGTTAATAGAGTACATTTTTCTAATTTTTACAATATAGCAAAGTATTATGCATTTAGAAAATTAAAATCAAGAATAGTACACAAAAAAATAAATTCCAAAATACAATAGAAAATTTGGTGATTCTAGAAGCAGGTAGGTAAGTAACAAGTTAGTTAAGTTGTATGGCAAAGTCAAGGCAATTTGTTTCCTCTTCATCATTGAGCAAAGTCGTAGCAAATAACAATAAGAAAAAGAAGAAGAAGAAAAAGGAGGAATGTACTTGATTGATTGTAGTCGACAACAACAAGCTTCCTCTCTGTCTATCTTGCTTTCTATATGAACCAGTTGATCGAGAGAGAGAAAGAGTGTAAGAGAGAGAGAGAGAGAGAGATGTACTATGTAGGTTTTTCTAAATAGCCATTAATCTTAAGTCGACAGGCCTTCCCCCAACCCTAATAAGAAGGACAAATTTTCTTCCATTGAAATAGTGTACTTTTGGATTTTTAAGGATTTATTATTATTATTATTTTTTTAAAAGAGAGATAGTGAGAGATGGTGGGGAGATAAAAACCTTCTCAATGTTGTTTTCATTATTTAAGTGATACTGGACACATTTTTCACATAAGATTAGGTAGTAGTTCTAAACCTCTGCCTTTGACATATTGAATAGGTAGCAGTTTGAAATTGCTGTCATAACCCATTATACTTAGGCAACTGCTGCCATATTCATTTTTCAAAAAAAAAAAAAAAAAAAAGGGGTTACAGTTCAAAATTGGTGCTTTAGCCCTATAGAATAGGTAACATCTTAGAACCACTACCTTAAACCCTCTTTTTAAAAAAAAAAAAATGAATAATGAGGTAGCATTTTAGAACCACTACCTTAGTCTTTAATTTTTTTTAAAAAAAGAGTAGGCAATAGTTCAAGACCATTGCCGTATTGCATTTTTATGAAAAAAATATGCAGTGGTTTTATAACCGCTGCTTAAATATTTATAACTGCTATCTAATAACCACTGCCTGAAGTCAATTATTACTACAATAATTTTATGCAGTGGTTATTAGTGTTGTCTTAAGGGTTTTATGCAACAATTTATAACATTTGCCAAAAAACCATTATTAGAGCTCTTTTATTTGGTAGGGAACTGATTAAACTTGTAGTACCTTTTGGTTTGAGCCCTAACTTGCTAAAACTAGTACTTGCTACATTATTTAGGTTAGTATAGAGAGAGAATTCAAGGGACCAATCAAATCTTTTTTTTGGTTATCTAATCAATTTAAAGACGTGGACATTTTACACGAAAAGCATATAAGTAAGTAGGGAGTCTAACATTGACATTAAGATAGTAGTGTATTTGTATGCCTAAATCTAGAACATTTTCAATACTATGTTGATATTGAGCTAAAGGATCCACTCTTTTATATTGCTCTTACTTGGTGCCAATAAATATAAGCTTTGTTTGATATGTTTTCTAGCAAGCTGTATCATTGAAGTAGGAAATTTTTCTAAATTTGTTCCATGTCATTGCTACATAGGTTATATTCTCATGTTTTAGTGTTAAAAACTTTAATCCACTCCATAATCTTCTACTAAGTTAGTTTCCTTTATTCTTTTGGGTTCTTTACCCCATTTAGTTGGTGTTTATGATTTATAAAGCACATGACCATTAGAAAGTTGTGCTTAGTATTTCTTACCATGTAGATGCATGGCTAGTTGCACAAATGCAAGTGATTGAAGATAACATCTATAATAAGGGTCTTGTCATATATGTACAAGAAATTAGGCATAAATCCAAAATAAAAAAAAAAAGTAATGGAGCAAATTTTAAACATTTGCTAATTTCCTTTTTGACAACTAGAAATGTTTTTGTTGTTTAAACATTTTAAAGGGAAAATTGACTCAAGATACATCCTTTGTTGTTTTTGTTTCTTTGTGATGGTCTTAATTTAGTTATAAGTTATTCATCTCTATCATCCTTTCTTCTAGTGAATATAAACGTGGGAACTTTTTGGTTGGTTTTATAGCATTTGTTCAACTCAACTTCACCATTTGTAGCTTTGCAAAGATTTTACCTTTGTTTCCATGTCTTACATGTGGAAAGTTAGCTTGGAAAATTGAGCGACCTAGTAGACATTTTGACCCTTATCTTACATGGTAGAAATATAGTGGCAGCCAATTATGAGAAAATGAAATGTGTTTTTATTATTTTTTTCCCCTTTTAATACATTTGTTTTTCTTATTGGGATGGTCTAATAAATAATCTCTTGAAGGATGATATTTCTCCATTCTATGTTCTACAAATAGTGTTGCTTTTCCTTAGCAAACACGTTTAGCATAACAAATCTATATGACATCAAGAGTAAGAGAAAATGCAAAATGGTTGAGAAGTTTGTTTGCATCTCTTTTATGACTTACTTTCATTTTTATGAGTTATACACAATGTTGCCATGAGTAGCTTAGGAGAAAATTGGATTGTATTGTATTTAAATTTTGCTTTGAGAATAATGCGTGCATCTAAATCTTCTAAAGGAGTTATTTTACTATGGAAAATTAAGCTAACTACCATTGCAATAGAATGAAACCAAAACTTTCAATGCATCCAAGCCATTTTGTTTATTATCTAGGATAAAATTAAATTAGATAAGAGCAAAAATACTTTCACTTTTTTGGGTTACTCAACATAATCATATTTTCTCTCTTTGTCCATTTATTCCATAAATCTTATACCCTTCAAAAAAAATGAAAAGAAAAAACTTTTCAAAAATGTATGAGATCTTAATTATTTGAACACAAATAAGCATATTCTCTATGCATACGTGAAAAAAGTTAGAAATGACCTAGGATCCTCATAATTCTAGAGGCATTTTGGATTGTCAATGACTTTAGTATATCATTAGGATCACTTTTGTCTTGGTTGGAAAAGTTTGAAGTGGAAATACTATTGAAATCAGTATTAGTTGAGACATATGTTATGTTTCATGCACAATCATTTCAAATCTTAGTCATCTAATTATGAAAATATCAAAATATTAAATTGTTTGTCCTATCATCTTTATCTTCCACTACTACCCATAGGAGTGGGGACAACTAGATTGAACGGATGCTAAATATAGGAAATCCAATGGAATAATGAACTTGGCATTAATAGTTAAACTATTATTTGTTAGGTCAATGCATTTTTTATTAATTGAATACATAAAATTAAAATATAATAAAAAATTATTTAAAATTAAATAAAATGAAGCGTCACTAATTGATATCATGAAATAAAATTAGATATTATATTTTCTATCTAAACTTTCATAATAACTAGACATATACACAATTAATATTATTAATAAGGTGGGCATAAGTTATAATTAAACAATTAAACATATCAACATCTACAATGCAAACATCACCCACAGTTTCTATCACAAAAATTTTTCATAAACATAATTATAGATTTCAACATCTCTTACAAAGTTTAAAATTGAAAAAAGCATCACTAAATTAGACCAATGAAATATGTCAGTGAAGCCCTGAGAAGGAAAGAACTAAATTATATTACGATGTTGGAAAAAAAATGAAAAAGGAAAAACATGTACTAATGAGACGATGGTCCGTAAGAACCAAGCCAAGGAGTGTCGTATTACACACATGTTTCTATTTTGAAATCTTAGTTGATTGACACATTATTGATTAAAATTAGTGTTTGTGCTTGTATTTTGTTGAAAAGAGTCACCTGTTAGTAAGCAAAACATAGGTGCCCCATTTAAGGTCTTGGTTTGTCTCATTTATGCTCCACTTTTTCCTTTAACTAAATTCCCCACCATTTTTTTGGTGCTTATTTTCTTCTTTCATTATATGGATTATTCTTTGCCCATAGTTTCTTTTTTTTTTTTTTTGAAATTTGGGTTTTCAACCAAAATTCTTTGTGTTTTTAATTTTGTATTTTTGTTGTAATTTTCATAAGTCATGAGTTTAAATCCTTATCAAGGTAGCTTTTACCTTTGGTGGGTTTCAAGTAATAAAAGGATTGATCATCCTATGCAAAAGTCATGAGATTAAGTCCTTATCAATGTATTTGATAAAATTAAATGTATATTTGGTCATATATAGTTACATTAGTAGTTGGTGACTCTTACTAGGTAACATAGAGTTTACTCTTCTATAAATTCAATGTAGTAACACAACCAACTTTGCGGCAACCTAGCACAATCCTAATAGATTTGTGAGTGCTAACCTTACTTACAAAAAAAAAATGCATATAAATAAGTAGAACTAGTAAATGTGTCAGCATGGGTCATTGAGTAGAATTACTTTGAGTTGGATTACTTTTAAATCATGTTACATTCAATTTTTTTTTGGGTAGGCTTTGAGTCAATTTGATAGTTGATAAGTTATGATTTAAGAATTAATCTTGTATTTTTGGTCATTTTTGTTTTATTTATTTTAAATTTTTATATATTAATTTATTTTAAATGTATGTATTTTTTATTTTTATAATAATTTTTTTCTATCACTCTACTTTAATTATAAATTAACTAGCTTATTCAAAAAAACTAATTTTTTATTTATCATATTGTATAATTGGTAAAAAAATTATTATTATTTAATATTTTCTTTTCTATATATTAGTTTGAATATAAAGTATCTAAATTTTTTTTTTTACTTTTTTGTACTAATTTTTATCTTATTATTAAGTTTTGGTTATATGTGGATTTGCTAATTTATAGTAAAAAAAAAATTATTATTTAATATGTATTTTTTTTTATATATTAATATGTATGAAAAAATTTACAAATATATTATACTTATTACATATATTTATATCATTCATTCATTAGATGTGTATACAAAAATATACGTTTATATGTGTGTATAATTATTAAAATATTATAAATATTTAAAATAAAAATAGATTATATATATAATAAGTTAAATTTAATATTATCTCTCTCTATCATTATATATATATATTAATTAAAAAAAAAACAAAAAAATATAAAATAAATATATATATTTATTTACATAATATACAAAAAAAATAGTATGCATCTGAGATATGAAATATGTATATGTTCATATGTATATATAATAGAATAATAAATAAAAATAAATAAATAAATAATAAATTTATTTTATTTTTACTTACAAGAAAATTTATAAGATTTATAGTAAAAATAGTAAAAATTAAACTTTTTGATATATATAATAAATAACTTAAATTTTACATTCTTTTATTTTAATTTTTTATGTTGTCTTGAAAAAAAAAAAAAAAAAAGGTCATAGTATTGCAATAAAAATAAATAAATAAATAATAAATTTAGAGTATTGCAATAATAATTATAAATTCCAGCATCTCTTACAAAGTATTCAATGGAGAAAACATCATCAAATTGGTTATCAAAGATGTTGTGTTATTTGTGTAAAGGAGATGATAAGTTTGTTAGGGTGATGATGTTTTTTGACCTATTGATGGTATTTTAGGCACCAATACATTTTGTGCTCAATTTTCCCACCAGCATCAAGTAAAATATGCTCATATAGTGGCTAAGTCAAACCTTTGGTATTCAAATAGAAAACATATTGCATATATTTAAATGAAATAAAATTTAATATTGATCTAAATATCTAAATTTAACTAAGGTGACACCATAACTTATAAATTGTTATCATCATCATGATTTGAGACTAATCGAGGGACAAAAGAAACAAAACTAATAAATATAAGAGTCAAGTACATTTATAATATTATAAAGTGATAAGTTGCCTTCTTATATTCTCACATCCTAAGCTCTATAACTTCATTAGTTGGCACAACAAAAAATCTCATGTATAACACTTCTTTCAATTCTTTAGGCACAACAATTCCATGTTTCATGCTACAAACAAATAAAATTTTCCTAATTATAAATAAGCCTTTTACAAATAGGTGCAGTAACCATTTTCTACTCTCTATTTTTCTCAAGCAACATAAGACATGTTCGAGTTTCATGCGCAATAACCCTTTTCTCCTCTTAATTTTTCTGGCACAACAATCATAGTTTTTCTAGCAAAACATATGAATTTTGGTGATTATAAATAGGTAGCAATCCTTTTATCCTTCTGATTTTTATAAGCTCTCTCTCTCATCTTGTAATGAAACTTTTTCTCTCCCAACACACTATAGATTCAAATGTTCAGCCCTAGCTAATTCCAAGGTGGAGGAGAATAATAGCCACCATGCTAGTTGTTATTTTTACATGGACAACTCTATTATTATTGAAA
Organism: Rhizophora mangle; assembly: GCA_037832345.1. NCBI lineage: Eukaryota > Viridiplantae > Streptophyta > Magnoliopsida > Malpighiales > Rhizophoraceae > Rhizophora > Rhizophora mangle. Next base: position 4,505,263 of record JBAPLJ010000181.1, on the reverse strand, counting down.
ATTTCCAATTTTTTAAAACTTCTTCCCTCACCTCCAATTTCCTTGGAATTGGTAGATCACATGGATTGCATGTACTATTTTACTAATTCCTAATTTTTTTTGGACTCTTGTCAAGTTCATGACATGGCCATTTTGGTTGACTTTAGCCATCAAACCTTCTTCGAGTTGATTTTGTCTTTATTCTATCTCTTTTACGCTCCTACATTATTTATGTGCTGAAACTTTAGGTAGTGGAGAAACCCTCATTTTTTCCTTTTACACTCACTTTGACACACCATTTTCTTCCCTTGTTGGAAACCCACACTTCCATTTTAGATTCAACTGATTGGAAGGTTGTTCTTTCCATTTTCATGCTTGCTACACTATTAATTTGTCTGTCTCAAACCTTGTCATTGTCACTGAGACATTTCGTCTATAAAATTAATTTTGACAATCTCAAAATTCATTTTATTCATGACAATGATGTGTTGGGAGAATTTTCTATTATTTTAGGTGCTACCATTATTATTGTTTCTCATAATGTCTTAGAGATGTCGAATGAACATAAAGAAAAAAAGGTAGATGTTGGAGCTGTTGAGAAACCCTAGCTACTTAATCAACTTCAACAACATGGACATTTTACATAAAGTGCATATAAGTAACGAAGGAGAATGATATTGAGATAATAATGTATTTGTGTATCCAAAATTCAACATTTTCAAGTACCAAGTTGGTATTGAGCTTGATGATCCACTCTTGTATATTTTTCTTGCATAATGTCATCTAGTAAAAGCTTTATTTGCTATGTTTTTTTGGGAAATTATGAATTAATTTAATTACCATCATCAACATCATATGAAATTAGGCATTATATCATTTATCTAAAATTTCATAATAATTGTATTTATACACAATTAATATTTTTTAAGGTGGCTATAAGTTATAGTTAAATAACTAAACACTACAACATTTGTAATGCCAACATTCAGAAAATGAGGTTTTTGATGAGAGGAAGAGAGGGACACTAGAGTTGCATTGTGAACATGAGGTTTTAATGTTATATTACGTACAAGAGTATCATTTTATGATTTTTCTTTGTCCAAGTTGAATGATAATATCATTATATTTTTTATAATTTCTAATAATCTCAAATACAAAGTATAATTATGTCTTTTATTTTATACTAAAGTTTTCTTTTCATTTGTTCTCCTATATAAGTTAATAGCTTGCAGTTGAATTTCTATCATCAAGCATCTATCATAATCACCATCAAATTTTAAATATATTAACTAATATTGAAATCAAATCATTGAAAGATACAAAGAATACAAACAATTAGCAAGTGGGTTGAATAACAAACAAAATTATGATAATAAAAAAAGCATTCCTTTTGCTTTTATCCTTTTACCCTTAGTAAAAGCATTTCACCTTTGATTTTTTGCCTTTATTATTATGCTTGATGTTGATGGGGCCAAAAACATCTTCATCTAGAACATTATTCTGAAAAGGATCATATGATGATGACGAGTTGGACTTAGCTTCATCCATGGCTTGCTAAGCTTATTGGAGAATATTTTTCAATATAGTTAGATATTCTTGCTTGGTTTTGGCTTTAGTTAGGAGGGCACTTGTACGTGTCTTTTGTTGAAGGAATTGAGAGGTGCTTGCTTCAATGGTGTTGTACTACTAGGGATTTGTAGAAACTATTGCAAGACATCATGATTGTGAGCTTTCTATTGTTAAGTAGCATAAAACTATTACCAAAATTTAACCTTGTAGATTTTGCCAAGAATTGGAGTCCCTATGAAAGGATCATCACTAATCTGGAGTTCCTATGCACAAATCCAAGGTAGCTTGAAAATATAACAAAATTATAATAATTGAGGAAAATAAATTTGGATAATTTGAGGCTAGAATTTTGATTAGAAGATATTAAAACCTTCCTAAATTGAGTTTAAAAAGAGTTTAGACATTGGACCAAACTAGTTCCACTAATAATTACACTAGAGAGGAAAGACAATGGTGGCTTTAGTTTCCCAAAAAAACATCCAAGAATGTGTGGGATTGATTTTGGTAATAGAAAGCATTAAACCATGCTTGTTTGTAATCCTAGAAGTTGAATTTGGGAAGGAAACTTGAGGAAATAATAATGTTGGCTTGAAATTTTTTATAGTGGTTTGGTGATATAGGCCAATTTAAGGGTTAAAAGATGTGAATAATTTGAACAATTGAGTGGGTAATTTGGCTTGGATCATTAGGTGGTAATGGCGCTTGATGTTGATTGATCTAGTTTTGATCAGTATAGTTTCATGAAATGAATTGGGCTTTTATGAATCCTAGGGCTTGTAAAACTATTTTAAAGAAAACAATTTGTTAGCAACAACCCAAGGGTTGGTGTCAAAGAATCCACTTTCAATCAACTCAATGTTTTAAAAAGAGGGATTGATAATAGAAAGGTATCTAAAATGACCACCTCTTTGCCTTTTGCAATTGATTTTGAGAGAGGGGTCGATGAGACCATACCACCTCATTTGAGAAAGGGGTAGGTGATACCTTAACTACCATTTTGCTTATTACTTGATTGGTGTTCTTACTGGAAGGAACACTAATGCTTGTTTTAGGCTTGATCTGATTCAAAAAAGTAGGCTTTGATGATACTGGGTAGTCTGGTAAAGAGGCTAACCAAGTTTTAAGTGTTTAATGAGCTTTTAGTGGTATGCTTAAAAGGGTTTCTTTATTTTTGGGACTAAATTTGAATGGGAGGATGAATGGTGGAAGCTTGAAGAATTTGAATGTTTTTCTTAGGCTAATGCTTCTTTTTCAAAGATTTGAGCCCATGTTTTTAGTGGCTTGATTGAAGATTTGGAGGGAGGCTTAATGGAAATTTTTCAAGGCATTGTAGTGGTAAAAGAGTCCTACAAGAATTCTCTTGTAAGAAAATCAGGCAAGGAATTTGAACTACCTTTCACAAACTCAATGTTAAAGTCAAAAATGTTTAAAATTACTTGCCAACAGACAAAAATTTATTTTGGTGCAAGGTTTTGAACATCATTTTGCAAAAATGTATTTTGCAGCTTGTCACTTAATGTAGAGTAAAAACTTTTGATTAAGCAAATTATTTTGAAATTTGGAGATGCACAAGAAAATTGCTAAAATTTCATTTTTGATTATGGAGTACCATTGATGACAGTCATTCTAATGATAGGAAGTGAAATGAACAAGTCATTAATGTTTACCATTGATTTACTTGAGGATCCCACCATAACTATTTTTGAGGCATTTGTCTCAACAATCTTAGGTAGGTTTAGATCACAAATGTGTAAATAAAGAAGTTCCTCAACTTGCTGCTTGATGGCTTGAACTGTGGTTGTATGCTCAGGAGACCAAGGAATTGAATTTTTCTTTAGTTTATCATGTAAAGGCTTATAAACTAGATTAAGCTTAGGAAAGAAGTCTATGACATAATTAAGACTTCTGAAGAACCTTTGGAGTTGAGATTTGTCAATAAGCCAATTAGGAAATTTATCAACAAACTGGATTGATCGTTCTATAGATTAGTGTAACTTGATAGATAAAATGACCAAGCAATCTTTCCTTAGTTTGAAAGAGATTGATCTTAGGCTTAGAAATGGCTAGGCTATGCATGTAGGTGACCTCTATGAAGATGGTCAAGTGCTTGAAGTGTTGATTTATATTAGATGAAAATACTAAGACATCATCAATGTAGACAACTAAAAATTGAGAATAGTGAGAACAAATCTCATTCATTATCCTCTGGAACTTATAGGGTGCATTTTTGAGTCCAAATAGCATTACATTCCATATGTATTAGCCAAAGGGTATAGTAAAGGTAGTTTTATATCAATTTGCTAGAATCCAAATTTTACATCAAACTTAGAAAAGACCAATGCCTTAGCAAGGTATTGGAAGAGGTTTTCTAATTTGGAATTGGATACCTGATTCAATTCAAGGCTTGATTCAAGGCCTTGATGTTGATAACTAACCTAGGAGTGCCACATTCTATTTTAGCATTCTTGTTGATGTAGAATGCTACGCAACTCTAGGGTGACTTGCTAGGCCCAATGATACCTTTAGCATGTAAGGCTTGGCTTTCTTGCTTACAATATCCACTAATTGTGGATGCATTTGAATTGGGTTTGCTTCAGTAGGGATTTGGCACTCATTAAAGTGCTTGGCATATGGTAAATCTACCATATGTTGCTTGTGATGCTAAAAGGCATTTGGTACTTTGGAACAAATAGTGGTTTCAATTTGGTTTCAAAAGGATTGGATTTTCACTTGGAGAATTGGTTGTGTCAATTAGTGTTCAATTTTTTTGAAATTGATCTCATCTTGGAGATAGTGAAAATGAGATGTTTTGGTCTAGAGAAATAAATTGAGATCTGCAAATTCTTGAATTAAGATATCTTTCAAAAGATTGAGGTTTCTAACTTGAGGCTTGTATATGAATTGGAATTAAAGTGTTTGACCAAGGATAGTATTGGTTATTCCTTGGTGTGTGACTTGAAATGGCTAGATAAGCTTAAAGAAGGGTGTACCTAAGATAACCTTTTGCTTGAGGTTTAGATCAAAACAAAAGAAGTTTTGATAATAATACCTAAGTGGCAGATACATGCATCAAAGAGCTTATATGAGATTAGAAGGGAATGGTTGCTTGTAGATTTAAGTCCTTTCAAGGTCCTCTTGTAGTATTTGGTTAGGATAAGGCCTTCTTAGATACAATTTAAATTTACACTAGTGTCTAACAAGGCTATAGTGGTTAACTTGTAATCATGAATTTAAATGGTAATATTAATAAGCCATTTATATGTTGTGATTTTTATCAATAAATACAAAAAATTAGCTTGATCCAAGGTAGATAGGTTAAGATTACAATCTTGGTTTGTTAGTGGATTAGCTTAAGGAGGGCTTGGTTAAGAAGAAGAGATAGCGGTAGGTTATGATCTATTGATCTCTATTGCTTGAGTTCTTTAATTTCTAGCTTGAGTTGATGAACTTCTTGTTAAAGTTCTTGAAGGGTACAAGCATGAGGTTGGATTGGACAAATAGTTTGAGTATGCTTATAAGATTGTATGGTGTTTGGGCCTATTGGAGCAGAGGATGTTAAGTAGAACTTGATGGTGCTTGAGTCAAAAGCTTGTGAAGATATTGAGTTTTGACTTGTGGATCATTTATAAAATCAATCAATTCTTGGATGAATTCCTAGTTTTCAGTGAGAACACTTACCTATTTCTCACTACTTAAAGTAGAATAGGTGGCAAGTTCATCTACATGGAGTGCTTATTCTTCATTCAACAAAGAGTTAGAATCAAAGAAGTTGATGAACGAGTTTTGGATTTGTTCATAAATTGGTTTATGTAATTGGCTTGGACTTTCCTTTGGATTCTGTAGTAATGAGCTAGGTGTCTGAGTTAGCCACATCTAAAGCAAGTTACTAAGGTGCTTAGAAATGTTTGGGCTTTGGGCCATTTGGTTTGTTCTTATGGTTTTTGATGAACATTTTGGAGTTTTTTGGGTATTTAAACAACAAACATTTTTCACATATTTAAATGAAACAAAATTTAATATTGATCCAAATATTTGAATTTAATTAAAAAAAAGGTGATGTCATAACTTATAAACTATTATTGTCATCATGATTTAAGACTAATCGAGGAACAAGAGTAACAAAACCTATTAAATATAAGAGTGAAGTACATTTATAATATTATAAAGTGATAAGTTGTCTTCATATATTCTCACAACCTAAGCTTTGTAGCCCCATTAGCTAGTATTACAAAAAGTTTCACATACAATACTCCTTTTACTTTTTTAGGCAAAACAATTCCACATTTCCTGCTACAAAAAAATAATTTTTCATTATTTTTCCTGCTATAAAAGTCTTTTATTATAATTTCTATAGTTTTAGAAAAAGGTTATTCAAAATTCACCAAAAAGTAAACTAAATCATATTTGATTATAAAAAAGAAAGTCTAATTTAAGTAATTACATTTTTTTAATCTAATCATTATTCAATTTAAATTATTTTTATGTTATTTATACAATTTAAATAACAAGTTGGTCAACATTCAAAAAAAACCCAAAAAAAAAAAAACATTTGTGAATACTAAATTGCAAATTTTAATAGCTACCCAAATCAATTTAAATATTATTTAAATTTACAACTTTTTACTATAATTTCTACAAGTTCACTAAAATGTAATTCTAATTTCATGAAAAATTAATATAGACTATATTTAAATAAAAATAAAAAAAAACTTATTTGAGTAATTTATTTTTTATTTAAATTTTTATTCAAATTTAACGTCTTTTTTATATGCAATTTATAAAATTTAAATATTAAATTACTAAACATTCATGAAAAAGTAGAAAACAACGTTTTTGAATATATAATGATTTTAGTAACTAAATAAATTAATTTAAATGTTATTTAAAATTAAATTTTTTTATAATAATTTCTATAATTTTAATAAACGGTTATTCCAAATTCAATAAAATGTAGAATAAATCATATTGGAAGTAAAAAACAATTGATTTAAATAATTTGCATTTTTTATTCTAATCATTATTGAAATTTAAATTTTTTTTATATTTTTTTATGCAATTTAAGAAACATGTTAGCCAACATCAAGAAAAGTAAAAAATAAAAAATTTGAATACAAAATCCTATGTTTTTTAATTTTATACTAATTTTTCTTCTACTACTCCACTTCAATTATAACTTAATTCAAAAAAGCTAATTAATTATTTATTATATAGTATAATAGGTAAAAAAAAAAAAAATTATTTTTTATTTTTTTTATTTTTATATATATTAGTTTGCATAAAAAGTATATACATTTTTTTTTTTTATTCTCATTTTTTTTTCTTATTATATAAGATTTGGTTGTATATTGACTTGCTAATTTATAATAGATGAAAAAAAAAATTATTTTTAATATGTATATTTTATATATATTTTTTTTATGAAAGAATTATTGATATATTTTATATTTATATATATAGATATATTTATATTATTTACATGATATGATATGTATACAAAAATATGTGTGTGTGTGTGTGTGTGTATATGTGTATATAATTTAAAATATCATAAAATATAAATAAAAATAAAAATATATATATATATATATATATCATAAGTTAAATTTAGTATTAACTCTATATATGACCTCATTATTTCTGAGCTTATCAACCCACCATGCTTCACTAAAAGTGTGGCCCTTACCCTTCAACCCCTCCTAGAATTGGGATTTATGGGGACTTGAACCACATTGTGGTGACAGAAACTTTACTCTAATACCAATTTCCCTAAAATGATATCTTATTAAGGAATGGCCTAGAAACCTCATTATTTTTGACCTTATCAACCCCACCATGCTTCACTAAAGTGCAGCCCTTACCCCTTAGCCCCTTCTAGAATTGGGATTTACAAGGACTCAAACCCACATCGTAGTGGTGGCACCTTGGCTTTGATACCAATTTGCCGAAAAGGATATCCTATTAAGGAATGGCCCAAAAACCTCGTTATTTCTTAGGGCAAGGATTCTATGGGATATAGACTCTACATGAGAATGCATGATGATGCATATGAAGGATAAATTTATCTAGTACATGACATCGTTATATCAAAGGTCACTCAAACATAAGTCTCTTGAGCTAGTACTAATTTCCAATCAATATACAAAATATGCATTTGAAAAAATTCAAATGAAACCTTGGTGCATGGTTTAAGGATAAATATTGAAATTCATTTGCATGCATTAAACATACATAGACATTTGAAGGATAACGTAGGGATTTCCTACTTGGGAATCCCTTTACAAGTTGAAAAGAGTAAAAGAACAATTATAAAAGAGCTACTAGATTACAAGATAGGAAAATATTTACTAAGGATAAGATTTTGTTCTAGGAGGACTTCCTCTTAAAACATTTTCTAAGGTTTGTATAACTTATTCTTGAAAGAAAAGTTCATCTAAAAGCTTTTTTTTTTTTTTTCTTTTTTTTAAAGCTTCTTCTTTTTAAAAGCTTTTTCTTTTCTTAAAAGCTTTCCTAATGTTTGATAAGTGAGACCTTTTATAGATGCTTGGGCCTTGGATACTTAGAGCTTAAAGGCAAAGTTACTTTTGGTGAAAAGCAAATGCTTTTGCTTTTTGAAAAGTAGGTTCTTTTACTTTTTAGAAAAGCATATGCTTTTTATTTTAACTTTTGGTATAAGTAGAAATTCCTTTTACTTTTGTCTTTTTATCCTTAATAAAAGCATTTCTCTTTTGTCATTATGCTTGATGTGGATAAGACCAAAGGATCAAGGACAAGGCCCATGAAATTTTCTTGGCTCCATCCAAAGCTTGATTGATAATTATGGAGAATCTCTAGTAATGTTATTAGAGGTCCTTCATGTGCTTGTTGCTTGAAATTAGATATTTGATATGAATGGATCAAGATTATGATTCTAAGGAGAATCTAATGATGCATTTTTGACTTTAACCAAGAGCTTGGAGAGTGTCCTACAAAATATATGGCAAGGCCTCCAAAAATCCTTATCATGATTAGCTTATAGTTAAAAGGACACTTAATGAGTTTGGGTTGCTTGGTTATGGACTATTGTGGATATTTAGAAATCCACTAAAAAGCACCTTGCTTATGAGTTCCTATTTCCAAATAACAGTAACCTGTTGCTTGCAAATTTCCTTCAATTGATTAGCAAAATTTTTGAATTTTAGATAATAATCAATTGTTGTTAAGTAGCAAAAGGCTATTATCTAAACTTGAAGTACTTAATTTGGCTAAGATTTAGAATCCTATAGAAAGGATTATCAAGACTCACACAAAGTCCAAAGGAGCTTGTTGATCAATTGACTCTTAACTTGACATAATAGTGGACTAACTCTATGACTCATTGAATGAGTTCACTAGACTAATTTTAGTGAGCTAAATGCTCAACGCACTTAATAGAGATGATTGATCAAACAATGTGAAGACTGAAAGAATTTAGGCTTAGTGGCTATAATGGACTATTACTTAGATACATGATGGACTCCTACTTGGAAACATAATGGACTCATTGACTTTCAAAGAATGTATTGATAGACATAGCAAGGACTTATGGACATAAGTGGAAGCTTGGATGATTGATGGGACTCTAATGGTGTGGTGGATTGGTCTTGGAACTGGATGACTCCTTTGAGTAGGTAGTATGCCATACTAACTCTATTATATGAAATGATGACTTTTATGGACTGTTAACTCTAATGCAGTAAGGAACTAATAAGATGCAAAATTAAGATGAATAATGTAATGTATTGGTCATGAAACTTGGTTCATGATGGAATACTAGAAAAATTTGAGGAAAATTTTTTTAAAAGTTTTTTTTTTTTTTTTTTCATGTTGAATTCCTTCTTAGAGGTTATCCTTCTTGGTGGTTTTCAATGTTGAAGGCTTCTTTTTCTTCCATGTGATAATCTAGATCATCCAAGGGCTATTTTGTTATTTTTTATTTTGAAGCTAAAAGTCAAGGAGATATGCCTTTTTTGTGTTGTAAAGTAGTAGTGCTTGATCTAGGTCAATGTCAACCTTTTTGCAAAAGAATTGTTGGTAAGTGGTCCTCTTATTTCATAATGGTGAGTATTATAAGAGGACCCAATTCTAGTTGTTTGACTAAATGTAAGCCCGTCAGTGATTAACTTAAGCTATTAATGCTTTTTGCCAATATGGCCAAGGAATTTTTCCTAGAATGCCCAATCACTTTATTCATTGAATGTAAAGGTAATGGACAGTCGGTTAATTTTTCAAAAAGGAAATTTTTTATGGAGAACTAATGACATCTACAGTGATGTCAATAGTGTCATTGGAGTAGTTGCCTTGGTAGAAGTCTTTGAACTACTCTGTGAGAGTTTCTTAAAAATTTCTACCAAATCTATTGAATTGAGAAGTTTAAAGATGATCTCTTCTATGAATATGGGGTCATGCATGAAGCCCATAGTTATAGAAACTTTTGTAATTAAGAGGACACTAGTGAAGATCAAGAACCATTAATCATGGAATACTGTAGTCAAGCTAAAGTTGGCAATCTAGAGGAACTAGACTACATTCTTTACAACTGAGCATTGTGCCATATTTCCATGTCTATTTCCAATAGTGATGTTGCTCACTAAGCTATGAGGCTGCATGTTGTCAAGCTTCTTCAACAACTACTAATAGTGTTTCAAAAAATCCTATCTTGACTAATTTTATGAGGTATCTAAAGAGGTCTTCAGGAAAATAGGCAAGTGCCTTATGTTTTTTTGACTGGGAAAGAGTAAGATGAATAAGGGTAAAATGAAAATTTCTCTAAGAAGTGTAATGAAAAAACTATTAAAGAGGTTGATATTGATCCAAAGATCAAGGAAAGGTCTGGGTATTGGCATTCTTTCTACATTTTGAATGAAACTAGTATGATTATAGGGATGGAGAAGGTGTTTAAGTACTAGCATGTCTCTTGTATGTTGAAAGAGGTTAGTATTTTTTTTAAGGATGGAGGAGAAGAAGTCTAAGTACTAACATTTATTTCTAACTATGGAAAAGAAGTTTGAGTATTGGTATCTATTTGGCTGGAGAAGGTGGAGAAATTGGTGCCATAGAGTTTACTTTAAGCAAGGTTGCTCTAAGAATTGAGATTTTGGTATTGAGAGTTTGAAACTATTGAAGTAATGATGAGTGAGTTTTTTCAAGGTTTTGATGCTATTGTAGTAAAGAGTAGTGGTCTTTCTCAAGTTGTAGTTTTTGGAGGTTGAGTTGTGAAAAGTAAGGGATGATGACTTCATAATCAAAACATTTTTTTTTTAACATGAAGTGTACAAGGACTATGTGCATTTAAAGAAGAAAAACATTGACTATGCTGATGCTAAATAGATGCAAACTCTCTAAGTTTTCTAATATGAGCAGAAAAAAAAAAACAATGACAAGACTATTAAGAACTGGTAAAGAATCTTTCTTATTGATTACTTGATTCCAGAGATTATCTATGGTGCATTGAAGTTTTGGTCCTATCAACTATTTTTGATCTAGTCTAGTGTCTTGAACTTGGAGAGTTCAAAATGATATTTGGTAGACTAATACACTCATAACTTTGGTAGGGCTAGATGTACTAGTGCTTATCAAAACCTAACATCTAAAATAGATAAAAATCATGAGAATAAAGAATATTGTTGAAGAATATGGCTGAAGAAAGGTAATCCTAATTTTAATACTGCATGGAAAAAAAATTTGTATAAGTCTTGTGAGATGCTATGGGAGTTTCAAGGATATGGAAAGTTGATCTTGCATTTGGATTTACACTAGGAGGAATGTTAGGGTTGTTGGGATAAATAGGTTTTGCTTGTAATGGTTACACTGCTTATTGGGTTAGTGATGGTTGGATAAAGAGATGAAGAATTGGGTTTAAAATCAAAAGAGTCAATTAATAGGTTATGGACCTATTCGTAGACTGGTTTAGGTCATTGGGCTTGGACTTTGTGTATAATTTTACAGTAAAATGCAAGTGTCCAATTTGTTTACATGTGAAGTAGATTATTTTGGGAGCGTACATAATTTGGATTTTAGGCTTAGAGAGTTGCTTGGGTTATTTTTGGATTTTTGGAATGGGCTATCTATGGACATATTCTGGAGGTTTGAAGGATGGATTTATCATGGATAATGTGGATATATGGCCTATGGACAATTTTTATGACAAATATTTTACCTATATATATTTGAGAAGCATGCTTATAATGCAAATTTTTTGTCCTATACTTATAATATTTATTATGTTCTATGAACACTTCTACATCTATCCTACCAGGATACTAATTTCAAGACATGCATCCTTTACAAGTAAGAATGTTATCATCTCTTACCAAAAATAACTTTCTGATGCTATTAAACAAATTATCTACTTTTATGCTTTCTATGCTGCCGAACAAACTATTCCTAAAGTCTATTCTAGAGATGCTTTTTCAGTGATGATTCGCTAACTCAAAATGTTAAGATGCATCTAGATGAGCCAGAGATTCCTAAAATTCTCTAAAGTAGGAAAGTTTAAACTATAAAAAGTGGACTTAATCTAAGAACTTGCTTTCTAAAAATTCTAATTTTTCTATATTAAGCAAGTAATTTAATTGAGTGATAAATTCTAGGGTACTATCTAATGTAACTAATCTAAGAAAAATGAATGCAAATGAATGGACTTATCTTGAAATTTATCTTACTAGGTGCTCTCCCATACTATACATCAAGAGTCTATGGCTTAACTAATGGTTTTTGTACAAATCTCTTCTTAGTAATGGACATAGAGGGGTACACATGACTTAAGGATGAAGGTATAGACACAATAGACATGGTAACTTGGTATAGGGGTATGCCTTTCTTGGCTAAGTTGTTATAGGGATTCTCGTACAATGGAGCTTGGGATACAAGAATTTCACCTATGTCTTAGTGCCAACCAATGGTCTCACTTCTTTACCCTCAAGACTTACTGTTGAGACCACATTCAATTGGTTTCCTCCCCTTATGCCGTGCTCACATTCGGTTTCTCCTCTTAACAACTAAACAAGATGAAACAAACCACCACAACATGAAGACCAAGAATACTATACTCATCCATTTGTCATAAAAAGAACATGAAATTAGGCTTTGATACCAATTAGGTCAAGGATCTTATAGGATAAATACTCTATATGAGAATGCATGATGATGCATATGAAGGATAAATTTATGTAGTATGTGGTATTGTTATATCGAAGGTCACTTAGACATAAGTGTCTTGAGCTAGTACTAGTTTCTAGTTGGTATACTGAATATGCATTTGAAAAAATTTAAATGAAACCTTGGTATATGCATTAAAGATAAATATTGAAATTTATTTGCATGCATTAAAGATACATAGATATTTAAAGGATAGCTTAGCGGTTTCTTGTTTAAGAATCCCTTTACAAGCTGAAAAGAGTAAGAGAATACTTGCAAAAGGGTGATTGGACTATAGGATAGGAAAATATTTACAAAGGATAGCTTTTTTTTTTTTTTCTTTTTTTTTAAAAGATTTTTCTTTTTTTAAAGCTCACCAATCAGGGCAAGGATCTTACAAGATAAAAACTCTATATGAGAATGTATGACAATGCAAATGAAGGATAAATTTATCTAGTACATGGCATTATTATACCAAAGGTTGCTTAGACATATGTCTCTTGAGTTGGTATTAGTTTCCAACCAATATACTAAATATGCATTTGAAAAACATACAAATGAAACCTTGGTACATGCATTAAAAATAAATATTGAAATTCATTTACATGCATTAAAGATACATAGACATTTGAAGGACAACTTAAAAGATTTCCCATTTGGGAGTCCATTTACAAGTTGAAAAGAGCAAAGTAAGAAAACACTTATAAAGAGTTATCAGATTATAGGACAGGAAAATATTTACAAAGGATAGGATTCTATTCTAAAAGGACTTCCTCTTAAAACATTTTCTAAGGTTTGTGAACTTATTCTTGAAGAAAAAGGTTTTTCTAAAAGATTCTATTTTTTATTAAAGAAAAAAAAAGCTTACCTAATGCTTGATAAGAGAGGCCTTTTATAGATGTTGGGAGCTTGATAAGATGGTTGGAGCTTGAAGACAAAGTTACCTTAAGTGAAAAGCAAATGCTTTTGCTTTTTGAAAAGTAGATTCTTTTATTTTTTAGATAAGCATATGCTTTTTACTTTAACTTTGGGTAAAAGTAGAGATCCCTTCTACTTTTATCCTTCTACCCTATATAAAAGCATTTCATCTTTGCCTTTTGCCTTTATCTTTATGCTTGATGTGGATGGGGCCAAAAACATGTTCATCTAGATCATGATTCTAAAAAGGATCATATGATGATGATGAGTTGGACTTAGCTTCATCCATGGCTTATTGAGCTTATTGGAGAATATCAATCAATATTGTCAGATATTCCTGCTTGGTTTTTACTCTCACCAAGAGCGAACTTGTACATGTCTTTTGCTGGAGGAATAAAGAGGTGCTTGCTTCAATGGTGTTAGACTATTGGGGATTTGTAGAAAACCATTAAAGGACACCATGCTCATGAGCTTTTTGCTATTGAGTAGTAGAAAACTATTGCCAAATTTTGACCTTATAGATTCAGCCAAGAATTGGAGTCTTTATGAAAGGATCATCCCTAATCTGGAGTTTCCATACACAAATCCAAAGTTGCTTGAAAATATAACAAAATTGTAATAATTGAGGAAAATAAGTTTGGGAAATTTAAGGCTAATATTTTGATTGGAAGATATTGAAACCTTCCTAAATTGAGTCCAAAAGATTTCAAATGTTGGACCAAACTAGTTCCCCTAATGGTTAAACTAGAGAGGAAAGGTAATGGTGGCTTTGTTTTCCTAGAAAAACATTTAGGAATGCTTGTGGGATTGATTTTGGTAATATAAAGCATTAAACCATGCCTATTTGTAATCCTAGTAGTTGAATTTGGGAAGGAAACTTGAGGACATATTAATGTTGGCTTGAAATTTTTGCTAATGTTTTAATGATTCGTGCCAATTTAAGGGTTAAAGGACCTGAATAATTTTTGAACAATTGAGTGGGTAATTTGGCTTGGATCATTAGGTGGTAATGGTGCTTGATTTTGATTGATCCAATTTTGATCAGTATAGTTTCTCAAAATGATCTGGAATCTTAGGGCTTGTAAAGCTAGTTTGAAGAAAACAATTTGTTGGCAACAACCCAAGGTTTGGTGTCAAAGAATCCTCTTTCAATCAACTTAATGTTTTGAAATGAGGGCTTGATAATATAAGGCAAAACCTTTTTTGAAGTTTAATGAAAATTGCTTGGGAAAATAGTTTATAGAGGGGTATTTGAAACAACCACCTCTTTGCCTTTTGAAATTGATTTTGAGAGAGGGGTAGGTGATACCTTAACCACCTCTTTGGTTGTTACTTGATTGGTGTTTTTATTGGAAGAAGCACCAGTGCTTGTTTTAGGCTTGATCTACTTTGAAGAAGTAGGCTTTGATTATATTGGATAGTTTGGTATAAAGGCTAACTAGGTTTTAAGTGTTTGATGGGCTTATGGTGGTAAGCTTGAAAGGGTTGCTTTAGTTTTGGGATTGATATTGGAATGGGAGGATAAATGGTGGGAGTTTGAAGAGTTTGAAGGATTTTCTTAGGCTAATGCTTCTTGTTTAAAGATTTGAGCTCATGTTTTGAGTGGCTTGATTAAAGATTTGCATGGAGCTTTAGTGGACTCTTTTTTTTGAGTCATTGTGGTCATAAAGAGCCTTATAAGAATTCTTTTGTAAAAAAATCAAGCAAAGAATTTGAACTACCTTTCACAAACTCAATATTAAAGTTAATAATGCTTAAAATTGCTTGCCAATAAGTAAAATTTTTTTTTTTATGCAAGATTTTGAACATCTTTTTGCAAAACATATTTTACAACTTGAAAGTTGATGTTGAGTAAAAATTTTTAATTGAACAAATCATTTGAAATATGGAGATGCATAAAAAAATTGCTAAAATTTCTTTTTCAATTGTGGAATACCACTGTTGATAGTCATTCTAATGCTTAGAGGTACAACAAAAAAGTTGTTCTTGTTTACTATTGTTTTGCTTGAGGATCCCACTATAACCTATTTCTAAGGCATCTATCTCAACTATCTTAAGTAGTTTTGGATCACAAATGTGCAAACAAGGAAGTTCCTTGACTTGTTGCTTGATGGCTTAAACTATGGTTGCATGCTCAGGAGACTAAGGAATTGGAGTTTCTTTAGTCTATCATGTGGAGGCTTGCAAACTAGATTGAGCTTAGGATAGAAGTCTATGACATAATTAAGACTTCCTAAGAACCTTTGGAGTTGAGATTTATCTATACATCCAACAAGAAATTTATTGGAAAACTAGATTGATCATTTTATAGGAATGAGTGTACCTTGATAGATATAATGACCAAGGGATCTTACCCTAGTTTGAAAGAGATTGACCTTAGGCTTAAAAATGGCTATGCCATGCTTATGGGTGACCTCTATGAAGATGGTCAAGTGCTTGAAGTGTTGATCTATATTAGATGAAAATACTGAGACATCATCAATATAGATGACTAAAAATTGAGAGTAGTGAGAATAAATCTCATTGATGATCCTTTTGAACTTAGAGGGTGCATTTTTGAGTCTAAATGGCATTACATTCCATTTGTATTGGCCAAATGGTACAATGAAGGTAGTTTTGTATTGATCTGCTTCCTTGATTAGAATCTACCAAAATCTTGACTTTTAGATCAAACTTAGAAGAGATCAATGCCTTACCAAGGCATTGGAGGAGGTCCTTTTGATTTGGAAATGGATACTTGATCCATTCCCAGACTTGATTCATGGTTTGTAATTGATAACTAACTTAGGAGTGCCACATTTTATTTCAACATTTTTGTTGATGTAGAATGCTACACAAGTCTAGGGTGACTTGCTAGGCCAAATGATACCTTAGCAAGTAAGGCTAAGATTTCTTGTTACAAGATTCCACTAACTATTGATGTATTTGAATTCAGTGCACTTCAGTAGGGATTTGGTGATCTTAAAGTGTTTGGCATATGGTAAATCTACTATATGTTACTTGCAATGCCAACAAATATTTGATACTTTGGAACAAATAATGGTTTCAAAAGGATTGGATTTTTGCTTGGAGAATTGGTTGAGTCAACTAATGTTCAAGTTTTTCAAAATTGATCTCATGTTAAAGATGGTAAAGATGATGAGATGTTTTGGTATTGAGAACTAAATTGAGTTCTATAGATTCTTAAATTAAGATATCATTCAAATGTTGAGGTTTCTAACTTGTGGCTTGTAGATGAATTGGAATTGAAGTGTTTGACCAATGAATTGAAGTGTTATCTTGGCATACCTAAGATAACCTTTTGCTTCAGGCTTTTGATCAAAACAAAAGAAGTTTTGGTGGTAATACCTAAATGGTAGATACAGTGATAAAGAGCTTGGTACAAGTTTGGAAGAGAACAATTGCTTGCAAATTTGAGTCCTTCCAAGGTTTTCTCATGGTATTTGGTTGGGATAAGGCCTTCTTGGATATAGTTTGAGTTTGCATCAATATCTAACAAGGCTATATTGCTTAGCTTGTAATCAGGATTTTGAATGGTAATATTGATGAGACATTTGTGGGTTGTGGTTTTTATCAACAAATATAGAAAATCATCTCAATTTAGGGTAGATAGGTTAAGATTACAATCTTGGTTTGTTGATGGATTATCTTGAGGAAGGCTTGGTTCATAAGGCTCCTACAAAGACTGGTGAATAAGAGATACTAGTAGGTTATGATCTACTAATCTATGTTGCTTGTGTTGTTCTTTGGTTTCTAGCTTGATTTGATGAAGTTCTTGAAAAGTAATAGGCTTGGGCTTGGGCTTGTCAAACTGCTTGATTATGCTTGTAAGATTATAAGGTGTTTGGGCTTGTTGGAGCAGAGGATGTTGAGTAAAACTTGATGGTGCTTAAGTGAAAAGCTTGTGAAGATATTAAGTTTTGGCTTGCAGCTCATCCATAAAATCAATCAATTCTAGGATGAATGCTTGGTTCTTAGTGAGAACACTTACTTATTTCTCACTACTTGACATAGATGAGGTGGCAAGTTCATCTACTTGGAGTGCTTGTTCTTCATCCGATGAAGAGTTAGAATCAGAGGAGTCATGTATAGGTTTTGGATTTGTTCATAAATTGGTTCAGGTAATTAAAGGGCTTGGACTTTCCATTGGATTTTGTAGTAATGGTCTAAGTGTTTAGGCTGGCCACATCTAAAGAAAATTATTAAGATGCTTAGAAATGTTAAGGCTTTAGGCTTGAACAATAATGTAGGCCATTTGGATTATTTTGTGGTTTTTTATGGACATATTTTGGAGGCTTTTGGGCTTAAGGGTAGGAAGGCTTTCTAATGAGCTTAGGAGACTTCTTATGTTTAAAACATCTCATTGTGATAAAGAGTCATCAAATTGGGCTCAAAAAGAACCAAGTTCTTTCTAGGTTTGTTTCTATTCATGCTTCGACTACTATTGAAGCTTAAGATTTTAACAAACCTGTAGGCCTTTTTTTTTGGATAAAGCTTACCCGCTCACGATAAGCCAAAGCATGATAGGGGATTGGACCATTGAAATGGGCTTGGAGTTTTTATCTTACCTTGTCACCAAGGAGCTTGGGTAGCCTAGTTAGAAACTTTTCTTTCTAAAAGGCTAGTTGCCATCTTCTCGCTACATGACATGGGTTAGGAAAGTAATTTTATATTGATGGAAGTTATAAAGATACTTACACTTGAAATTAGAGAGCAATTCAATGGCTTTATCCCTTAAATGAGAAGGATCACTAATGAAATACACATGCACATCCTCCATGTTGATGTTAGTAGGTCATAGCTTTGGTTGAATTCATTAAAATTAAGAATTTAGCCATTTGAGAATTATTATCCAACTTTATTGTAACTAACTTAGTACACTCAGTTGCAAAATTGGAATTTTTTTTTTCTAAGGTTCAAGGTTTAAAAAGTACCATAAAAGCATTCACACAAATTGCTTTATACTGAACCATGAAATTAAAATTTTGACTTTATGTCCATCATTGTAAACATTTTAATTTAAATAACCAATTTTTAATGCAATTGATCATTTTTTTACATACTAAAATTACATGATTTGTTTATGGAAAATATTAGGAGTAGTACTTAAGTTGAATTTTTGTTTTTTTTTGACTTTTACCTATTGGGAAAGGAACAAGTAAATATATAATCATAATTGCAATATTAAGTTGCACTATTATAGTTGAGAGCTATTACAAGAAGGGAGTCTTATGAAAATAGATTGGGTGGACCCATTGTAATCTTTTTTAGTGATTGCAAGCCATCAAATCAACAATTTTCAACTCTCAAGCTAAGTAACTTTGTTAGGTGGACTTTAAACTTAGAGATGGTAGGCAGTGTGATAGGCTTGATCTTTAACCCAATTGGTCTCCTCAATTGTGGACTTAGGTGCTTATGTGATGGTTTTCTGTTTTGAGATGGATTAATTTTTTCATAGCTTTGGGCTATGTGGTGAGCTCACAATCTTTTTGTTTCTTGTTTATCCTTTTTCTTCTCTTTCTCTCTCTCTCTCTTCTTTTTTTTTTTTAGAGAATTATTCTATACTTTATCTATATATATATATATATATATATATATATATATTATATTAATTCGATAAAACTCATTAAATTTAAATTGAAGTTGTTATTATTATTGTAATTGATCAAAATTCATTAGAACATACTACAAGCTATAGAAATAAAAATTTAATTTCATTCTTATAATTCTCTCCTTTAAACTATAGATAATGTTCAAATTTTTAAATTTCATTGAATTTTGTAAAAAATTTAAATTTAAGTACTTATTATTTTGACTCACTTTTTTTTTGTGAATCAAAATAACTCACCATAAAAAAAAAAACCTTATTTTTTATTTTTTTTTTTGTATTAAATTATTTTCAACTCACTCAAAAAAATAAGTTAAAATAAATTTTCCCTTAAACTTAGTTAGACATGGTTTGTGCTAAAAAGTCTTTTAACCATGATAAAATATACAACCAAAGAAAAGGAAAAAAAAAAAGGATATAGATTTGCCCTAAGTAAATCTTCATGGTTTACTACTCTCAATTTGTTTTGAGTTGTAATTACTTGAAAACAATTATCAAGAGCATCTATACACGTCTACAATTATAAGCATCAAACCAATTAATCAACTTGGTAAGCCCAAAGTCACTTTTAGGAAAAATATTGAGCCAGTAATTAAATGAGGAGTGGCTATTGGCTCTATCATCATATGGTGGATAATAAGGAAAGGTAGTTAAGTCTACCCACTTGTAAAGGGAGATTAATGTGTGCAGAGAAAAACTCAAAGGGTGGAAAAAAAAAATGATTATCTTGGGTAGCAAGGGAAGTCTATGTTAGGTCAATGCCAACATATATGACAAGTATTGTTCGTTATTACAACATTAATTGGATAATTTGTATCCTATTATAGGTCACAATTGGGTAAATGCTAAGATGTATATATGTTGCTAACTTACTATCATTTACTAAAATTGCAACTTGTAGGCATACTGCTAGGAATGTATGGAAAAAAAAAGGAAAAAGATAAAATGTGTCATTATAAAAAAAATACAAAATGAAATTTAAAAAAAAAAACAATGTGGGTGAGAAAAGATGAGTTTCTAACCCTTTTTGCCATATAAAGTGAAAGGACAAAAGTGATAACAAAAGGATGAAGAATCTTCTTTTCAAAGTCATGATTTGAATTCTTACCAAATAGTATGACTAAAGATGTTGCAATCACGTGACCTATCCAAGTGTTAGTCATTAATTCCTTCTTTTTGAGAGATCATTAAGCTTTCTTTTTTTTTTTTTCATTTGCCTGTGCTCTTTGTTAGAAGTTGCCATCTCTCGAACCTAAAGCTTTTCCTCTCCCCATCCTCTCCCTTAAAACCCATCTTATTACCCTCTTCAACTTGTTTGTAAAATATATTACCTAAACTCTTGACAAATAACAATCCCCACTTTTCTCTCTTATTCTTCCCACTTGCAATTCTAACCTAGAAAATGAAGAAAAGAGACCGGTTATTTGTACATATTATTCTAGTTGTTAATTAGCATGAACTTCTCATTCTAATCCTTGGTTAACATGAATGTTTAGTATGGAGTTCTTATTCTAATCCCTAGTTAACATGAATGTGCAGAGCAGTAGTATGTTAACTTTTGTTTCTCCTCCAACAATAGTTAGATGATAACTTTTTATTTAATACTTTTTTTCTTTAAACTCAATGTTCCTAATTAAAAATCTAAACTAATTGACTAAGTCATAACTCAAAAGTTGACCTACTGGTACAATAGAGAGCTTAACTACAATGGTCAGCCACTGACCTATTTTCTAATTTTGGATAAGATTGTATGCAAGGTAGACCTCATCAGCAAAATAAGGCAAATTCAAATAAAAGTGCAACCTGTAACTTGTAATGTAATCATTACATATTGCCTACTAGTTATGAGTTAGAGAATATGTATCCAAGACTTCAACATTATAATAACCGAAGTAATTAGGATCAATGTTCCCTCAGTCACCCTAACATCTAACATTTCCACTACATATACTAGTTGTAACTCATAAGTTGCATCACTCATAATTACATGTGCTGATAGCAATTATGAAATCAAGACAAATAAGTTTGTGTATTTTTTTTTTATATAATATAGTGACACCAATTAGGAAATTGAGAGAAATTTTTAATGCTACATAGCAGCCTACATTCAAAAAAAAAAAAAAAAAAAAAAAAAAAAAAAAAGAGGGCTTGCCATAGAGGGGTGTGCTTGCCATAGCCTTGTGTGCATTTGAAATTATTTATATATATATATATATATATATATATATATAGGGAAAATACATCAAAATTTGTACCTCTAAATTTTTTTTATTAAAATAAAATTTGTATAAGAATGAAAAGGTTATTAAAATAGAGTAAAATTGAGATTAAATTCAAGAGTGTGTTCAATCTTTTATTCATGTTTTTTTTCCTCCTTTTAATATATTGGGCAAAGAAAAGTTATTTATTTATATTTTTTTTAAAAAAAAGTGTGAAGTTGGATCAAAGCTAAAATTATATTGTCAACAAAGAATATCAAATCATCAAATGGATTACTTGTTAGGGCTCGTGTAGTTATGATAGTAAATTTTCATTTAAAGAATATGAGAACAAAAATTTTCCAACCACTTAAACTTACAATCAATGGATGGGAAGCCACCAAAGAGACTTAACAGTTGAGCTAAGTTGACTAGTTTGACATATCTATTTGTCTACATCAAGTACTCTTAATCAACTTGCAATTAATAATTAGTAAGAAAATTGTTACATATACAAGTATGCAATGTGTTTTTTTTAGCTTATGCTCACTTTTCAAATAGGGATCATAGTCTCCCAAAACTACTAGGATAGTGCTAACCTAGATTAAACTCCAAGCATGGATATAGACAATTGATGAATTAAGCTATTTGGTTGCTTCTTGTTCAATAAAAGATGTTCAATTGCTTGTTCCCCTATACTTTTGAGATGCAAAATAGAAAAATGACTAACTTGTTTTCAAGGATATCCCAATTCCTAGACCTAATTCCTTGTTTTTCCCCCCCTATGATATAAATCCACAGAAGCCATGGCCTCTTTATGAACCATTAAACTAGAGTCAAGAACTCAAATTCAATGGTTTGAAAAGGACTTGAAATGGAAACTGCTTAAGTGAAATTATTTCTAAAATCATAAAATCCATGGTATCTTTTACTTTATAATAATGGCTATCGTAGGGGTAGAGATGAAGTAGCAAAAAAAATGATTGGAGAGGAGACGTGCCCTGCCAAGATTACAACAATGAATCAAGGAAAGGGACTTTGGCAATATTATCTCTAGCACATCCATAAGCTTTACCTACTTGTTTGCCAGAAGAATCATAATCTCAATCACCTTTGAAGCCTAGTGTAATGAGCTTAATTCTAGAGGTACAGTTTGAATCCATCACTTTTACCATTGAGCTAATGGGTTTTCTATTTTCCTTTTTCTTTTTGTAGAATATTCCTAAAGGTTTTTAAAGGTGTGCAATTTTATTGTTCAAATAAGGGATCAACTTTATTTAGTTGTAGTGATTTTTGTTTTTAGCTAGGGTTTGATGCTTGGTGGTAATAATAATTAATTATTTAATTATCTTCTTTTATTTTGATTCTTTGTTAAGATGTAACTTTGAGCCCATGATTTTGTAAGCCATAGAATAATGTTTAGGTTAAATCTTTGGAAATTGTGGAAAGAAAACCTAGTTTTGCAAATTGTATTAGTAGCATGGTGAACCAAGAATTGTGTCAATTAGAGCTACTACTGAATGTGCATTCATGGTGGAAGTGTTCTTTGCAAATATAATTATCTCACTGAAAAAAAAAAAAAAAAAAGACAGTTTGTAGTTAGATCCATTTGTTTTGGAATGGATTCTTGGAAGTTGAAGTGGAGAAATGCCTTATTTGGGTTTTATAGCACCATTGGTCATGAAGAATGATTAAACCTTGCTTGTTGCTCTCCTTATTGTTGGAAGGAGGGGGGGGAAGAAAAAAAAATGCTCAAGCCATTGCTATATCCATTGTAGGATCTAGTGCTCCTTTTCGTGGCTAGTTGGTTGCCTAATTGGTTTATCACTTTATTTATAATGATGACACATATTCTTGGTTTTTGAAATGCTTGATAGTTCAATCAACTCAAATAAGTTTGATGTAGATAGTAAGGATGCTTAGCGAAAAAAATATAAGGTTATTTCAAATTCACCAAAATGTATAATAAATCATATTTGAATAATAAATGATTAATTTAAATAATTACATTATTTATTATAATTTATTCAAATTTAAATTCCTTTTATATTATTTAAGTAATTTAAGTAATAGGTTAGTCAAACATTTATGAAAAGTAAAAACTGACATTTTTTTAATACAAAATCTTAGATTTTAGTAATTATTTAAATCAATCTAAATGTTATTCAATTTTACAATTTCTTAATATACTTTATATACAATTTTTGTAAAAGATTTTTTATTCACCAAAAAGTAAAAAAAAAACTCTATTTAAATAAAAAAAAAAAAAAATTGATTTAAATAACTACATTTTCTAATCTAATGGTTGTTCAAATTTAATGTCATTTTATATAATTTTTGCAATATAAATATTAGGTTACCCAACATTTATGAAAAAAGTAAAAAAAAAATATTTTTGAATAAAAAAATGTAAGATTTTAATAATTATATAAATTAATTCAAATATTATTTAAAATTTAGTAACTATATAAATTTTAGTAAAAAGTTATTTTAAATTCACCAAAAAATGAAATAGTTCATATTTAAATAAAAAAAAAATTTAATTTAAGTAATTTTATTTTTTTTTGTTCTAATTATTATTCAAATTTAATTTTTTTATATTATTTTATATACAATTTTTAAATAACAAGTTACTTAAGTCAACATTCATGAAAAGTAAAAAAAAAAAAAATTTTTTTGAATACAAAACTGCATATTTTAATAGTTATTTAAATCAAAATAAATGTTATTAAATTTATAATTTTTTATAATATTTTACTAAAAAATTACATTAAATTCCCCAAAAAAAAAAATAGCCCCAATTTGAATAGCATTTAGTTTTACAATAAAAAAAAATGCAAATTGTGTCAAGGAGCCATATTTTACTCGAGTATGATAATAAATTTGCAATAATCTTTTACCAAAATTATACAAATTATAATAAAAAAAAACTCTAAATTCAATAAAAAAATAAAATAGACCTTATTTTAATAAAAATAAAATAACCGATTTGAGTAATTTATTTTTTATTCTAACCATTTTTTAAATTTAATTTCTTTTTATATCATTTATGCAATTTAAGTATTAAATTACTCAACTTTCATTAAAAAATATAAAAGCCAAAATTTTTCAATGTAAAACTCAAAAATTTTTATAACTTTATAAATCAATTCAAATGTTATTCAAATTTAAAATCTTTTATTGTAACTTTTGTAATTTTTGTAAAAGGTTATTTCAAATTCACTAAAAAGTAAAATATATTATTTTGAATAAAAAAAAAAAAATAATTCAAAAAATTTCATTTTTTATTCCAATTATTATTCAAATTTAGTTTCTTTTTTATGTTTTTTAGATAATTTTTAAGTAACAAGTTAGTCGACATTTAAGAAAAGTAAAAAATGACATTTTCAAATTTAAAGCCCCAAATTTTTGTAACTATTTAAATCAAACTAATTGTTATTCAAATTTTAAATCTTTTTTCATATAATTTTTGCAATTTCACTTGAAGGTAACTTTAAATTCACGAAAAAGTAAAAGAAAATATATTTGAATAAAATAAAATAACATTTTTGAATAATTTATTTTTTTTTTTTAATTTTTTATTCAAGTTTAATGTCTTTCAACATAATTTAAGGGTTTTAAGTATTAGGTTACTCAACATTTATGAAAAAATAAAACATGACATTTTTTTTAATACAAAACTCAAAAAAATTTTAGCAACTACATATATCAATTCAAATGTTTTTCAAAATAAAAAAAATTTTATTGTAATTTTTACAATTTTAGTAAAAAGTTACTCCAATTTCACTAAAAATTAAAATGGATCATATTTGAATAAAATAGATCATGTTCTGATCGGTATCATCGCAATGTTTTTATGTGTTAGGGGAATAAGTATAGAATTCTTGGTTTTACTTGTTTTGGTGTTTTGTCTATTCTAGTTCGATTGCCCAAGCAAGATATCAAGCATGAGTGCAGTGTAAGGGGAAGAAACTAAATGAGTGTAGTAACCATACCTACTATACTTTTAGAACTTTTACCTCAAGTCATGACTTCAATTAAAATTCAAATAGAGTCATCAATAAGGAAGAAATTTTTATAGAAAAATTTTTAAAAACCATAGACAATTGGACTATACTTAAGGTAGCCAAAATAAAAGTCTGCCACAAGAATAGATCCACGCTCTTTGAAAGCATTAATTACACCATCAAAAAAGAGAGAGAGTGACTGTTGTCTCTACAACTTTTTTGAGACTATCAAACTCCTTTCTCAAGCCTCTATCAAGCAACACATGAAGAAATACAAATTTCTTCATTTTGTCCTCATTCAAGTAGGCATTAATCCTCTATTTAAAGAGGGTTTAGACACCTTAATCCTAATAGCTCTTAAAGACTGTAGGTTAATCAACTTTGACAATTCTCTTTTAGGAATCATTGAAACAAGCATGGGTTTAAGACCAATTTATTTTAATTATTTTCCTAACTTCACAATTTCTTTGCATGATAAGAACATCTTAGATGTTATGACCTTACAACTCAAGCTCCACAACAACAAAGTCACAAAGGGATTTATTTGTCTGAGTTTGATGTACCAAATCCACTATAAGAATTGAAAATAGCCTTTAACACAAAGGCACTTAGGTATGGCACTAAAGGCGAAACATTCTTAGGGTAGATTGATATTCACCATGCAAACATCCAAACACCCAAGTTTATTAACCC
This sequence comes from Rhizophora mangle, assembly GCA_037832345.1. Lineage (NCBI taxonomy): Eukaryota > Viridiplantae > Streptophyta > Magnoliopsida > Malpighiales > Rhizophoraceae > Rhizophora > Rhizophora mangle. The sequence goes on along the minus strand of JBAPLJ010000181.1, from coordinate 4,479,137 downwards.
CAAGTTAGCTCTCTAACCTTACAATTATTAAACTCTTAGTTGCTGGTGGGATAACATTCTCATCCAAGCTGATCATACCCAGATACTACAAGCTATTAAAATAAACCCATAAGGAGAACTCCTTTTGGATGATCAAGCCCAACTAATTCTAGATGTAATGGCATTTTTTATCTTTGTAATTTCCAAGCATTTCATCAGTGATACTTCACATTTAAAAGACAAAACCACCAAATTACTTTCAAATCTCAAATGTACATATCTTCACAACTTATGTTGGTATAAAGATACTTTTTTTAACTTGTGCCACGTAGCAAGAAGATGACAATCAGTCCTTTTGGAAAGAGAAGATTATAGCTAGACTACATAGGCTCCTTGGTGACAAGATAAGATCTAAACTCCAAGCCCATTTCAATGGTCCAATTCCTTACCATACCTTGGCCTATAGTAAGCTTGTAAGCTTTATCCAAAAAGAAGGCCTACAAATCTATTCATATCTCAAGCTTCAAAAATAATTGAAGTGTGAATAGAAACAATCTCGGAAGGAATTAGGTTTATTTTGTGCTTACTTTGATGAGTCTCTTTATTATTTTGTGCTTATTTTGTGCATAAAAAGCCATCTAAGCCCATTAGAAATCTTTCCCACTCCAAAACCAATAAGCCTCCAAAATACATCCACAAATAGCCCATTCCAAAAACTTAAAAGCAAGCCTAAAAGCCTAAATAGTCTTTTAAGCCTAAAGCCTAGCCACCACATAACCCCACAGTAACTTGCTTCAAATGTGGCTAACTTAGACACCAAGCCCATTACTATAGACTTAGAAAGAAAGCAGAAGCCCCCCAATTACCCAAAATAATTTATGATCAGATCTAAAACCTATTCATTGTTTCTTTTAATTTTGATTCTTCATTAGAAGATGAACAAGGCCTCCAAATAGATGAACTTGCCCCTTCTTCTATTTCAAGTTGTGAGAAATAGGTAAATGGTCTCACAAAAGACCAAGAACTCATCCTAGAAATACTTGATTCCATGGATAATCCACAAGCTAAAACCCAATACCTCTAAAAGCTTTTATCCTAAGCACCTTTTAAGCTCTAATCAAAATCTACTACTTCAACAAGTCCAAACACCTCACAATCTTACAAATTTCCTTAAGCACTTTGATCAACCCAAACCAATACCTATAACCCTCCAAGAACTTTAACATGAAGTTAACCAACTTAAACTAGAAATCAAAGAACTCAAGCAATAGAAATTAGTATACCATGTTCTATTGTTGTCTCTTCTTCTATAGTCTTCAGATTAGCCTGTTAAACCAAACACTCCTTGAGCTAATCCAAAAACATCATAACACCCAAATTTTGATATGTCTACCATAGACCAAGCTAAATTTCTATTTTTAATTAAAAAATCACAACTCAAAAATGGCTTGTTAACATTACAAATCAAGTTCATGTTTTCAAGCCAACTATTACCACCTTGTTAGATATTAGTGAAGATTTGAACTACATCTAGGAAGGCCTTATCCCAACCAAGTACTATGAGAAAATGTTGGAAGCACTCTTGTTAGCAAGTAACCACCCCCTTCCAATCTCATATAAGCTTTTTGATGCTTACATTTGCTAATCAAGTATAAACATCATAACTTCATTTATTTTGATTAAAAATCTTAAGTGGAAGGTTATTTTAAGGACACCCTTCATTGACCTTATTCAACCCTTTCAAGTCATACACCAAGGCATCACAACTAAAATCCTTGGTTAAACACTCAATTTCCAATTTATACATAAGCCTCAAGTTAGATACCTCAATCTTTTGAAGGACATCTCAATTTTAGGATCCATAGAGCTTATTTTACTCCTTAAAACCAAAACATCACATCTTGACCAATCTCTAAGATGAGATAAGCTCCAAAAAAAACTCAAACATTAATTATCCTAACTAATCCTCCAAGATAAAAAAATCCAAAACCTTTGTAATTAAATAGAAACCTCTATTTGTTCAGAGATACCCAATGCTTTTTGGCATCATAAGTAGCATATGGTAGACTTACCTTTAGCTAAACAATTTGATAAATGTCAAATACTAACTAAAGAGCCAATTCAAAAGTATCCATAGTTAATGGAATATTGCAAACAAGTAATTTAGGCTTTACTTGCTAAAGGCATTATTTAGCCTAGCAAGTCACCTTAGAGTTGTGCAACATTCTATGTGAACAAGAATGTTGAAATAGAATGTGGAACTCTTAGGTTAGTTATCAATTACAAGCCTCTAAACAAAGCTTTGAAATGGATTAGATATATAATTCCAAATCAAAAAGTTCTATTACAATGCCTTACTAAAAATTTGATCTTTTCCAAATTTGATTTGAAATTTGGGTTCTAATAGATTTCAGATCAAGAAGGTAGACAAGAATAAGATTGCCTTCTATATACTTTTAGCCAATACGAATGGAATGTAATGCCATTCTGACTCAAAAATGTTCCCTCTGAGTTTTTAGTGGATTATGAATGAGAATTATTCTCAATTTTCAGTTGTCTAAATTGATGATATTTTAGTGTTTTCATCCAATATAGACTACCACTTCAAGCACTTAGTGATCTTTGTAAAGGTCACACACAAGCATGGCTTAGCCATATCCAAGCCTAAGATAAGCCTCTTTCAAACTAGGGTAAAATTCCTTTGTCATTATATTCATTAAGGTACTCTTATCCCTATAGAAAGGTTAATCCAATTTGTTGATACATTTCTAGATTAGTTTACTAACAAATCTCAACTTTAAAGGATTTTAGGAAGTCTTAATTATGTAATAGACTTCTATCCCAAGCTTACTCTTGTCTTCAAGCCTTTACATGATAAACTCAGGAAAAAACCCAATTCCCTAGTCTTCCAAGCACATATCCATAGTTTAAGCCATCAAGTAGCATGTTAAAGAAGTTCCTTATTTACACATCTTTGATCTATGCCTACCTAAGATAGTTAAGATAGATGCCTCAGACATAGTTTATGGTGGGATCCTCAAACAACTTAATGATAAATAGGAACAACTTGTTTGTTTTACCTTTAAGTATTAGAATGATTATCAACAATGGTATTCGTCAATCAAAAAAGAAACTTTAGCAATCATTTTATGCATTTCCAAATTTCAAAATGATTTTCTCATTCAAAAATTTTTACTATGCATTGATTATCAAGCTACAAAAGTTTTGCAAAAAGATGTTCAAAACCTTGCATTGAAACTAATTTTGGCAAGATGGAAACCAATTTTAAGCATATTTGAATTTGATATTGAATTTGCACGTGGTTCTTTAAACTCTCTACCTAATTTTCTTCTAATAGAATTCTTATAGGGCTTCTTATCACCACAATGCCAAGAAAAAAACTCACCAAGCTTACCATTACAAACCCATCCAAGCCACTTAAAACTTGGGCATAGAGTAACCCTTTTGAGAATACCATTAGAAGCTCAACAAGCACTTAAAAAATGGTTAGTATCTTTACAAGATTACCAAGTACCTCACATTTGCTTCTTTAAAGTAGATCAAGCCTAAAACAAGCACTAGTGCTTCTTCTAGTAAGAACTTCAAGCAAGTAGCAAGCAAAGAGGTGATTAAGGTTTCATTAGCTACTCTTTTAAAATCACTTTCAAAAGACAGAGAGGTGGTTATTTTAAATAACCCTCTGCAAACTATTTTCCCAAACATTTCTTGAGCAAATTCAAAAGGTTTTTTGCTTTATTTTGTCAAAACAAGTTTTCAAAACATTAAATTAACTAAAAGAGGATATTTTAACACCAACCCTTAGGTTGTTGCTTAAAAAATGTTTTCTTTGAATTGGTTTTACAAGCCCTAGAATTCTCAGAAACCTAGATTTTACTATGAAGCCATATTGGTTGAAACTGGATTAGTCAAAATCATGCACCATTATCAAGCAAATGATCCAAGCCAAGTAACCCATTCAACTATTTACATTCTCCAAATTATTTAGCCCTCAAACTAGCTTGAATCTCTAGACCACTATCAAAAGGTTTCAGCATTATTATGTCTTCCAACTTTCATCCTAAATTTAATCACTAGGATTATAAGCAAGCATGGTTTAATGCATTTTATTATCAAAACAAGTTCCACAAGCACTCCTAGATGTTCTTTTGGGAATCAAAAGCTACCATATCATTTCTCTTATGGTTTAACCATTGGTGCAATTGATTGGTCCAACATCTAGAATCTTTCCAAATTCAAGCCTCAAATAGCCTAAGCCTAATTTCCTTAATTATTACAATTATATTAAATTTTCAAGTTGCCATGGATTTGTGCATGGGAAGTACACATTAGGAATGATCCTTTCATATGGACTCCAACTCTTGACCAAATCCATAGAATTAAGTTTTGATAATAGTTTTCTAGTATGCAACAAGAGAAAGCTCACAAGCAAGATGTTCTGTAGTGGTTCTTTGTGAATCCTTAGTAGTTAAACACCATTGAAGCATGCACTTCTCAATTCCTTTAATGTAAGACATGTATGAATGCCCTCCTAGTTAGAGCCAAAACACAAGAAGAATATTTGTGAACTTTGTTAGATATTCCCTAAGACACTTAGCAAGTTCTAGATGAAGCCAATTCAAGCTCATCATCATCATCACACATGACCCATTTTAGAATCATGATCTAGATAAAGACATTTTGGTCTCATCCATGTCAAGAATAAAGACAAAGGCAAAAAACAAAGGTGAAATGCTTTTACCAAGGGTAAGAGTCAAAAGTAGAAGGAATTTGCTTTTACCCAAAGTTAAAGCCAAAAGCATCTACTTTCACTAAATGCAATTTTGTATTCAAGCACTAAGCATCCAAGGCTTAAGCACCTATAAATGGCCTCTCTCTTCAAGCATTCAGCAATCTTTAAAATCCAAAGTATCTCTAGATGCCTCCAACTAAGCCCATCATCACCAAGCACTTTAATCTCTTGTAAATATTTTGTAAATAAGTGTGCTTTTTATTTTTTTGTGCTTAAGCCTTAAGAGTATTAATACTCTTAAGTATTTCAAGCTCAAGCACTCAAGCCTTTGTGTAAGTATTTGTCTTTATTAAAATTTCAAGCTTATCCATGCATATGTTTTATGCTTTCATTCTTCTTAGTATATAGGTTGGAAACCAGTACCTACTCATAAGATTGTCCAAGTTTGAACAACATTTGGTCTAACAACACCACGTACTATTGAGGATACAAAATTATTATTTTTTCTATATTCAAATTATCAATTACTATTTTCCATTCAAATTTTTGTTCCTATTAACTAATCCTGTTCCAATTGGTATTAAAGTCAAAAGGTAAAATATATTTTAATTTACATGTATTAAATATACTTTATTTTTTCTAGAACAATGCAACAACCCTTATCTTTTCTTGTTAGTATATTATTACATCCCTTGGAGTGATACATTTAGCCCTTCTATTGAGGTTTTGCATCTTTTGATTACCATATAACAAAATATAAATTTTTTTTTTGTTTCCCATTTCTATGTTAACATAATTTCACATTTATACATTCCTTGTAAGAAAGTTTAAGTAAATAATTTACTAATGTACACATTTGGGGGGAGAAAAACAATAAAAATATAGAGCATATAAAATTGCATCTTAATTACATATTTTTCATTGAATGTAGTTAAGGAACTAATCCTTTTATGAATATGGATTGTAATAAGAAAATGGTATATAGGGGTATTTAATGGGTGCCTTGGCAGTATGGTTAATATACCCATAAAAAAATTGATTCTTTGATTCCACTAATTAGGTGAGATTATGGCTCTTCACCCATTCTAATTAAAATAATAATAATGATAATTGCTTTCAGATGGTTACACAAAGGACACCCAAAAGCATGATTCTTTTAACTACTATATACACTTATAAAGATATTATGATTTAAAAAATAAGTTTTGTTCTTGATAGATAGAACAAGAAATTAAAGTAAAACAACACAATTTGATAATGAGATAGCAAATGTAGACACTCATAGACACCTTTGAATTATAACCTTTTATTTTTTGTGTTTTAGTCAAGCTCAATTAAGAAGGAGAAAGTTTTCAATAAGTGAGGCTTAGAGTTCAACAATTTGATTCTATGGCATATATAGATATATAACCAAGAAAATTTTTTTTATTTAATTGAGTTTTTGTATTTTTTTTTTATTAAATTGTGAGCAACACAACTATGTTCATGAAATTGAACATAAGAACTTCAACATAGACATCTTTTCCAAAGCTTTGATTGACAAATATTTTGCCCAAATCTTGTTCATTCACTTATGACTATTAAGTCTTATATGTAGCTCTAATATTGGGATATGTTTTCCAAGAACAATGGAAGTAATGAAGCAATAAAAAAAATGGAGTAGGATTTTGTGAGCTACTTCCAAATTAATTATATAGGCTATGTTTTAGCAATGTTGGGCATTTCCTTTTTGTTGATGCAATTGCATGACAATGATTTATTATCTTATTACTTATGACATAATGGGTTGTTTTAGAGTTATTGAAATAGATTCAACTCTTCTTCAATCAGTTTTTCATTGGGTGTCTATTTTTGCTTTTTTTTTTTTATTAAGGAGGAGGAAATTGCAAATGGGGAATTGGGCATTTTATATAATACAAGAGATTCCTATCTTAAATAATGTCATTCTTTAATCACACATTTAGGAAGCACACTGATCAAATTCATCTCTCAATAAAGGCAGTGTTGTTCCCTTTTCTCTACTAGTAGTTCAAAACCATTGTCATTAAGATAAAAATTGCTACTTAAAATTAAATGCTATACCTTCTAGTCTATTAAATTTGAAAACATTGTTATATATCTTACATAGTAGTTTTCTTAGCCTAAAGCAACAAATATGAAACCACTGCATAAATGAGTTTTAGGTAATGATTTTAAATGATTATTGCAATGCTTTTTATGTTGAATATGTAGTGGTTATGAATAGTGTATGTGATGATTTTGTTGTTTTAGAAAATATTTTCGTATTTGTTTAGGCAATGAGTCTTCTAGAATTTAATAGCAATTATTAGGGAAATAGACAGTAGTTTTGTTTAGAATACATAATGTTTTCTAGTGAAATTGGAAACGTTAAATATGCATTAGGCAATAGTTTTTATTAGAATTGTTACCAACATAAAATGAAAAATAATTTAATCTTTAGTAATTGAATTTAAGTAGCCAAATTGTACTTATAATTGGAACTTAGCTCTTATGTTAGAGTATACCAATTGGATGAAATGCTATGCATGAGAAAATCCTACTAGCCTAAGGAAAAACACAAAATAAAGACAAGACAAAAGGAACATGAATTATATATCAGTAACATTAAAGAGCCTAATTTTCTATTACAAAAATAAAGTATATAGAGATATAATGCTACATAAACATAACAAAAAATCAAAAGGACCTACTTGGTAGTGGAGGATGGAAAGACAACAAAATACCATTCCTAAAATTTTACTGTTGCTAGATTCTTTAGTTTAATCTCTTTTACTTAATACCATTGACTTGATTTACATTGTTAATGATGGAGAAATAGAGGATCATCCTTGTTCTTGTAAATTTTAAATAGTTGCTTAGAATAGCATGTAGCTAACGTGCAACATAGTTCAATAGCCTTGGAGTCATACTCTTTCAACTCCTAAATAGTTTTCTTGACATCCTATACAGGATCTCCACCAATGAGAACCTTTGTAGGATCTCCAAACATCATTAGTGTAATGACATAAGTAGCAAAAATTGTACGTTAATTATTTGGGATATACCTTTAAGAGACATAAAATAATCATGACATAAGATTAAGTTTTGTACTTGATAGCATCAAATTTGCTAAATCCACATTTGTTGGTGTAAAATGTTTCCTTCCACTTTTGTTCCTTAGAAGTTTGTTGCTGATAAAGGACACACACAACATTTAGACATGGCTAAAAAATTTTACCCAAGGCTACAAGCATTTCAGCCTTAAAATCCCACTTAAACTTTAAGTCCTTGCTCCTTTTCAAATTTAAAGGGATCAAACCAACAAGTTTGAAGAGATCAAAAACTAAACTATAAATTATTTCAAACCATTTGGATCATGTACCAAATGATGCTTGCAATATTGGAACAATAACTACCCCCGTTGGATAAATAAATTTCTACTAAAAGTACAAAATCATGACCATCAAAAGCAATGCATCAATATATAAAGAAAACACATAACCCAAATTACTACATTAAATTGTCAAATTAATGTGTTAATGCAAACAATAAATAGGAGGGGATTTTTATTAAACTCAATAAGCCATATAGAAGGACAAAGTAGAAACTTGATTAAAAAGTTGAATGCAAACAATCGGCCATGACATTGTTAGAAGGAATAATGAACATTTTAGCATAGATATGTCCATAAGGAAGGATTCATAATTTAACATAAATAGCATAAAAGATAAGACTATTTATCTCCTCTATATCAAAAATACCAATTTTGATCATGAAAACCCTTTTAAAATTGTCACTCATAATATTTGAAGGTTTCTTTATCAAGAATATTCTTCAAATAAATTGCATTATCCCTCACAAACCAAGTGCATTTATGGAAAGCATAGTAATAAACAAATTCATTTTGTTCCAAAAGATCTTGTAACTACCACCATCATTGTTGCCCCATCTAAAAGTGCACCAAAATAGGCTAGACCTCAAAATGTTCTCTCTAAAATATAAGTTGTAGTCTTGATTGGCAAATAATGTATGTTCTTTTAAATCATCATCTATAGAATTGCAATGAATATGAAGAATACCCTAACTTAACTAATTAACAATGTGAATTGCATACCTTAGATATGAATCAAGTCAAGTAATACATGAATTAAGGCTCAAACATAAAACTAAAAAAAAAAAAAAAACTACAAGTCTTTTAAAGTTTGTCATAATTTTTGAGGTATTGTTTTTCTTAAGGTCTCTTAATTATTTCATAGTGTGGAATATCTATAATAATATATAGATTCAATTAGGGCTTAATGAATAGGTTACGAATACTAGATTTTTAGTGTTTTTTATCCAATAAAATGCCTTTGATCCATTTCTATTTTTTTAGTGAACAAAAAAAATAAATAAATAAAACACTTCTCTAATAGAAAAGTGTTGAAGGAAACTTCAAAATGCAATTTTTCTATACACTTCCTCAACCCTACTTTTTCTCTCACTTTTTCATCTCTTTCTTCCTTTTACTCTTTCTTTGTTGGCCACTCATTGTCTTTGCACATCCTTGTCACCCTCTCCTTCCCTTTTGTTTCCCTCCCCTTTTTCTTTGTCCCTATGTCTTAGTGTCTCACCCTCTCTCTTTACTCCTTTGTCATATCTGACAATGCTTCTCCTTAAAATTCATTTTTCTTTTGTTTTTGACAAGAGAAGATTAATTAATTGATAAAGATCTCAAATTAAATCAAGACTTTTCCTTTTGTTTTGTTTTTTCTTATGAGTTGTTTCCCCTCATTTGGGTTCCTATTGGATGTAGCCATGATTATGGATTTGGATTAATTAAATGTGATTCTCTATTATACCAAGTGGCTCATTTTTTTGTTTAGAATTAGAATTTTCTTTTAATTTTTTCCCCTCTCGAGGTTGATGCCCTATACTTGAATCCCTATTAAGCATCCATCATAATCAACATATATATATATATATATATATATATATATATAATATTGAAATAAAGGAAAGAAAATTAATAAACTAGTTAATAAAAGTGTGGATAAGTGGAATAATTAATGAACTTATTGAAAAGGTGGACTATGACGATGACTTTCAATGTTTCTTCCTCCAACATGGTGTCATAGGAATTTTTTTCATGGGCTTTAAGCCATTGACTCAAAACTTTTGCACTCATTTTGTAAAAAACAAACCCTCACTATTAACATAAAGGAAAATGAAAGTATTAGAACACAATATTAGGTTGCTTGGATTAAATAGATTTTCTACTGCAATTGATGGTAGGTCACGATATGCTTGATCTTTTGTTTTATTATTTTCTTGGTATTCGGCCAGTTTTTTGGTGGCAATGGGAGCGTGTACAAGGGAGACTCTTTTTAAATTTTTTATTTTAATTTTTTTTTAAAAGAGCCAAATTAATTCACTTTTTTTTTAAAAAAAAAAACAAATAGTGGGAACTAGTTGCTTCTTAAGCAGGTGATTCTCACCTTCAATAATTCTCACCTTTAGCTGTTCATTTTCCTGGAGCAAATAGGCATTGTAGAGCGAGAGGTTTTTGATTAATTCATCCTTGGAGTCAAAGTATCCTCTACTTCTTGATAGCTTAATGCTGATGACGATGCCTAGGTAGGCTGGCCCGCATAATGGGCAGGCTACGAGGGAGCACAGTCTGCAGTATATCCTCCTCCCTTGAGAGGAATTCATTTTACAGTACGTGCAGGTTGCAGAGTCACCGAATTCGTCATCCCATTGATGTACGCATTCTGCCTGCAGTTGTGGGAGTGTGACCTTGTATCTCCACCCAAAGTTATCCGTTTCCTGAAGCATGAACACAGCCTCTTCAGGAAAGTCTGCCATTGCCAGGTGGTTGGCCGCAAAGTCTCCTTCTCCTTCCGAGAAACTGCAGATATGGTCACTATCCGGTTCATCCAGATCGACTGACATAACATCCCAATCTTCAGGGAGCTTAAGGTCTGCCAGGACAGCTGCCCTAGCCATGTTACCGGTCTTTCTTCTACATTCACGGGCAAAATGCCCCTCTTCCCCGCAGATGAAGCACTTACATTACCAGCGTGCTTCCTTTTAAAGACTCGTATGTGAGAGTCATGAGGCTAACACAAGAACTAGAGGCTGACCTAGAGGAAACCACAATCGCCTGGGAGAGGCGAGCCGGCAAAGAACCTCAAAAGGAAGAACTCGAGTCAGCTCCAAAGAAGGCCTCGGGTATCACCATCAATGAATCAACGGCAGCAGCCGTAGAAGGAGTGGCTCTCGAAGGAAACAAAGGGATGATGCACTCGCGTCGAGTGATTAACAGGCTTTACAACTTGGTAGTCCTTTTCCGCATCCCAGAAGTCAAGGAATTTACCATCAGAGCAATCCTGGATACAGGTGCTACAACCTGTTGTATCAATACTAAGGCAGTACCTGCAGAAGCCTTGGAAGAAAGCCCTGTTAAGGCTAACTTCAGTGGGGTCAACTCCCAGAGTGTAGCAAGGCAAAAGCTAAAGCCTGGAATCATGGAAATCGAAGGGAACAGATTCCGAATCCCCTTCACATATAGCTTTGAAATGGAAGTGGCAAGTGGAGTTCAGATGCTTATTGGGTGTTGAAGGAAATACCCTCACGTTCTACAAAAACGTGACCATTATAAGCTCTAGGCCCGACCTGGAGGCTTCCAAGTCAGCAATAGCAGAATTGGACCTGGAAGATGAGGAACTCAGGACCATCCAAGAATTGGTCTACTACAACCTGGGCCACACAAGCCCAACATTCCAGCAGCAATTCAGCCCACTCTTGAAGGAGTTAGAAGCACAGGGGTACATTGGGGAACAGCCCCTCAAACACTGGGCTAAGAACAAAATCCGGTGCCACCTGGATATCATTAACCCAGATGTTACTATCCAGGATAAGCCACTCAAACATGTTACCCCCGCCATGAAAGCCAATTCCAAAAGCATGTCAAAGCATTACTCCAACTTGGCGTTATCAGACCAAGTAGCAGCAGGCACAGAACGATGGCTATCATAGTCAACTCGGTAACCTCGGTTGACCCAGCCACAGGGAAGGAAGTCAAAGGAAAGCAGCGAATGGTGTTTAATTACAGAAGCCTCAACGACAATACCTACAAGGACCAATACTCCTTGCCTGGTATTAACACCATTATACAGCGAGTAGGAACTGCCCAAATCTACTCAAAGTTTGACCTGAAAAGTGGATTCCACCAGGTCGCAATGGAAGAAGGAAGTATCCCATGGACAGCATTCCTAACCCCTGAAGGGCTTTTCGAGTGGCTAGTCATGCCCTTTGGCCTCAAGAATGCACCCGCAGTATTCCAAAGGAAGATGGATGCATGCTTTGCTGGGATGGAGAGCTTATGGTTGTGTTGGTTGGTGCATTTATTCATGACTTTTACTTTATTGCATCTTTTTTCAAACTTGCTACCTATTTTGTTATTTTGTTGATTGATTTATTTAGTTATTACTAGGATGTGATTTCTGATTTTGATTCTTTTCACTAAAATTTGACCATATTGTCAATAGTTAAGCAATCAAATTAGTTGCACTAGGTGCCTTAGTTTTGGTTTAAACTTTTCCTAGGTTGTTGAAGTATCAATTTGCTATTTTATTTGGGATGTATGAAAATCAATCTAGATCATAAATTCAAGTTTTCAATTGGAAGGATAAGCATGTGTGAATGGTTAACAGATGCCCATGCCTACAAGTAGTTCAAGAATATGCTTTCCAATGTGCAAAATGGTGTTGTTTTTAGCATAATCCTTGTGAATGTTAAATTAAAAAGGGTGGAATTATCATAAACAAATTTGCATTAATGGGGTAATACAAAGTGAAGGGAATTTGGTTTCAATTTTGGAGAATTCCCATTAATTAATTAAACTTGTAGTACCTTTTTGTTTAAGCCTAACTTGCTAAAATTGACACTTGCTACTTTACTCAAGCTAGTATAGAGAGAGAATTGAAGGGAACTACCAAAACATTTTTGGTTGTCTAATTAATTTGAATGACATGGACATTTTACACGAAGAGCATATAAGCAAGCAAGGAGTTTGACTTTGACACTAAGATAATAGTGTATTTGTGTGCTTGAATATGAAATTTTTTTAGTACTATGTTGATGCTGAGCTAGATGATTCACTCTTCTATATTGTTCTTACTAGGTGACAAGAAATATAAGCTTTGTTTGAATGTTTCCTAGCAACTACCATCACTAAAGCTAGAATTTTTTTTGAATTTGTTGCATGTCATTGTTGTATAGATTATATTCTCATGTTTTAATATTAAAATTTTTAGTCCATTCCATAATCTTCTACTAAGTTAGTTTCTTTTGTCTCTTTTGGGTTCTTTGCCCCATTGAGATTGTGTTTATGATTTATAAAGCACATGACCACTAAAAGGTTATGTTGAATATTTCTTACCAAGTAGATGCATGTCTAGTTGCACAAATGCAAGAGATTGAGGCTAACATCTAGACTACAAGTCTTGTCATATTTGTATAAGAAATTAGGCATAAGTCCAAAAAAAAAAGAAAAAAATCAATGGAGCAAATTTCAAGCATTTGTTAAATTCCTTTTTGACAACAGGAAATGTTAAGATAGAAATTAGAAGAGAAATTTGGCTCAAGATAAATATTTTGTTGCTTTCATTTTTCTAGGTCGGTTTTAATCTAGTTATGAGTTATTCATCTCCATCATCCTTTCTTCTAGTGAATATAGACATGGGAACTTTTTGGTTGGTTTTATAGCATTCATTCTACTCAACTTCAAAGTTTGTAGCTCTGCAAAGATTTTACCTTTGTTTCTATGTCTTGTATGTAGGAAGTTGGTTTGGAAAATTAAGTAAGGGACCTAGTAGACCTTTTGACCTGTATCTTATATGGCAAAAATGTTGTAGTGGCAGATAATTATGAGAAAATGAAACGTGCTTTTATTATTTTCCCCCCTTTAAGACATTTGTTTTTCTTATTACGATGGTCTTATAGATCATCTCTTGAAGGATGATATTTATCCATCCTATAATCTACAAATAGTGTTGCTTTTCCTAGCAAACATGTTCAGTAGAATAGATATGTATGACATCGAGATTAAGTGAAAATGCAAAATGGTTAAGAAGTCTATTTGCATCTCTTTTGCAATTTACTTTCATTTTTATGAGTCATACATGATGCTGCCATGAGTAGCTTAAGAGAAAATTGGATTAGATTGGATTTTTAATTTTGCTTTGAGAATAATGCTTGCATTTAAAATTGTTTTGTAAAGGAGATATTTTATTAGGAAAACTGAGCTAACTACCTTTGCAAGAGCACAAAACCAAAACTTCCATCACATCCAAACCATTCTGTTTACTATTTAGGATTTAAAAATTTGTTTAAAAAAATTAAACTAGATAAAAACAAAATTATTTCCCATTTTTTGGGTTTCCTAATATAAACATATTTTCTCTCTTTGTCCATTTTTTCAATAAATTTTATACCCTTTAAGAATAAAACACCCTTTTAAAAATATCTAAACTCTTTATTATTTGAACACAAATAAGCAGATTCTTTGTGCATATGTGAAAAAAGCTAGGAATTACCTAGGATTCTAATAACTTTAGAGGCATCTCAAATTGTCATTGACTTTGGTACATCATAAGGATCATTTTATCATAGTAGGAAAAGTTTGAACAAGAAATATGATTGAAATCAAAATTAGTCAAGCCATATGTTATGTTTAATGGATAATCATTCCAAATCTTAGTCATCCAATTACAAAAATCTCAAAATATTAAATTATTTGTCCTATCATCTTTATTGTCCATTACCCATAGGAGTGGCAACAACTAGACAAGACAAATGCTAAATACAGCAAAGCCAATAAATTAACAGACTTGACATTAATAACTTAACTACTATTAGTTAGGTTAATGAATCTTTGACTAATTGAATACATAAAAGTAAAATAAGATAAAAAATAATTAAAATAAAATAAATTGAAACATCACTAATTGATATCATGAAATGAAATTAGGCATTATAATGTTTACTTAAATTTTTATAATAACCAGATCTATATACAATTAATATTATTAATAAGGTTGGCATAAGTTATAGTTTATTAATTAAACATATCAACATCTATAATGCAACTATCACCCATGATTTTTGTCATGGAAATCTTTCATAATTATAATTATAGATTTTAGTGTCTCTTACAAAGTTTACAATTAGAAGAAATATCATCGAATAAGACCAACGAAACATGTCAATGAAGCCCTAAGAAGGGAAGAACTAAATTATATTACAACATTAGAAAAGAAAAGGAGAAGAAAAATGAAAAAGGAAAAAAATGTACTGATGAGACGATGACCCATGAGAACTGACTCAGGGAGTGTTGTATTACATGCTTGTTTTTATTTCAAAATCTTTGTTGAGTGATATATTATTGATTACAATTAATGTCTATGTTTGAATTTTGTTGTAGAGAGTTTTCCATTAGGAAGCAGAACAAAGGTGCCCCATTTAAGTTCTTTGTTTCTCTCTTTTATGCTCCTATTCTTCCTTTAACTAAATTCCCCACCATTTTTTTTGGTGATTAATTTTTTTTTCATTCTTTAGACTATTCTTTGGCCATATTTATTTCCTTACTTTGGGTTTCCTACCAAAATTCTTTATGCTTTTAATTTTTTATTTTTGTTGCTATTTGCATAAGTCATATGAGTTTGAGTCTTTATCAAGGTAGTTTTTACGATTTATAGGTTTCAAGTAATAAAAGGATGGATCATCCTATGAAAAAGTCATGAGTTTGAATCCTTATCAAAGTATGTGATGGAATTAAACATATATTTGAACATATATAATTGTATGAGTGGTTGGTGACTCTTGCTAGGTAACATAAAATTTACACTTTTATAAATTCAATGTAGTAGCACAACCAACTTTGTGGCAACCTAGTGCAATCCTCCCTAATGAATTTGTGAGGCTACCCTTACTTGAGAAAAAATATATAAATAAATAAACACCACCAATAAATGTGTCAACACGGGTTATTGAGTGGAATTATTCTGAGTTGGATTATTTTTGAATCATGCAACATTGAAATTGATTTTAGGTAGGTTTTGGGTCAATTCAAGAGTTGACAAGTTATTATTTAAGAATTAATTTTTTTATTCATAGTCATTTTCAATTTATTTATTTTAAAATTTATATACATTAATTTATTTGAAAGTATATCTTTTTTATTTTAATAATACTTTTTTCTCTTATCACTTCACTTTGATTGTAAGTTAACCATTTAATTTTAAAAAAGACTAATTTTTTATTTATCATATCGTACAATTGGTAAAAAAAAATATTTATTATTATTTTTTATATATTAGCTTGAATAAAAAGTATATAATTTTTTATTTTTTATACTAATTTTTATCTTATTATTAAGTTTTGATTATATGTTGACTTGCTAATTTATAATAGAAAACAAAAAATTTATTGATTTTTAATTTTTTATACATTAATTTATTGTAAAAGTATATATATTTTTATAATTCTTATACTAATTTTTCTCCTATCACTTTACTTCAATTATAAGTAAACCATTTAATTAAAAAAAAACTAATTTTTATCTTATTATTAAGTTTTAATTGTTTATTGAATTGCTAATTTATAATAGTTAATAAAATTATTATTTAATATGTACTTTTTATATATTAATTTGTGTGAAAAAATTTACAAATTTATTATATATCTTACATATATTTATATTATTTACAAGGAAAAATTTGTGTAAAAAGGAAAAATTTTGATTAAACACTAAGCTAATCACTAAAATTTGGTGTGATATAATGATGCATATAGTTATAAATTTAGCAAAGCCAGTGTTTTGAAAAACAATATGCCCTTTCTAATTCACATAGTTTGTAGGAATAAAAAAGTTGGCTCGACAAAAGAATACGAGTAGAAAATGTGGGCAATCACTTTCTTATGGGTCAATGATAATAGTTTATATATTTTCTTAAGAGATATTAATGACATCGAAGAGTGATAGATAAGATATGACTAAACTACCATCAATTACTTCCAAAAGCATGTTGTTTCCATTGGAGCTTGTTGTTGGCAAGTAAAGACATGCATGTGGATTTTAGACTTTTTTCTAGCATGCAATCTCTAAAGGAGCTTCTTGATTTCTTGATTGGAACTCCTCCGATGGCTAATGTACACTTATTGCCTCTAATGCAATAATGAACATGACATTAACTACTATTTTGCTATACATTTGATTGATGCATCTTTAATTAACAAAATACAATTTAAATACATGAAATAAAATTAAAAAATCACTAAATAAAGTAAAATTGAGTATTATGTTATATATTTAAACTTTAGTAATAACCAAATTTATACACAATTAATTTTATTAATAAGGTAGGCATAAGTTATAATTAAACAATTAAATATGTCAACATATGCAACATTAGCATCTCCCACTATTTTTTTCATAGGAATCTTTCATAATCATATTTGTGTGTTAGCACTAATAATTTATTTTCTAAGCTTAGCGATGATGATAATCAATATTATATGATATTATAATGATAATTATAGATTTCAACATTTCTTACAAAAGTTTTGCAACTAAAATAAATGTAACTAGATTGGACCAATCAAACATATTAGTGGAGCACCAAGAAGGCAAGATTGCACCAAGGAGCCCATAAGAACTGACCCAAGGAGTGGCTGAAGAGCTACTAATATGAGTGAGGCTTAATCTTATAGGTAAGGCAATTGGCGATCTAAAAGAGATGCATGGCATTGTGAAACAATGTGTTAGTAGTCAATATACGAAACTGCTTGGCCATTTCCTTCATGAAGCATCCTAAAGTGAACCAAGATTTGGCTAGTTTAGTCTTAGCCTTAGATTTGATATCTTTTTTCCCTAGGATATCATTAACCACCTTATCCTCATAGCCAATGTAGTTGGCCTCCAAGGACCAACCAAAGTGAAGGGTCCACCAATTTGGTGAGGCATAGTAGCTTTTCTGGTAGTTTGGGTCATCTTTATGGGTGCCAAATGAGGCAACACATGGTTGGACCATCGTAAGTCTCAAATGAAGGAGATTAGTAGCTATTTTGGGGGTTTTAGTCATTTATAGGGAAAAGGGTTTTTGCAATGGTTTTGCTTTAATAATTTCTTGGTGTTTTGGGCACTATTTGAAGAGCATTTAAGAAGATAGAAAGTTGAGGGCTTGGAAGGGCCCATGCCAAGACAAAAAAGGTTAGGGAAAAGGATAAGATGGACACGTAGCAACATTTCATGCTGGGATATGGTAGTTGTGCGGGCCACTATTGTTGCATTTTGACCAACTATTCTAGTTTCCTTGTTGTTTTTTTGTAGTGCTTAGGGTCAATTGTAATTTTTGTTTTTTTTTTGAGCAGTGGGGGCTAATTTGCTTGACTAGAAAGAAATTTGCAAGGTAACATAGAGATTCCTCTTCTGTATATTCAATGTAATGACACAACCAACTTTGTGGCAATCTAACGGAATCCTCCCTAATGAATTTGTGATTGCTACCCTTATGAAAAAAAAATACTTATAAATAAGCATTGCTAGTAAATGTATTTACACAAGTCATTGAGTGGAATTATTATGTGTCAGATTACTTTTGAATCATGTTACATTCAGATTATTTTTAGGTAGGCTTCAAGTCAATCTAAGAGTTGACAAGTTATTATTTAAGAAATATTTTTTTTTTATTTTTAGTCATTTTTATTTTATTTATTTCTAATATTTTATATATTAATTTATTTTAAAAGTATATATTTTTTATTTTTATACTAACTTTTCTCTTATCATTCCACTTTAATTATAAGTTAACTAGTTAATTAAAAAAAACTAATTTTTTATTTATCGTAGAGTATAATAGGTAAAGAAAATTATTATTTATTATTTACTATTTACATATTTGTTTGAATAAAAGGTATATAATTTTTTATTTTCTAAACTAATTTTTATTTTATTATTAAGTTTTAGTTATATATTGACTTGTCAATTTATAATAGACAAAAAAATTACCATTTAATATGTATATTATATATATTAATTTGTATAAAACATTTATAAATATATTAAATATATTACATATATTTATATTATTTACAAGATGTGTATACAAAAATGTGTGTGTGTGTGTGTGTGTGTGTGTAATTTTTAAAATATCATAAATATTTATATATATATATATATATATATATATATATATATATAAAAAATGAACTAAATTTAATATTAACTTTATATATCATCTTGTTATTTTTTACCTTATTAACCCATCACACTTCACTAAAGTGTGGCCCCTACACGTTAACACCTCTTGGATTTAGGATTTATGGGGACTCAAACCTACGTCGCAGTGGTGGCAACTTGGCTTTGATATCAATTTGTCTAAAAGGATATCTTGATAAGGAATGACCTAGAAACATTGTTATTTTTGACCTTATCAACCCACCACACTTCACTAAAGTGTAGCCCTTACCCCTTAGTCCCCTTTTAGAATTGGGATTTATAGGGACACGAACTTGCATTACAATAGTAGCAACTTGGCTTTGATACCAATTTGCCTAAAAGGTGATGGACAACTAGTTGAAATTCTACTAAGAAGATTTGTTTTGGAGGAGAACTAATGATATCTAAAGTGATGACAATAATGTCACTTGAGTAGATACCTTAGTAGGAGTTTCTTAACAACTTTGTGAGAGTTTCTTGTAAAATTCTACCAAATTGATTGAATTAAGAAGTTTAAAGATCTCTCCTATGAATATGGAGTCATAAAACCTTTTGTAATTAAGAGGCCATTGGTGAATATCAAGAACCACTAATTGCGGAATGCTAAAGTCAAGCTGGTGTTGGCAATTTAGAGGAACTAGGCTACATTCTTTGCAACTAAACATTATGTTGTATTTCCATGTCCATTTCCAATAGTGATGTAGCCTATTGGGCTCTAAGACTACATGTTGTCAAGCTTCTTCAACAACTACTAATAGTGTTTCAAAAAATCCTATCTCAACTAATTTTGTAAGGTGTCTAGAGAGGTCTTTAGGAAAATTGGCAAGTGCCTTTTGTTTTTCTGATTAGGAAAGAGTAAGATGAACAAGGGTAAAAGGAAAATTTCTCTAAGGTGGATAATGAAAAAACTATTACGAAGGTTGATATTGACCTAAAGATCTCGGAAAGGTCTAGGTATTGGCAATCTTTCTATATTTTGAAAGAGGCTAGTATGATTCCAAGGATGGAGAAGGTGTCTACGTACTAGCATGTCTTTTGTATGTTGAAGGAGGTTGGTATTTTTCTAAGGATGGAGGTGAAGTCTAAGTATTCACATTTATTTTAAACTATGGAAAAGAAGTTTAAGTATTGGCATCTACTTTGGCTAGAGAAGGTGGAGGAATTGGTGCCATAGAGTTTACTTTAAGCAAGGTTTCTCTAAGAATTGAAATTTTAGTACTAAGAATTTAAAACTATAGAAGTAATGATGAGTGAGTTTTTCAAGGTTTTGATGTTGTAATAGTTAAGAGGAGTGGTCTTTCTCAAGTTGCTGTTTTTAGAGGTTAGGTTGCCAAAAATGAGGGATGATGGCTTCACAATCAAAACATTTTTTAACATAAGGCAAACAAGGACTATGTGCATTTAAAGAAGAAAAAAACAAACAATGCTGATGTTGAATAGATGCAAACTCTTTAAGTTGTCTAATATGAGTTGAGAAAAAAAAATGTCAAGACTATTGAGAACTAGTAAAATATCTTTCTTATTGACTACACAATTCCCAAGCTTGTCTAAGATGCACTGAAGTTATGGTCTATCAACTGTTTCTGATATGTTCTAGTGATCTGGAACTTGGAGCATCCAAAATGATATACAAGTAGACTAATACCCTCATATCCTTAGTAGGTTTGGATGCACTAATGTTTATTAAAACTTGCCATCTAAAACAAATAAAAATAATGAGAACAAAGATATACTATTGAAGAATATGGTTAGAGAAAGGTTATCCTAATTCTAAAATTACATGGGTAAAACATTGTATAGGTCTTGTGAGATGTTATAGGAGTTTCAAGGATATGGAAAGTTGTTCTTGCATCTAGATTTATACTAGGAGGAATGTTCGAGTTGATGGGACAAACAAGTTTGCTTAGAATGGCTATAGTACTTAATGGGTTAGTGATGGTTGGATTAGAAGATGAAGAATTGGGTTTAGAATCAAAAGAATCAATGACCAAATTATGGACCTATTTATAGACTAGTTTGGGTTATTGGGCTTGGACATTGTGTATAATTTTATAGTAATAGGCTTAGTATCCAATTTGTTTACATGTGAAGTAGATTATTTTGGGAGTGTATAGAAATTTTTTTTTTTAGATTTGGGTTGTTTTTGGATTTTTGGAATGGGCTTTCTATGGACATATTTTGAAATTTTGAATGATGGGTTTATGTTGGATAGTGTGGGTATATGACTTGTGGACAAATTTATGACAGATATTTTACCTATATGTGTTTGAGAAGTGTGCCTATAATGCAAATTATATGTCTTATACTTATAATATTTAATATAGTCTATGAATATTTGTGCATTTGTCCTACCAAGAGACTGATTTTTGAACATGCATCCTTTAAAAGTAAGAATGTTATCATCTCTTACCAAAAATAACTTTCTAATTCTACTAAACAAATTATCTACTTTTATGTTTTCCATGCTACTAAACAAATTGTTCTTAAAGTCTATTCTAGAGATGCTTTTTCTGTGTTGATGTGTTGACTCAAAATGTGAAGATGTGTCTAGATAAGCCTAAGATTCCTAAAATTGTCTAAAGTAGGAGGTTTGAACTGTAAAAATGGACTTAATCTAAGAACTAGCTTTCTAAAAATTTTAATCCTTCTATATTATGTAAGTGATTTAACTCAGTGATAATTTTTGGGATACTATCTAATGTAACTAATCTAAGAAAAATGAGATGCGAATGAATGACATTGAAGAGACTTATCCTAAAATTCATCCTACTAGGTACTCTTGCATACTATACTTCAATAGTCCATGGCTTGGCTAGAAGTTTATGTACAAATCTCTTCCCAAGATATGTTGTTTCTAGTAATGGACTCAAAGGGGCATACGTGACTCAAGGATGAAGGTATAGCCATTGTAAACATGGTAACTTGGTATAGGGGTCTGCCTTTCTTAGCTTTGTTGCTACAAGGAATCTCCCACAATGGAGTTTGGGATACAAGGATTTCACCTATGTCTTAGTGCTTACCAATGGTCTCATTGCCTCACCCTCAAGTCTTATTGTCATGACCACACTTATTCAGTTTCCTCCCCATTGTGCTGCACTCATACTCAGTTTCTCCCCTTGACAACTAAACAAGATGAAATAGACCACTGTAACATAAAGACCAAGAATACTATACCTATCCATCTATCATAAAAAAACATGGGATTAGGCTTTAATACCAATTAGGGCAAGGATCTTATAAGATAAAGACTTTGTATGAAAATGCATGATGATGCATATGAAGGATAAATTTATCCAATACATTGCAATGTTATACCAAAGGTTGGTCAAACATAAGTCTCTTAAGCTGGTACTAGATTTTACTCAATATACTAAATATGCATTTGAAAACATTTAATTGAAACCTTGGTACATGCATTAAAAATAAATATTGAAATTTATTTGCATGCATTAAAAATACATAGACATTTGAAGGATAGCTTAGGGATTTCCCATTTGAAAATCCATTTACAAGTTAAAAAGAATAAGATAACACTTATAGAAGGGCTACTAGATTACATGATAGGAAAATATTTACAAAGGATAACTACCTTTTTTTTTTTTTAAAAAGCTTGTCAATTGGGGAAAGGATCTTACATGATAGAGACTCTATATGAGAATGCTTAATGATGTATATGAAGGATAAATTTACAAAGGATATGATTCTATTCTAAAAGGACTTCCTCTTAAAATGTTTTTTTTTAAGGTTTGTAGAACTTATTCCCAAAGGAAAAGTTTTTCCTAAAGCTTCTTTTTTTTTTTTTTAAGGCCTTTTCTTTTTAAAAGCTTTTTCTTTTTTCTTTTTTTTTGAAAAATAAAGCTTTTCTTTTTTCTAAAATGCTTAGGCCTAATGCTTGATAAGTAAGGCATTTTTTTTTTACATATTAATTTGTGCAAAAAATTTACAAATATAATATATATATTAAATATATTCATATTATTTGTAAAATGTATATACAAAAATATGTATGTGTATGTGTATATTATTTTTAAAATATTATAAATATTTAAAATAAAACAAAATTTATGTAAATTAATTATTATTAATTTACATAATTTATAAAAAAATAGTGTGCATATGAAATGTATATATATTCGTGTAATTATTGACAAAGATGCAATGTTTCCATCTATGCTTCCTGCTAGCATATAAAGATATGCACATCAATTTTTGGTTTTTTTTTTTGGATGCATTCTTAGAAGGAGCTTTTAGATTAAAACTCCCTCATTGGCTAATCTATTGCTATATTACAAGAAAAGTTGGCAAATGTGCCCATTAGCTAGCATAACAAAAAGTTTCACGTACAACGCTCCTTTTAGTTTTTTGGGTACAATAATTTCACGTTTCCTACTACAAACGAATAAGTTTTTATGATTATAAATAGGTGCAACAACCATTTTCTCTCTATTTCTCTTAAGCTACCTAAGACATGTTCAAGTTTCACATGTAACAATCTTTTTCTCCTCACAATTTTTTGGGCACAACACTTATAGGTTTTTAAACACAATAGCTATAGTTTTTATTGGCACAACATACTAAATTTGGAGATTATAAAAAAGTAGCAACCCTTCTTTCTTTCCAATTTTTCATAAGCTCTCTTTCTTTCTCTTCTCCTAATGAAACTTTCTCTCTCCCACCATGCCATGGATTGAATTGTTTAGCCCCAATTGATTTCAAGGTGAAGGAGAATAATAGCCACCATGCTAGCAATTATTTTTACATGGACAACTTTATTGTTATTGAAAATTTCCAATTTTTCTTGAAACTTCTTCTCTCACCTTAAATTTCCCTAAAATTAGTAGATCATAGGGATTGCATGTACCATCTTACTCATTCTTAATTTTTTTAGGCTCCTATCAAGTTCATGTTGTAGCCATTTTGGTTAAGTTTATCCATTAGAACTTCGTTTTAGTTGATTTTGTCTCTTTTAATATCTTACCTTATTTATGTGCTAAAACTTTGAGTAGTGGAGAAACCCTCACTTTTTCCTTTTGCACTCACCCAACATTTTATGATTTTTGTCCAAGTTGACTAATAATGTTAGTTTATTTTTTATAATTTCTAATAATTTCATATACAAAGTATAATTATACTCAATATTTTATACTAAAGTTTTCTTTTCGTTTGTTTTCCTTTTGGGGTTAATAGCCTATAGTTGAATTCCTATCATCAAGCGTCTATCATAATCACCATCAAAATTTAAATATAATAATTGATATTGAAATCAAATCAATAAAAGATATAGAGAATATAATCAATTAACAAGTGGGTTGAATAACCAATAAAGTTATGATAATAATAATAAAAATGTTATTGTTTTCAAATTTCAAGAAAAATTAAATAACTTGATTTTTTTAGTCTAAATTTCCCAACAAAAGGAATGGTCCCAAAAAATATATGTACTAATCACATTATCCATTAATTTTATTTTTGAAAAAATAAAATAGTTATTCAAATTAAAATTAGGTATTCTTTAAATTAGTTGACTTGCTATTTAGATCAATTGTAATAATTTCATCTCACATTGTTCTATTAAAAGTCAAAATCCAACTTAAATGGCAAATGGGCCTTTTAGATTTGGACAAAGAACAAGCACTTTCCAAATCAATATGCAGTTTTGGCTTCATCATCCAATTGTTATGCCTCTAATTAGTGAGTTTTCATCAAATATCTATTATGGGTCCATGTCATATTACACACATATTTTTGTTTCAAATTTTTTGTTGATTGATGTATTACTTATTAGAATTAATGTCAATGTTTGAATTTTGATTAAGAAAGGCACTAGTTAGGCAAAACAAAGGTCCTCCATTTAAGTTTTTAGTTCCTCATTTATTCTCCTAATCTTCCTCTTAGTAAACTCTCCTACAAATTTTTATGATTCCATTTTTTTATCTTTCATTTTCAAATTGATTTACTACATGGGAATTGAATTTTAACTGTTCATTAATAAATTTTTTGAGGTGGTTGTAATGTTTCAGCTCAACTCTCAATACACCATAAGCCTAAATGTTTATGATTATGATGGATGACACATTTGCTCATAGCTTTTACTTGGCATATCCTTTTTCAAACTTACTGCTTATTCTGCTATTTTGATGATTGATTTATTTAGTTATTATTAGAATGCAATTTTTGATTTTGATTCTTTTCACAAAACTTTTTGATAGTATTGTCAAAGGTTAAGCAAACATAACAACTACTCCAGGTGCCTTAGTTTTGGTTTAAACATTTCTTGGGCTGTCAAAGTATCAATTTGCTTTTTTATTAGGGATGTATGAAAATTAGTCTATATCATAAATTCATGTTTTTGATTGGAAGGATAAGAATGTGTAAATGGTTAACAGTTGCAACAAAAGTAAATGTTATGGACATGATGCCCATGCCTACAAGTAGTTTGAGAATATGCTTTCTTGTGTGCACAGTGGTCTGTGATTACTAAGTTTAAAAGAATGAAATTATTGTAAAGAAATTTGCATTAACGTGATGAAACAAAGAGGAGGGGTTTTTGGGTTGAATATTGAAAAATTCTCATTAACTAATTAAATTTGTAGTACCCTTTTATTTGAGCCCTAACTTGTTAAAACTAGTAGTTACTACTTTAAACAACTAGTATAGAGAAAGAATTCAAGGGACCTATCAAAATGTTTTTGGTTAACTAATCAATTTCAAAGACATGGACATTTTACATGAAAAGCTTATAAGCAAGCAAAGAGTCTAACTCTGACATTGAGATAATAGTGCATTTGTGTACCTAAATTTGAAACATTTTTAGTACTACATTGATATTATGGTAGAGGATCCACTCTTCTATATCGTTTGTACTTGGTGCCAACAAAATAAGCTTTGTTTGTTATGCTTTTTGCCAATTAGCATTATTGAAGCTTGAAATTTCTTTAAATTTGTTGCATGTTGTTACTATATAGATTCGAATCTCATGTTTCAATATTGAAAACTTTAGTCCACTCCATGATATTCTACTGAGTTAGTTTCCTTTGTCTTGTTTGGGTTCTTTGCCCCATTGAGTTGGTGTTTATGATTTATGAAGCACATGACCATTAGAAAGTTGTGTTCAATATTTATTGCCATGTAGATGCATGGTTAATTGTACAAATGCAAGAGACTGAAGTTAACCTCTAAACTAAGGGTCTTATCATATTTGTACAAGAAATTAGGCATGAGTCCAATAAAAAGGAAAAACAATGGAGCAAATTTCAAGCATTTACTGATTTTCTTTTTGACAACTAGAAATGTTATGATAGAAGTTGGAAGAGAAATTTGACTCAAGATACATCCTTTGTTGTTTTTGTTTCTCTATATCGATCTCAATTTAGTTATGAGTTATTTATCTCCATCATCCTTTCTTCCAGTGAATATAGATGCGTGAACTTTTTGGTTGGTTTTATAGCATTTGTTTTATTCAACTTCAAAGTTTGTAGCTCTGCAAAGATTTTACCTTTGTTTCTATGTCTTATATGTAGGAAGTTAGTTTGGAAAATTAAATAAGGGACTTGTTAGACCTTCAAACTCATATCTTACATGGCAAAAAAGTAGTGGCAACTAATCATGAGAAAATTAAACATGTTTTTATTATTTTTCCCCCTTTTAATACATTTGTTTTTCTTATTAGGATGATTTTATAAATAATCTCTTAGAGGATGATTTTTCTCTATCCTATATTCTACAAACAGTGTTGCTTTTCCTAAGCAAACATGTCTTGTAGAATATATCTATATGACATTAAGAGCAAGTGAAAATGAAAAATAGTTGAGAAGTTTGTTTACATCTCTTTAACGATTTACTTTCATTTTTAAGAGTCATACACAATGCTGTTATGACTAACTTAGGAGAAAATTGGATTGGATTGTATTTTAAATTTTACTTTGAGAATAATACTTGCATCTAAAACCTTTTTCTAAAGGTGTTATTCTTTTACCAAAAACTAAGCTAACTACCTTTGTAATAGAACAAAACCAAAACTTCTAATGCATCCAAACCATTTTGTTTATTATCTAGGATTTAAAAAAAAAAAAAATACTTTTCAAAAATGTTTGAGCTCTTAATTATTTGAACATAAATTAACATATTCTCGATGCATAAATGAAAAAAGCAAGGAATTACTATGGATCCTAGTAATTTTAAAGGCATCTTGAATTATCCTTGGCTCTAGTACGTCATTAAGATATTTTTGTCTTAGTTGAAAAAGTTTGAACTTGAAATATGATTAAAATCAACATCAGTTGAGCTATATGTTATGTTTGATGCATAATCTTTCCAAACATTAGTCATCTAATTGAAAAAACTCTAAAGATATTAAATTATTTGTCCTATCATCTTCATCATTTAGTGCTACCTATAGGAGTGGCAACAACTAGATTGGATAAATGTTAAATACAACAAAGCCAATGTAATAACAAACTTGACATCAATGGTTAAATTACTATCAATTAGGTCAATGCATTTTTAATTAATTGAATACATAAAAATAAAATATAATAAAAAATATTTAAAATAAAATAACATTAAATATCATTAAGTGATTTGTGATGAAATGAATTAAGGCATTATATTGTCTATCTAAATTTTTATAATAACTAGATATATACACAATTAATATTATTAATAACATGGGCATAAATTATAGTTAAACAATTAAACACATTAACATCTGCAATGTAAGCATGACCCATGATTTTTGTCATAAAAATCTTTCATAATCATAATTACAAATTTCAGCATCTCTTAGAAGGCTTACAATTGAAAGAAATATCAAATTAGACCAATAAAACACATTAATGAAGCCTTAAGAAGGAAAGAACTAAATTATATTACAATGCTCAAAAAAGAGAAGAAGAAAAAAAGAAAATGGAAAAAAAATGTATAGATAAGACAATAGTTCATGAGAACTAACTTGCATAATGTCATATTACACACATGTTTTTGCTTTAAAATCTTTTATTGATTGACGTATTATTGATTGGAATTAATGACTATGTTTGAATTTTGTTAGAAAGAGTTGCCTGTTAGGAAGCAAAACAAACGTGCCCCATTTAAGTTCTTAGTTCCTCTCATATATGAATTTGTTCTTCATTTGACTAAATTCCCTACCATTTTTTTGGGTGATTTTTTCTTTTTGCCTATAGTTTTTCCCAATTTTTGGTTTTTTACCAAAATTTATTGTGTTTTGATTTTTGTATTTTTGTATTTTTGTTGCAATTTGTGTAAGTCATGAGTTTGAGTCCTTCAAGGTAATTTTTACCATTTGCAAGTTTCAAGTAATAAAAGGATTTATTATCCTATTTAAAAGTCATGATTTGAGTTCTTATCAAAGTGTTTAATGGAATTAAATATATATTTGGTCTTATATAGTTGTATGAGTGGTTGGAAACTCTTGCTAGCTAACATAGAGTTTGCTCTTCTATAAATTCAATGTAGTGGCACAAAAACTTTGTGGCAACCTAGCACAATCCTCCCTAATGGATTTGCAAGTGCTACCCTTACTGATGAATATATATATATATATATATATATATATATATATAAGCATCATCAATAAATGTTTCTACATGAGTCATTGAGTGAAATTATTCTGAGTTGGATTGCTTTTGAATGATGTTACATGTTACATTTAGATTGTTTTTTAGTAGGCTCTGGGTTAATTCGGGAGTTGACAAGTTATTATTTAAGAATTAATTTTTTATTTTTAGTCATTTATATTTTATTTATTTTAAAAGAATATATTTTTATTTTTACACTAATTTTTCTCCTATTACCCTACTTCAATTATAAGTTAACTAGTTAATTTAAAAATACTAATTTTTATTTATCATATAGTAAAATAGGTAAAAAAAATTATTATTTATTACTTACTTTTCATATATTAGTTTGAATAAAAAGTATATAATTCTTTATTTTTTATACTTATTTTTTTCTTATTATTAAGTTTTGGTTGGATGTTGACTTGCTAATATATAATAAATAAAAAAATTATTATTTAATATGTACTTTTTATATATTAATTTGTATGAAAAATTTATAAATATACTATACATATTACATATAAAAGTCAAGCACATTTAGAATATTGTAAAGTGATAAGTTGTCTTCTTATAATCTCATGTCTTAAGCTCTATAGCCCCATTAGCTAGCACAACACAAACTTTCACATACAATGCTCCTTTTAGTTTTTATGGCACAACAATTCCACCTTTCTTGCTATAAACAAATAAGTTGTGATTATAAATATGCTTTTTTTAAATAGCAACAACAACCATTTCTCCTTTCTATTCTTAAGCTACCAAAGAAATGTTCGAGTTTCACGTGTAACTTTTCTCCTCTCAATTTCACTAACACAACTATAGTTTTCCTGGTACATATTAATTTTGATAATTATAAATAGGCACAATGCTTCTCTGCTTCTAATTTTTCATAAGCTCCCAAATGAAACTTTTTGTCGCCTTTCATGCCATGGATTCAATTGTTCAACCTTAGTTGATTCCAAGGTGGAGGAGAATAATAGGTATTATGTTAGCTATTAATTTACATGGACAACTCTAATGTTATTTAAAATTTTCAATTTTTCTCAAAACTTCTTCCCTCACCTCCAATTTCCTTGGCATTGGTAGATCACAAGAATTGCACGTACCATTTTACTCATTCTTAATTTTCTTTTTAGACTCTGTCAAGTTCATGCCATAGCCATTTTGGTTGACCTTTGCCATCATGATCTTGTTTGAGTTAATCCTGTCTTTTCTAATCTCTTATCTTATTTATGTGCTTAAACTGCAAGTAATAGAGAAAACCTCAATTTTTCCTTTTGCACTCACTCTGACACATGATTCTCTTCTTGTGTTTGCAACGCACACTTCCATTTTAGATTTAGCTTATTGGAAGGTTGTTCTTTACTTTTTCATGCTTGTGACACTATCAATTTGTTTTCTACGTTTTCATGCTTGTGACACTATCAATTTTTCTTAGAACTCCTTCCTTAACCTCCAATTTCCTTAGCATTGGTAGATCACAAGAATTACATGTACCATCATAATCATTCTCAACTTTTTTTTGGACTCTATCAAGCTCATGTCATGGCCATCATAACCTTGATTGAGTTAATTTTTTCTCTTTTAATCTCTTACCTTATTTATGTGTTTAAACTTCAAGTAGTAGAGAAACCCTCACTTTGTCCTTTTGCACTCACACTAACACATGATTCTCTTCCTGTGTTTGCAATGCACACTTCCATTTTAGATTTAGCTTATTGGAAGGTTGTTCTTTGCTTTTTCATGTTTGCAACACTATCAATTTGTTTGTCTCAAACCATATCATCATCATTGAGACATTCAGACCCTAAAATTATTTTTGTCAATCTCAAAATTCATTTCATTAGTGACCATAGTGTACTAGAAGTATTTGCTATTGTTTTGTGTGCTACCATTATCATTCTTTCTCACAATGTCTTAGAGATGTTGGATGATCATGATGAAAGAAGGTGAATGCTAGAGCCATTGAGAAACCCTAGTTGTCTAATCAACTTCAACAATATGGACATTTTACACGAAGAGCATATAAGTAGGGAGGGATTCAATATTGAGATAATAATGTATTTATGTATCTAAAATTCAACATTTTCAAGTACTAGGTTGGTATTGAGCTTGAGGATCTGCTCTTGTATATTGTTCTTACATAATGTCATCTAATAAAAGCTTTGTTTGCTATGTATTTTGGGAAATTATGACTTAGTTTAATTACCATCATTAACATAATTGAAATTGGGCTTTATGTCATATATCTAAACTTTCTTAATAATCATATTTATACAAATTTAATATTTTAAGGTGAGTATAAGTACTAGTTAAACAATTAATCACTTCAACATCCAAAATGCTAGCATTATGAAAATGAGGCTTCTGATAAGAGGAAGAGAGGGTACTAGAGTTGGATGAGGTTTTTGATGTTATGTTACATACAAGAGTATCGTTTTATAATTTTTTTCCAAGTTGACTAATAATGTTAGAATATTTTTTATAATTTTTAATAATCTTGGATACAAAGTATAATTATGCCTTATTTTTTTATACTAGAGTTTTCTTTTTGTTTGTTCTCCTTCTAGGGTTGATAGCCTATAGTTAAATTCTTATCATCAATCATATGTCATAATCACCACCAAATTTTAAATATATTAATTGGTATTGAAATCAAATTAATGAAAGGTATAAAGAATACAAACAACTAATAAGTTGGTTGAATAATTAACAAAGTTATGATAATAATAAAAAAATTATTATCTTTAAATTTGGAGGAAAATTAAATAACTTGATAATTTTTTATAATTTGATTTTCCTAACAACGGGAATGGTCCCAACAAATGTATGTACTAATCACATATTCCATTAATTTTATTTTGGAAAAAATAAAATAACTATTCAAATTAAAATTAGGTATACTTTAAATTAGCTAGCTTGCTATTTAGATTAACTGTAATAATTTCATCTCGCATTATTCTATTAAAAATCAAAATCCAACTCGAATGACAAATGAGCCCTTTAGATTTGGACAAAGAACAAGCTCTTTCCAAATTGACATCCATCTATGGCCTTATCTTTTGATCACTTTGCCTCTAATTAGTGAGTTTTTGTCAAATATCTATTGTGGGTCTTTGTTGCATTTCATGCATGTTTATGTTTCAGAATATTTGTTCATTGATGTATTATTGGCTAAAATTAATGTATGTGTCTGAATTTTATTGAAGAGAGGCATTGGTTATGAAGTGAAACGTAAGTCCATTTAAGTTCTCAGTTGCTCTCATTTATTACTCTGTTCTTCCTCTGAGTAAATTCTCCCACAAAATTTTATTATTCTTTTTTTTTTATCTTTCATTTTCTAGATGATTCATTTACATGGGAATTGAATTTTGTTTGTCCAATGATAAAGTTTTGAAGGTGGTTATAATGTTTCAAATCTACTTTCACTACACCATAGGCCTAAATGTTTACAATTTGTTGGCTAGCTCATTTCTTATGGCTCTTATTTGGTATATCCTTTTTCAAACTTTTTGCTTGTACTGCTATTTTGTTGATTTATTTTATAATTATTAGAATGAAATTTCTAATTCTGATTATTTTCACTAAATTTTTAGACCATATTGTCAATGGTTAAGTAATCATATTAGCTGCTTCAGGTGCCTTAGTTTTGGTTTTGACATTTCTTAGGCTATTGGAGTATCAATTTGCTTTTCTATGAGAGTTGTATGAAAGTGAGTTTGGATCATAAATTTATGTTTTCAATTGGAAGGATAAGCATGTGTGAGTGGTTAGCAGTTGCAATTAAAGTAAATGTTATGGACATGATGCCCATGCCTATGCCCATAAGTAGTTTGAGAATATGCTTTCCCATGTGCAAATGGTGTTGTTTTTAGCATAATTCTTGTGATTGCTAAGTTAAAAAGGATGGAATTATTGTAAAGGAATTTGTATTAATAAGGCAAAACAAAGAGGGATTTGGGGCTAAATTTTGGAGAATTCCCATTAATTGATTAAACTTGTAGTATCATTTTGTGTAAGCCCTAACTTGCTAAAATAGTACTTGTTACTTTACTCAAGCTAGTATAGAGAGAGAATTTAGGCGAGTTGTCAATACTTTTTTAGTTGTCTAATCAATTTCAAAGAGGTGGACATTTTATAGGAAGAGCATACAAGTAGGTAAGAAGTCTAACTCTAACACTAAGATAATAGTGTATTTGTGTGCTTGAATATATAGTATTATGTTGATACTTAGCTAGAGGATCCTCTCTTTTATATTGTTCAAACTTGGTACCAATAAATATAAACTCTGTTTGTTATGTTTTCTAGCAAATAGCATCACTGGAGTGAGAAATGTTTTTTGAATTTGTTGCATGCCACCAATGTATAAATTATATTATTGTGTTTAAGTATTAAAAACTTCAGTCCACTCTATAATCTTTTGCTAAGTTAGTTTCCTTTATCTCTTTTGGGTTCTTTGCCCCTTTGAGTTAGTGTTTATGATTTATGAAGCACATGACTGTTAGAAAGTGGTTTTCATTATTTCTTGCCATGTAGATGCATGGCTAGTTGCACAAATGCAAGAGATTGAAGTTTAACATCTAGAATAAGGGTCTTGTCATATCTATATAAGAAATTAGGCATAAGTCCAAAAAAAAATGCAGTAAATTTCAAGCATTTGCTAATTTCCTTTTTGACAATTGGAAATGTTATGTAGAAATTGGAAGAGAAAATTGGCTCAAGATACATCCTTTGTTTTTTTTTTTTTTTTTGTTTATCTATGTCAATCTCAATTTAGTTATAAGTTATTCATCTCCATCATCCCTTCTTCTAGTGAATACAAATTTGAGAACATTTTGGTTCGTTTTACAACACTTATTCTACTCAACTTCAAAGTTTGTAACCCTGTAAAGATTTTGCCTTTATTTCTATATCTTGCATGTAGGAAGTTAGATTGAAAAATTAAGTGAGGGACTTGGTAGACCTTCTAACCTATATCTTACATGGCAGAAATGTAGTGGCAACTAATTATGAGAAAATGAAATGTATTTTTATTATTTTTTACCCTTTTAATACTTTTGTTTCTCTTATTAGGTTCGTCTTATAGGCAATCACTTGGAGGATGATATTTCTCCATCTTGTATTCTACAAATAGTGTTGCTTTTCCTTAGCAAACATGTTTAGCATAATAGATCTATGGCAACAAGAACAAATGAAAATGTAAAATGGTTAAGAAGCCTATTTGCATCTTTTTCTAAGTTATACATGATGCTACTATGAGTAGCATAGGTGAAGATTAGGTTGGATTGTTTTTTAAATTGCTTTGAGAATAATGCTTGCAATTAAAACCCTTTTCTAAAGGAGTTATTCTATTATGGAAAACTAAGCTAACTAACTTTACAAGAGCATGAAGCCAAACTTCCAATGCATCCAAACCATTTTGTTTATTATCTAGGATTTAAAAAACATTTTGTTTTAAAAAAATAAACTAGATAAAAACAAAAATGTTTTCCTTTTCTATTGGGTTACCCAACAGATAAAAAGAAAAAACTATTAAAAAATGTCCAAGCTCTTAATTATTTAATCACAAATAAGTATATTGTTTATGCATATGTGAAAAGGGTTAGCAATTACCTAGGATCCTAATAATTTTAGAGGCACCTTAAATTGTCATTGGCTTTGGTACATTATTAGGATCATTTTTAACTTGGCTAGAAAACTTTGAGATAGAAATATGATTGAAATTAGTATTAGTGAAGCCATAGGTTATGTTTGGTGCCTTAATCACTCCAAATCTTAGTCATCCAATTGCAAAAGTCTCAAAATATTAAATTATTTGTCCTATCATCTTCACTATCCATTACTACTTATAAAAGTGGCAATAACTAAATGGGATAGATGCTAAATATAGAAAAGTCAGATAAATGCTAAATATAGCAAAGCCAAGATAATAATAAATTGGACATTAATGGCTAAACTATTATTAGTTAGGTCAATGCATCATTAATTAATTGAATACGTAAAAATAAAATATGTCAAAAAAATAATTAAAATAAAATAAAATACCATGAAATGAAATTGGGCACTATATTGTCTACTTGAACTTTCATAATAACAAGATATATACACAATTAATATCATTAATACAGTGGGCATAAGTTATGGTTAAATAATTAAACACATTAACATCTGCAATGCAAGCATCATCCACAGTTTCTATCATGCAAATCTTTGATAATCATAATTATAGATTTCAACATCTCTTACAAAGTTTACAATTGAAAGAAATGTCATTAGATCAAATCAACAAAACATATCGGTAAGGTTCCAAGATGGAAAGAACTAAATTATATTACAACATTGGAAAAAAAAAGAAAAAAAATGAATAAGGAAAAAAAAATGCACTAATGAGACAATGGTCTATAAAGATCAACCCAAGGAGTGTTGTATTACATACATGTTTTTGATTCAAAATCTTTGTTGATTGATGTATTATTGATTAGAATTAATGTCTATATTTGAATTTTGTTGGAGACAATTACATATTAGGAAGCAAAACAAAGGTGCCACATTCAAGTTCTTAATTTCTCTAAATTATGCTCCTGTTCTTCCTCTGACTAAATTCCCCACCATTTTTTACTTGGTGATTATTTTATTCTTTTATTTTTTAGACTATTCTCTACTTATAGTTTCTCTAAATTTGTGTTATCTACCAAAATTCTTTGTGTTTTTAATTTTGTATGTTATTACTATTCATATAATTCATGAGTTTAAGTCCTTATTAAAGTAGTTTTTACCATTTCTAGGTTTTAAGTAATAAAAGGATCGATCATCTTATGCAAAAAGTCATGATGTTGAATCCTTGTCAAAGTATTCGATGGAATTGAACGTATATTTGATCTCATATAGTTGTATAAGTGGTTAGTGACTTTTACTTGGTAACATAGAGTTTCCTCTTTTGTAAATTCAATGTAGCAGAATAACCTACTTTGTAGCAACCTAGTGCAATCCTCCCTAATAGATTTGTCAGTACTACTCTTACTTATGGAAAACAATACATATAAATAAGCATCACCAATAAAACTATTGACATAAGTCATTGAGTGGAATTATTCATAGTTGAATTACTTTTGAATTATGTTACATTCAAATTGTTTTTGAGTAGGCTTTGCGTCAAACTGAGAGTTGACAAGTAATTGTTTAAGAATTAATTTTTTATTCTTAATCATTTTTATTTCATTTATTTTTAATTATTTCATATTTTAATTTATTTTAAAAGTATATATTTTTATTTCTATACTAATTTTATCACTCTACTTTGATTATAAATTAACAAATCAATTTAAGAAAAACTAATTTTTTATTTATCATATAGTAAAATAGGTAAAAAAATTATTATTTATTATTTTTATACTAATTTGAATAAAAAGTATATATTTTTTTTATATTTTCATATTAATTTTTATTTTATTATTACGCTTTGATTATATATTAACTAGTTAATTTATAATAAATAAAAAAAAATATTATTTAATATATAATTTTTATATATTAATTTGTATGAAAAATTTACAAATATATTATATATATATACATATATTTATATTATTTACAAAATATATATATATAAAAATATATATGTGTGTATATATGTATAATTTCTAAAAATATCATAAATATATTTAAAATAAAAATAGATTATTATATATATATTAAAATAAAAAATAAAGCCTAAAATTAAATATATTATTTAATTTACATAATATATAAAAGAAAGACATGCATATGAAATGTGTATTTACTTGTATTTGTATAGATATGTGTGTGTGTGTAATAGAATAATAAATAAAAAAATAAAGAAATAATTAATAAATTTATTTTATTTTTTTTCTTAGAAGAAAATTTTTAACATTTATAATCAAAATAGTAAAAATTATACTTTTTACTAGATAAAATCAATAGCTCAAATATTACAATCTTTTATTTTAATTTTTTAGGTTATCTTAAGAAAAAAAAAAAGGTCACAGTGAATTATTTTCTAAGCTTAGCCAAGAATAATAATCAATATTATATAATATTACAATGATGATTACATATTTCAACATCTCTTGCAAAGTTTACAACTAAAAGAAACATGTTTAATTTGCCCATTAGCATTTAATAAAGTATGTTCATACAGTGGCCAAGTTGAACCTTTGACATTCAAACAACAAACATATTGCACATATTTAAATGACAAAATTTAATATTGATCCAAATATTTGAATTTAATTAAAAAAGATGACATCATAACATATAAATTGTTATCATCATCATGTTTTGAGACTAATCAAGGGACAAAAGTAACAAAACTATGAAATATAAGAGTCAAGTACAATAATAATATTATAAAGTGATAAGTTGTCTTCTTATATCCTCACATCCTAAACTTTGTAGCCTCATTAGCTAGGACAACAAAAAGTTTCACATACAATACTTTTTTCAATTTTTTGGGCATAACAAATCCATGTTTCTTGCAACAAACAGATAACTTTTATGACCGTAGATAGGGCATTTACAAATAGGTACATCAACCATTTTCTCCTCTTTATTTTTCTCAAGCTACCCAAGATAGGTTTGAGTTTCATGTGCAACAACCCTTTTCTCCTTTCAATTTTTTTGGCACAACATACTAATTATGTTGATTATAAATAGGCAGCAACCCTTCTTTACTTTTGATTTTTCATAAGCTCTCTCTCACTTTTCTCCCAGTGAAACTTTTTCTCTCCTACCACACAAGGGATTCAATTATTTAGCCCCAAGTGATTCTGAGGTAGAGGAGAATAATAACCACTATGCTAGCTATTATTTTTATAAGGACAATTTTATTATTAT
This sequence comes from Rhizophora mangle, assembly GCA_037832345.1. Classification (NCBI taxonomy): domain Eukaryota; kingdom Viridiplantae; phylum Streptophyta; class Magnoliopsida; order Malpighiales; family Rhizophoraceae; genus Rhizophora; species Rhizophora mangle. The sequence goes on along the minus strand of JBAPLJ010000181.1, from coordinate 4,441,714 downwards.
TGAAAATTTCCAATTTTTCTCAAAACTTCTTCCATAACCTCCAATTTCCCTAGAATTGGCAAATCACAAGGATGGCATGTATCATCTTACTCATTCTTAATTTTTTCTAGACTCTTGTTAGTTCATGTCATGGCCATTTGGGTTGATTCTAGCCATCATAACCTTGTTTGAGTTGATTTTGTCTCTTTTAATCTCTTACCTTATTTATGTGTTGAAACTTCAGGTAGTGGAGAATCCCTTGTTCCTTCTGCACTCACTCCAAAACTTGATTCTCTTCCTATGTTGGTAATGCACATTTCCATTTTAGATTCGGCTGATGGTATGTCTCAAACCTTATCATCATCACTGAGATGTTTCATCCTTAAAATTATTTTTTTAAACCTTAGAATTCATTTCATTTGTGACAATGATGTATTGGAAGTATTTGCAATTAATTTGGGTGCTACCAATATCATTGTTTCTCACAATGCCTTAGAGATGTTGGTGAGCATGAAGAAAAAAAGTAAATGCTAAGGCCATTGAGAAACCTTGGCTATCCAGTCAACTTCAACAACGTGAACATTTTACATAAAGAGCATAAAAGTAGGGAGGGAGTCTAATATTGAGATAAAAATGTATTTGTGCATCTAATATTTAACATTTTCAAGTACTAAGTTGTACTAAGGTTAAGGATCCACTCTTGTATATTGTTCTTATGTAATGCCATATAATAAAAGCTTTGTTTGCTATGTTTTCCACCATCAATATAATGTGAAATTGGGTATTATTTCGTCTATCCAAACTTTCATAATAATTGTAGTTATACATAATTGATATTTTTAAGGTCGGTAAAAGTTCTAAGAAACACTTTAACATCTGCAACGCCAACATTCTGAAAATGAGCTTTCTAGTGAGATAAAGAGAGGGATACTAGAGTTGCATGGTGAAGATGAGGTTTCTAATGTTATATTACATACAAGGGCATCATTTTATATTTTTTGTCCAAGTTAACCAATAATGTTAGTATATTTTTTATAATTTGTAATAATTTTGGATACAAAGTATAATTATTTCTTATATTTTATACCAAAGTATTCTTTTTTTGTTCTCCTTCTGGGGTTGATAGCCTATAGTTGAATTCCTATCATTAAGCATTTATCATAATTACCATCAAATTTTAAATATATTAACTAGTATTGAAATCAAATCATTGAAAGATATAAAGAATACAAACAATTAACAAGTGGTTAAATAACAAATAAGTTGATAGTAAAAAAAATGTTATTATTTTCAAATTTGGAGGAAAATTAAACAACTTAATATTTTTGGTAGCATGATTTTCCCATTAAAGGAATGGTCCTAACCAATACATGTACTAATCACATTTTCCATTGATTTTATTTTTAAAAAAATAAAATAACTATTAAAATTAAATTTGGTATACTTTAAATTAGTTGCTTTTCTATTTAGATTAAATGTAATAATTTGATCACACATTATTCTATTAAAAGTCAAAATCCAACTTGAATGATGAACAGACCCTTTAGATTTGGACAAAGAACAAGCACTTTCCAAATTGAAATCCTATTATGGCCTTATCATCTAATTGTTATGCCCCTAATTGGTGAGTTTTCATCAAATATCTATTATGCATCCATGTTGCATTGTTGATTGATGTATTATTGAATACAATTAATGTTTGTGCCTCAATTTTGTAGAACAAAAGCATTAGTTAGGAAGCAAAACAAAGGTCCACCATTCTAGCTCTTATTTCCTTTCATTTATGCTCTTATTCTTACCCTAAGTAAATTTTCCCACAAATTTTTATGATTCTTTTTTTTTTTTTTTGAAATTTTTCATTTTATGGATGATTCACTACATGGGAATTGAACTTTTATTATCCAATGGCAAAGTTTTGTAGTTGGTTGTAATGGTTTAGTTTGATTCTCACTATGCCAAAGGCCTAAATGTTTGTGGTTGTATTGGCTAGTGCATTTGCTCATGGCTTTTACATGGTGTATCCTTTTTCAAACTTGCTCCTTGTTCCATTATTTTGTTGATTAATTTATTTAGTTATTATTAGAATGTGATTTATGATTTTGATTCCTTTCACTAAATTTTTTGACCATATTTCAAGGGTTGAGAAATCATATCAGCTGCTTTAGGTGGCTTAGTTTTGATTTAGACATTGCCTAGGTTGTTGAAGTATCAATTTGCTTTTCCATTAGGGATGTATGAAAATCATTCTAGATCATAAATTCATGTTCTCAATTGGAAGGATAAGCATGTGTGAATGCTTAGTAGTTGTAACTAAAGTAAATGTTATGGACACAATGCCCATGCCTACAAGTAGTTTAAGAATATGCATTCCTTGAGTCAATGTTTAGTATTTCTTGCCATGTAAAGATTGAAGTTAACATCTAGACAAAGGCTCTTGTCATATTTGTACAAGAAATTAGGCATAAGTGAAAAAAAAAGGACCAAATTTCAAGCATTTGTTGATTTCCTTTTTAGCAACTACAAATGTTATGATAGAAATTAGAAGAGAAATTTGACTGAAGATGTATCCTTTATTGTTTTTTTCATGATATAAATTGATGTGGGAACTTTTTGGTTGGTTTTATGGCATTTGTTCTACTCAACTTCAAAGTTTGTAGCTCTACAAAGATTTTACCTTTGTTTCCATGTCTTACATGTAGGAAGTTGTTTGGAAAATTAAGTGAGGGACCTGGTAGACCTTCTAACTCATATCTTATGTGGTGGAAATGTAGTAGAAGCCAATTATGAGAAAATAAAATGTTTTTATTATTTTTCCCCTTTTAATACATTTGTTTTTCTTACTAGGATAGTCTAATAGACAATCTCTTAGAGGATGATATTTCTCCATCCTATATTCTACAAATAGTCTTACTTTTCCTTAGCAAGCATGTTTAGCAAAATAAATCTATATGACATCATGATTCAATGTAAATCCAAAATGGTTAAGAAGTTTGTTTGCATCTCTTCTATGACTTACTTTCATTTTTATGAGTCATACATGTTGCTGCCATGAGTAGCTTAAGAGAAAAATGGATTGGGTTATATTTTAAATTTTGCTTTGAGAATAATGCTTACCTTTGAAATCATTTTCCAAAGGAGTTATTCTATCATGGAAAACTAAGTTAACTACCTTTGTAAGAGCATGAAACCAAAACTATGCACCCAAATTAGATTTAAAAATTTTTTTTTAAAAAATTAAACTAGATAAAAACAAAAATATTTACCGCTTTTTGGGTCACCCAACATAAGTATATTTTCTATTTTTGTCCATTTTTTTGATAAATCTTATACCTTTCGAAAAGAAAAAAAAATCTTTTCAAAAATGTCTGACCTCTTAATTATTTGAACAAATAAGCATATTCTTTATGCGTACAAGAGAAAAAGCTAGGACTTACCCAAGGTCCTAATAATTTTAGAGGCATCTTAAATTGTCATTGACATTGGTACATCATTAGGATCATTTTGTCTTGGCCAAAAAAGTTTGAACTAGAAATACAATTGAAATTAGTATTAGTTGAGCCATATGTTAAGTTTGGTGCAAAATTATTTGAAATTTTGGCCAACCAATTACAAAAATCTCAAAATATTAAATTATTTGTTCTGTCATGTTCATCATCCACTATTACCAGTAGGAGTGACAACAACTAGACTAAATAGATGCTAAACACAGTGAAGTCAATGCAATAACAAACTTAACATTAACTACTAAACTACTATTTGTTAGGTTAATGCATCTTTAACTAATTGAATACATAACAATAAAATACCATAAAAAATACTTATAATAAAATAAAATGAAATACCACTAATTGATATCACGAAATAAAATTGGGCATTATATTGGTTACTTAAACTTCCATAAAACTAGATATATACACAATTAATATTATTAATAAGGTGGGCATAAGCTATAGTTAAACAATAAGTCAACATTTGTAATGCAGGTATCACCCACAATTTCCATCACGAAAATCTTTCTTAATCATAATTATAGATTTTAGTCTCTTACAAAATTTAAAATTAAAAGAAATGTCATCAGACTATACAAATGAAACTTGTCAATAAAGCCATAAGAAGGAAAGAATTAAATCATATTACAACATTGAAAAAAAAAATAGAGAGAAGAAATGAAAAAGCAAAAAAATGTGCTGATGTGACAATGGCCCATGAGAATCAACTCAAGGAGTGTCCTATTACATGCATCTTTCTGCTTCAAAATCTTTGTTGATTGATTTATTATTGATTAGAATTAATGTTAGTGTTTGAATTTTGTTGGAAAGAGTTACCTATTACGAAGCAAAATAAAGGTGCCCCATTGAAGTTCTTGGTTCTTTTGTTTTATGCTCTTATTATTCCTTTAACTAAATTCCCTACTATTTTTCTTTTGGTGATTATTTTTTTCTTTCACTCTTTGGACCTTGAACTTATAGTTGAGTGGGCAGCACAATGGGCTTACTCTCCACCTAGTTGGTGTCCTCAATTGCAGACTTGTGGTGCTATATAAATAAAAATTCAATTTAATTCTTATAATTCTCTCCTCAAAATTATAGAGTATTCATGTTCAAATTTCATTGATTTTTGTAAAAAAATTTAGATTTAGGTGCTTATTATTTTGACTCACTTTTTTTGGTAAATTAAAATAACTCACCTTAAAAGATACCTTGTTATTTATTTTATTTTGAAATTTTTTTGTATTGAATTATTTTTAACTCACTAAAAAAAAAGTGAAAATAAATTTCCATTGAAACTTAATTAGGCATGGTGCACTAAAAAGTCTTTCAACCATGATAAAATATACAACCAATGAAAAGGAAAAAAAAAGATATATGTTTGCACCAAGTAAATCTTCATGGTTTACCTGTCTCATTTTGTTTTGAGTTGTAATTGCTTGAAAACAATTATCATGTTTTACTAAAGAGAATCTATACACATCTACAATTATAAGTGTCAGGCCAATTAATCAACTTGGACAAGTTTAAGGTCACTTTCAATAAAAATATTGACCCAATAATTAAATGAGTGGCTATTGGCTCTATCATCATATAGTGGATACTAAGGAAAGGTAGTTAGTTCTACCCACTTGTATAAGGAGATTAAAGAAGGTATGAATGTCCTTAATGAATGTGTGCAAAGAAAAACTCAAAGGGTGGAAAGAAAAATGTCTATTTTAGGTAGTAAGGGATGTTTATGTTAGGTCAATACCAAAATATATGATGAGTGTTGTTCATTGTTACAGCATAAATTGGATATTCTATATCCTATCATGGGTCATAATTGGGAAAATGCTAAGATGCATATACATTGCTAACTTGTTGTCATCTAAAATTGCAACATGTGTGCATACTATTAGGAACATGTGGAAAAGAAAGGAAAATGATAAAAACTATCACTATAAGAAGTAATTCAAAATGAAATTAAAAAAAATGTGAGAAAAAAATGAGTTTCTAACCCTTTTTGCCATATAAACTGAAAGGATAAAAGTGGTAACAAAAGGATGAAGAATCTTTTTTTCAAAGTCATGATTTGAATTCTTACCAAATAGTATGAGCAAATATGTTGTAATCACGTGACTTATCCAAGTGGTAGTCATTAATTCCTTCTTTCCAAGAGATCATTAAGGGTTTTTTTTTTCCTTTTTGTTTGCCTATGCCCTTTGTAAGAAGTTGTCATCTCTCTGACCCAAAGCTTTTCTTCACTTCATCTGCTCTTACCTTATTCCCCTCTTCAACTCATCTATAAAAGATATTGCCTTGACTCTTGACAATTAACAATCCCTACCTTTCTCTCTTATTCTTCCCACTTGCAATTCCAACCTAAAAAATGAAGAAAAGAGGATAGTTATTTGTACATATTATTCTAGTTGTTAATTAGCATGGACTTCTTATTCTAATCGTTAATTAACATGAATGTTTAGCATGAAATTCTTATTCTAATCCCCAATTAACAAGAATGTGCAAAGTAGTAGTATGTTAACCTTCCTTTCTCCTTTGACAATAGTCAGATGACAACTTTTTTATTTAGTACAATTCTTTAAACTCAATGTTCATGTTTAAAAATCTAAACTAATAGAGCAAGGCATAACTCAAAAGTTGAACTACCAGTATAATAGAAAGCATGACTATAATGGTCAACTAATGACCTAATTTTTAATTTTGGATAAGATTGTAAGCAAGGTTAGACCTTGTCAACAAAATAAGGCAAATTCGAATAAAAGTGTGACCTATAACTTGTTACATGATTATTACATATTGCTTACTAGTTAATAATATTAGATAGAGAATATATATCTAAGACTTCAACATTCTAATAACCAAAAGTAATTGGAATCATTGTTCCCTCAGTCACCCTAACATCTAACATTTCCACTGCATGTACTAGTTGTAACTCATAAGTTGCATCACTCTTAATTACATGTGTTGACAACAAGGATGAAATAAAAAGAAAATAAATTTGTGTGTTTTGCTTTTATATGATATGGTGACACCAAATAGGAAATTGAGAGAAATTCTTGATGCTACATAGGATCCTACATTAAAAAAAAATGGTTAAAAGGGGCTTAACATGATGTTGTGTGCATTTAAGACACTAACTCATGCCCAACATATATTACAACTAACTTGTTTTCAAAGACATCCCAATTCCTACACCCAATTCCTTATCTTTTTTTTTTTTGTTCTATGATATAAATCCATGAAAGCCACAACCTCTTTGCAAACCAAGATACTAAAGTCAAGAACTTGAATTCAATGGTTTGAAAAGGACTCAATATGAAAACTACTTGAGTGAAATTGTTTTCGAAATTGTAAAATCAATAGTGAAAAATCTTCTGCTTTATAATCATGGTTGCCGCAGGGGTAAAGATGAAGTAGCCAGAATCAAAGGTCAAAGAGGAGATGTGCTCTGCCAAGGTTGCAACAATGAAGCAAGGATAGGGAGTTTGGAAATATTATCTCTAGCACATCCACAAGCTTCAGCTACTTGTCCACCAAAAGAATCATAATTTCAATTACCTTAAAGCCTAGTGTAATGAGCTCAATTCTAGAGGTACAATCTCAAAGCCATCACCTTTACCACCAAACCGATGGGTTTTCTATTTTCTTTTTTCTTTTTAAAGAATCTTCTAGGAGGTTTTTCAGGTGCGCAATTTTATTATTCAAATTAAGGATCAATTTTATTCAATTATGGTGATTTTAATTTTAGTTAGGGTTTGATGCTTAGTGGTGATAATAATAAATGTGAAAGTTGAAGTGGAGAAATGCCTTATATGGGTTTGTATTTTTATTGCTATTCACATAAGTCATTAGTTTGAGTCCTTATCAAAGTATTCAATGGAATTAACTGCATATTTGTCTTATATAGTTGTATGAGGGGTTGGTGACTCATGCTAGGTAACATAGAATTTGCTCTTATGTAAATTCAATGTAGCAGCACAACTAACTTTATAGTAACCTAATGCAATCCTCCCTAATAGATTTGTGAATGCAACCCTTATGAATATATATATATATAAGTAAGCAACACTAATAAATGTGACAACATAAGGCCATTGAGTAAGCAACACTAACTTTTAAATTATGATACATTCAAATTGTTTTTGCATAGGCTTTAGGTCAATACGAGAACTGACAAGTTATTATTTAAGAATTAATTTTTTATTCCTAGTTATTTTTATTCGATATATTAATTTATTTTAAAAGAATATATTTTTTAATTTTTATACTAAGGTATATTACAATGTCAAAAAACAAATTAAAAGTAAAATAAAAAAGGATAAATATGTACTGATGACATAATGGCCTATGAGAGTTGACTTGGAAAGTGTCATCTTACACACATGTTTCTACTTCAAAATATTTGTTAATTGATGAATTATTGATTAGAATTAATGCCTGAGTTTGAATTTTGTTGAAAAGAGTCACCTGTTAAGAAGCAAAGCAAAGGTGCCTCATTCAAGTTTTGGATTGCTCACATTTATGTTCCTGTTCTTCCTTTAACTAAATTTCCACCATTTTTTTCATTTTGGTGAATTTTTTCACTATGATTACCCAATGTTAGGCTTTTGTGGGTGATTGTAGTGTTTTAGTTCAACTTTCACTATACTATAAACCAATTTTAAGGGATTAATTGTTTATGGTTGTGTTTATTGACTCATTTGCTCATGGCTTTTACTAGGTGTATCCTCTTTCAAACTTGTTGTTTGTTTTACAATTTTGTTGATTTATATATTTATTTATTTATTTATTCATGTTTAGAATGCAATTCCTCATTTTGATACATTTCACTAAGTTTTTTATTTTCTTACCATACTATCAATTGTTGAGCAGTCATATCAGCTATTCCAACAGCCTTAGATCTAGTTTAGACTTTTCTTAGGTTGTGGTGGGTATCAATTTGTTTTTCTATTAGGAATGTAAGAAAATCAGTCCAAATCAAAAAATCATGCTTTTCATCAGAAGGATAAATGTGTGAATGGTTAGTAGTTGTAACAGAAGTAATCGGTATGGATATGATGTCCATGCATACAAGTAGTTAAAAAGTATAATTGTTACAAGTAGCTTGAGAATATTCTTTTGTATGTGCAAAACAATGTGGTTTTTAGCATGATTCTTATGATTATTAAGTTCAACAAAATGAAATCATCATAAAAGAATTTACATTAATGGGGTAAGGGGAAAAGGGGATTTGAGGTGGAATTTTGGAAAAATCCCGTTAACTAATTTTAATTACAATGCGTGTCATATGCAATGCACATCATAATTTGATGTAGATAGTAAGGATGCTTTGAGAAGAATAATAAACTTATTTTAAAATCACCAAAATGTATAATAAATTATATTTGAATAATAAAAGTTAGATTTAAGTAATTACATTGTTTATTATAACCTTTATTCAACTTTAAATTCATTTTATGTTATTTAAGCAATTTCAATAAGAAGTTAGTCAACATTCATGAAAAGTAAAAAATGTCATTTTTTTAATACAAAACCTTAAATTTACTAAAAAGTAAAATAAGTTTTATTTGAATAAAAAATGATTTATTTGAACAATTTATTTTTTATATTAACCATTATTCAAATTTAATAATTTTTTATGTAATTTATGTAATTTATGCAATTTAAGTATTAGATTACTCAACTTTCATGAAAAAAGTATAAAAAAAAAGAAATTTTTTAATCCAAAACTCAAAATTTTTGTAACTTCATAAATCAATTTAAATTTAAAATCTTTTACTATAACTTTTGCAATTTTAGTGAATGGTTACTCTAAATTCACTAAAAAGTAAAATAGGTCATAGTTGAATAAAACATTACTAATTTAAATAATTGCATTTTTTTATTCTCACTATGATTAACATTCAAATTCTTTTTATATTTTTTTATACAATTTAAGTAATAAGCTAGTTGACACTTAAGAAAAGTAAAAAATGATATTTTCAAATTTAAAGCCCAAATTTTTGTCAGGACTTAAAAATCAAACCTATTATTATTCAAATTAACAATCTTTTCTTGTAATTTATGCAATTTCACTTAAAGGTAACTCTAAATTCATGAAAAATTAAAATAAATCTTATTTGAATGAAATAAATAACTGATTTGAGTAATTTATTTTCTATTTTAACCATTATTCAAATTGAATAAATTTTTACTTAATTTATGGTAGTTAAGTATTATGTTACTTAACATTCATGAAAATGTTATAAATGACATTTTTTGAATACAAAACTCAAAATTTTAGTAACTACATAAATCAATACAAGTGATTTTTTAAAAAAAAAAGCTTTTTACTATATTTTCTACAATTATAGTAAAATGTTACTCCAAATTTATTAAAAAGTAAAATAGATCATATTCAAATAAAATAGATCATATTTTGATTGGTATCAAAGGCATGTTCTTTGTGTGCTAGGGGAATAAATATAATATTCTTGGTTTACTTGTTTTGGTGTTTTGTCTATTCTAGTTTTATTGCCCAAGTTAGATATTGAGCATGAGTGCAACATAAAAGGAACAATTAGTGTGGTCCTAGCATTAAATCTTAAGGGTGGTAGTGAGACCATTGGTTAGCATTAAAACATAGGTAGGTGACATCCCTATATCCCAAGCTCTATTGTAGGGAATCCCTAAACCAATTGAAAGAAACGTCATTGAATTGAACCAATGTAACATGTTAATGAAGCCCCAAGAAGGAAATAATTAAACTATATTGCAACATTGAAAAGAAAAAATGAGAAGTAAAATGTAAAAGGAAAAAAATGTATTGATGACATAATGGCCCATGAGAGCTAACCTGAAAAGTTTCATATTACACACATGTTTGTACTTTGAAATATTTGTTAATTGATGTATTGTTGATTAGATTTAATGTTTGAGTTTGATTTTCATTGAAGAGAGTCTCCCATTAAGAAACAAAGCAAAGGTGCCCCATTCAAGTTGTGGGTTCCTCTCATTTATGTTCCTATTCTTCTTCTAACTAAATTCCCCACCATTTTTTTTCTTTTTGGCGATTATTTTTTTATTCTTTGAACTATTCACTACATATGTTTTGAATTTTTATTAGTCAATGCTTGGCTTTTGTGGGTGATTGTAATGTTTCAATTTGACTTTCACTTTGCCATAAACCTATTTTAAGGAATCGATTCTTTATGGTTATGTTGGTTAACTCATTTGCTCATGGCTTTTACTGGGTGTATCCCTTTTCAAACTTGTTGTTTGTTCTATTATTTTGTTGATTTATATATTTATTTATTCATGTTTAGAATGTAATTCCTAATTTTGATACTTTTCACTAAGTTTTTTATTTTCTTACCATACTATCAATTGTTGAGCAATCATATCAGCTATTCCAACAGCTTTAGATTTGGTTTAGACTTCTCTTAATTATGGGGGTTACCAATTTAGTTATCTATTAGGAATGTATGAAAATTAGTCCAAATCAAAAAAATCATGTTTTTCATCGGAAGGATAAAATGTGTGAATGGTTAGTAGTTGTAATTGAAGTAATTGTTATGGATATGATGTTAATGCATACAAGTAGTTAAAAAGAATAATTGTTACAAGTAGCTTGAGAAAATACTTTCGTATGTGCAAAATAATGTTGCTTTTAGCATGATTTTAGTGATTACTAAGTTGAAAAAAATGGAATCATCATAAAAGAATTTACATTAATGGGGTAAGGGGAAGAGGGGATTTGAGGTTGAATTTTGGAGAAATGTCTTTAACTAATGTTAATTACAATGCATGTCATATGCAATGCACATCATAATTTGATGTAGATAGTGAGGTTGCTTAGAGAAGAATAATAAGCTTATTTCAAAATCACCAAAATGTATAATAAATCGTATTTAAATAATAAATAATAGATTTAAGTAATTACATTGTTTATTATAGCTATTATTCAAATTTAAATTCTTTTTATATTATTTAAGTAATTTCGATAAGAAGTTAGTCAATATTCATGAAAAATAAAAAAATGTCATTTTTTTAATACAAAACCTTAAATTTACCAAGTAGTGAAAAAGACTTTATATAATTAAAAATGATTGATTTGAGCAATTCACTTTCTATATTAACCATTATTCAAATTTAATTTTTTTTATATAATTTATGTAATTTAATTATTAGATTACTCGACATTTATGAAAAACTTTAAAAAAAATTGTGAAATTTTTAAATGCAAAACTGAAGGTTTTTGTAACTTCACAAAATTTATTTAAATGTTATTCAAATTTAAAATCTTTTACTATAACTTTTGCAATTTTAGTGAATAATTATGTCAAATTCACTAAAAGGTAAAATAGATCATATTTGAATAAAATATGACTAATTTAAATAATTACATTTTTTATTCCAACTATTATTCAAATTCAAATTTTTTTTATATTATTTACACAATTTAAGTAACATATTAGTCAACATTCAAGAAAATTGAAAAATGACATTTTCAAATTTAAAGCCCAAATTTTTGTAGCTACTTAAATCAAACTTATTATTATTTAAATTTATAATCTTTTCTTATAATTTTTGCAATTTACTTAGAGGTAACTCTAAATTTACAAAAAAGTAAAATAAATCTTATTTGAATAAAATAAATAACTGATTTAAGTAATTTACTTTCTATTTTAACCATTATTCAAATTTAATATCTTTTTACATAATTTAAGGTAGTTAAGTATTAGGTTACTTAACATTCATGAAAATGTAGAAAATGATATTTTTTTTAATACAAAACTCAAAATTTTAGTAACTATATAAATCAATTCAAAGGTTTTTCAAAATAAATGTATTTTACTATAAACTCTACAATTTTAATAAAACATTACTTCAAATTTGCTAAAAAGTAAAATAAATCATATTTAAAAAAATAGAGCCTATTATAATTGGTATCAAAGCCATGTTTTTTGTGTGCTAGGGGAATAAGTATGGTATTCTTAGTATACTTGTTTTGGTGTTTTGTCTATTCTAGTTTGATTGCCTAGGTGAGATATTGAGTGTAAGTGCAACATAAAAGGAAGAAACCAAATGAGTGTAGTCCTAGCAATAAGTCTTAAGGGAAGTAGTGAGACCATTGGTTAGCATTAAAACATAGGTAGGTAATATCCTTATATCCCAAACTTTATTATAAGCAATCCCTGAAACAATCTAGCCAATTTAAACGTGTCCTTATATCAAGTAACCATGTCTACTATCTTTAGATGTCTTACCTCAAGTCATGACTTTTAATCTAGTTCAAGCATGGCCATTAAATAAGGAAAAAATTTGTATAGAAAACTTTTGCAAAATAATTGACATTTGGTCTATACTCAAGCTAGCCAAAAAAAAAATCTACCATTAGAGTGGATTCAAGCTCTTTGAAAGTGTTAATTACACCATTCAAATAGAGGAGAGAGATTGTCATCTCTACAACTCCTTTGACACTATTAAGCTCCTTTCTTAAGCCTTTATTAAGCAACATATGAAAAAAAATACAATTCTCTTCATTTTGGCCTCATTCAAGTAGGCATCAAGCATCTCTCTAGAGAGGGTCTAGACACCTTAATCCTAGTCGCTCTTAGAGACTATACATTAATCAACTTCAATGATTCTCTTTTAGGAATCATTGAAACAAGCCTATGTTTAGGACCAAATTATTTTAATTATTTCCTAACTTCATAGTTTCTTAGCATGATAAGAACATCTTAGATGTTTTGACTTTACAACTCTACCTCTACAAAACAAAATCATAAAGTGATCTATTCATCTAAGCCTGATATACCAAATCTACTATAAGGTAACAAAAACAACCTTCAACACAGACACTCAATTATGGCACTACAAGTGAAGTAGTCTTATGTAGATTGATATTCACCATGCAAACATCCAAACACCTAAGTTTATTGAGTGGCATGAAGCATCACTTCTTGACACTTGGAAGCTTAAGGGTGTAACTACACCTTAACCTCTATCTAATGACTATAGTCTCAAATATATATAAGACCTAAAGTTAGCTTTTTGACTCTACAATTGTTGAACTCATAGTTATTGGCTTTACTGGTCAACTAAAAGGTTGGTGGGATAACATTCCCATCCAAGCTAACCATACCCAAATACTACAAATAGACCCATAAGGAGAACCCCTTTTGGATGATCAAACCCCAATCTTTTAAAGGATATCTCAATTTGAGAATCCATAGAGCTCAATTTACTCCTTAAAACCAAAATATCTCATCTTTACCATCTCCAAGATTAGATAAGCTTCAAAAAAACTCAAACATCAATTATCTCAACCAATTCTCCAAGCTAAAATCCAAAACCTTCGTAATCAATTAGAAACCTCTATTTGTTCTAAGATACCTAATACTTTATAGCATTACAAGTAGCATATGGTAGACTTACCTAATGCTAAACACTTTAATGAATGTTAAATACCAACTAAAGCACGTCCAATTCAAAAGTATCCATAGTTAGTGGAATATTTCAAACAATAAATTCAAGCTTGACTTGCTAAAGGCATTATTTAGCCTAACAAGTCACCTTAGAGTTGTGCAACATTCTATGTGAGCAAGAATTCTAAAATAGAATGTGGAACTCCTAGGTTAGTTATCAATTATAAGCCTCTAAACTAAATCTTGTAATTGATTAGATATCTAATTCTAAATCAAAAATATTTATTACAATTCCTTGTTAAGGCTTTGAACTTTTCCAAATTTGATTTGAAATATGGGTCTTGGCTTATTCAAATCAAGGAGGTAGACAAGTATAAGACTACCTTCACTGTACCTTTTGGCTAGTATGAATGGAATGTAATGCCATTCTAACTCAAAATGCTCCCTCTGAGTTCTAGAGGATTATGAATGAGAATTATTCTCATTATTCTCAATTTTAGTTATCTATATTAAGGATGTTTTATTGTTTTCATCCAATATAAACTAGTAGTTTAAGCACTTAGCAATCTTTGTAGAGGTCACTCACAAGCATGGCTTAGCTATAGCTAAGCCTAAGCTAAGCCTCTTTCAAACTAGGTTAAGATTCCTTGGTCATTATATCCATCAAGGTGCTCTTATCCTTATAAAAGGGTCAGTCCAATTTACTAATAAATTTCCATATCATTTTACTAACAAATCTCAACTTCAAAGGTTTTTAGGAAGTCTTAATTATGTAATAGACTTCTATCTTAAGCTTAATCTCATTTGTAAGCCTTTACATGATAGACTTAGGAAAAACAATTTCCTAGTCTTCCAAGCACACAGCCATAGTTCAAGCCATCAAACAGCAAGTTAAAGAAATTCCTTGTATACCCACTTGTGATCTAGACCTACCTAAGATAGTTAAGATAGATGCCTCAAACATAAGTTATGGTGGGATCTTTAAACAAGTCAACAGTAAATAGGAACAACTTGTTCACTTTACCTTTAAGCATTGGAATGATAGTCAACAAAGGTATTCCACAATCAAAAAAGAAATTTTAGCAATTATTTTATGCATTTCCAAATTTCAAAATGATTTGTTTAATAAAAAATTTTTACTTTGCATTAATTATCAAGCTGCAAGATATGTTTTGCAACAAAATGTTCAAAACCTTGCATCAAAATATATTTTTGCAAGATGGCAAGCAATTTTAAGCATATTTGATTTTAACATTGAACTTGTACCTAGTTCTTCAAACTCTTTGCTTGATTTCCTTACAAGAGAATTATTGGAGGGCTCCTTATCACTACAATGCCAAGAAAGAAACTCACCAAGCTTACCACTAAAAACCCATCTAAGCCACTCAAAACTTGGGCACAACTCATAGAGCAAGAAGAAATGGCCCAAAAGAAAACCTCAAGCTCCTTAAGCTCCCATAATTCATCCTTAAATTCAAACATTAGCCCAAATTACCAAGTAACCATTTTGAACTTACCCTTAAAAGCTCAATGAGCACTCAAGAATTAGTTAGTCTCCTTATCAAACTACTAAGTACCTTAACACTTGCTTTTTTGAAGCAAATCAAGCCTAAAACAAGCACTAATGCTTCTTCAAGTAAGAACACCAAGTAAATAATAAGCAAAGAGGTGGTTAAGATTTCACTGGCCACTCTCTCAAAATCAATTTCAAAAGGCAAAGAGGTGATTGTTTTAGATACCCCTCTTTAAACTATTTTCCCAAGCATTTCTCAAGCAAATTCAAAAGGTGTTTTACCTTATTTTGTCAAAACAAGTTTTCAAAACATTAAATTAATTGAAAAAGGATTTTTTTGATGCCAACCCTTGGGTTACTACCCAAAAAATATTTTCTTTAAATTGGATCTACAAGCCTTAGGATTCTCAATAACCCAAATTTTACTATGAAGCCATACTGGTTGAAACCAAATCAATCAAAATCAAGCACCATTATCAAGCAAACGACACAAGCAAAATAACCCATTTAACTATTCAAATTCTCCAAATTCTTCAACCCTTAAATTAGCTTGAATCTCTAAACCACAATCAAAAGTTTTTAGCCCACATTACTATGTCTTCCAAATTTCTTCCCAAATTTAATTACTAGGATTATAAGTAGGCATGGTTTAATGCTTTTTATTATCAAATGAAGTTCCACAAGCAATCATAGATGTCTTTCTAAGAATCAAAAGCTACCATATCATTTCCTTTATGGTTTAACCATTAGTGGAATTGGTTTGGTCCAACATCTAAAATTTTTCCAATCTCAATCATGGAAGGCTATGATGTCTTCAAATCCAAATTCAAGCCTTAAATAGTTGAAGCCTTATTTCCTCAATTATTACAATTTTATTATATTTTCATGCTACCATGGATTTATGCATGGGAATTGCAAATTAGGGATGATCCTTTCATATGGACTCTAGTTCTTAGCCAAATCTACAGAGTTAAGTTTTGGCAATAGTTTTCTACTACCCAACAGTAGAAAGCTCACAAGTAAGGTGTTCTATAGTTATTCTTTATGAATCCTCAATAGTCAAACACTATTGATGGAAGCACTTCTCAATTCCTCCAATGGAAGGTGCATATAAATGTCCTCTTATCTAGAGCCTAAACATAAGAAAAATATCTATGAACTTTGTCAAATATTCTCTAAGATGCCTAACAAGCTCTAGATAAAGTCAAGTGAAGCTCATCATCATCATCATCAAATGACGTATTATGGAATTATGATCTAGATAAAGATGTCTTTGGTCCCATCCACATCAAGCATAAAAGACAAAGGAAAAAACAAAGGTGAAATGCTTTTACCAAGGATAAGAGAGAAAAGTAGAAGGAATGCTTTTACCCAAAGATAAAGCAAAAAGCATCTACTTTTTTAAAATTAAAAGAATTTACTTTTCAACAAGCAAAAGCATCTACTTTCATCAAAATCAAATTTATCTTCAAGCGCCAAGCATTCAAGGCTCAAGCACCTATAAATGTCCTCTCTCTTCAAGCATTCAGTAGGCTTCAAAATCTAGAGTATCTCTAAATGCCTCCCATTAAGCCCTTTACCAAGCCCTTCAATCCCTTGTAAATATTTTTTAAATAAGTGTGTTTTTTATTTTTTTCAAGCCCAAGCCTTAAGTGTACTTATACTTTTAAGTATTTCAAGCTTAAGTACTCAAGTCTTTGTAAGTATTTGTCTTTAATAAAAATTTAAGCTCATCCATGCATATGTTTTAAGCTCTCTATCCTCTTAATATATAGGTTGGAAACCAATATCAACTTAAAAGACTATCTAGGACTAGTAACATTTGGTTTAACAATGCCACATATTGTTGAGGATACAAAATTGTTGTTTTTCTATTAAAATTATTGTTCCTGTTAATCAATTTTGTTCCAATTGGTATCAGAGCCAAAAAGTAAAATATATTTTAATTTAAATGTATTAAATGTACTTTAATTTTTTTTGAAACATTGCAACCCTTGTCATTTCTTGTTAGTATTATTGCATTCCTCAAAGTGATACATTTAGCCCTTTTATTGAGGTTCTACATCTTTTGATTATCGTATAAGAAATCATAATTTTTTTTATTTTTTTGTTTTCCTTTTCTATGTTAACATAATTAAATTTATATATTTCTTATGAGAATGTTTAAGTAAATAAGGAAATTAGAGTGAAAGAAATCATTTACTAATGTATACATTTGGTGTGAGAGAAATGTTAAAAATATAGAGCATATAAAATTGCATCTGAATTGTATTTTGTTTTTTTTTCATTGAATGTAGTTAAGGAACTGATCCTTTTATGAATATGGATTGTAATAAGAAAATGGTATCTAAGGTTTTTAATGGATGCCTTGGTCATATGTTTAATATACATATGAAAAGATCGATTCTTTGATTCAATTAATTAGATGAGATTATGTCTCTTCCTCCTTTTTAATTAGAAAAAAATAAATAATAATTGCTTTCAGATGGTTACACAATAGGCATCCATTAGCATGATCCTTTTAACTACTAAATGCACTTTTGAAGATATTATGATTTAAGAAATAAGTTTCTTTCTAGATGGACAAAATAAGAAATTAAAGTAAAACAACATGATTTGATATTGTGATAGCAAATGTAAACACTCATAGACACCTTTAAATTACAACCTTTTATTTTTTGTGTTTTAGTCTAGCTCAATTGAGGAGGAGAAAGTTTTCTATGAGGCTTGAAGTTCAAAAATTTGATTCTATGGCATATATAGATATATAACCAAGAAATAAATGTTTATTTAGTTGATTTTTTGTATTTTTTTTTATTGAATTGTGAGCAACACACAAAAAAAAATTATAACTTTTTTATTTTCTCTAAATTTTACATTTGTGTTTATGGAATTCAATATAAGAACTTCAAGTTAGACATCTTTTCCAAAGCTTTAATTGACACACATTTTGTCCAAATTCCATTCATTCACTTGTGACTATTAAGTCTCATATGTGGCTTTAACAATAGGATTTATTCTCCAAGATCAATGGAGGTAATTAGGCAATAAAAAAATTGGAGTAAAATTACTTCCAAACTAATTATATAGGCTATGTTTTAGCAATGTTGGGCATTTCCTTTATGATAATGCGATTATGTGATAATGATTTATTATCTCATTACTTATGACATAATGAGTTGTTTTAAAATTATTGAAATGGATTCAACTCTTCTTCAATCAATTTTTCATTAGGTGCCTATTTTCACTTTTTCCTACTAAGGAGGAGGAAATTACAAATGGGGAATTGGGCATTTTATATAATATAGGGACACACCTAACTCAAATAATACCATTCTTTGATCACACATTTAGGAAGCATACTAATCAAATTCATCACTCAATAAAGGTAGTGTTGTTCTTTTTTCACTACTAGTAATTCAAAACCATTTTTATTATGGTAAAAATTGCTACTTAAAGTTAAATGTAGCAATTTCTAGTCTACTAAATTTGTGAATATTATAATAGATCTTATGTTGTAGTTTTCTCAACCTAAGGCAACAAATATGAAATTGCTACATAAACATGTTTTAGGTAGTGATTTTTAATGATTATTGCAATGTTTTTTACATTAAATATGTAGCGGTTATGAAAAGTATATCTGATGATTTTATTGGTTTAGAACACATTTTGTTATTTGTTTAGGCTGTGAGTTTTCTACATTTAGTACTAGTCATTGAAGAAATAGGTAGTGGTCATTAGAGAGATAGATAGCGGTCATTGGAGAAATAGGCAACAATTTTTCTTAGAATACATAGTGGTTTCTAGTGAAACTGGAAATATTTACTATGCATTAGGGAATAGTTTTTATGAGAATTGTTACCAACATATAATGAAAAATGATTTAATCTCTAGTAATTAAATTTAAGTGACGAAATTGTAATTGGAACTTAGCTCTTATGTAAGAGTATACCAATTAGTTGAAATGCTATGTGTGAGAAATCCTACTAGCCCAAAGAAAAACACAAAATAAAGTTAAGATAAAAAAAACATGAATTATATCTCAATAACATCTAAGAGCTCAATTTTCTATTACAAAAATATAGCATACAGAGATATAATGCTATTAACTAATACAAGTGTCTACAATACCATACATAAACATCGCAAAGAATCATAAGGACCTACTTGGTTGCAAAGGATGGAAAACTAGCAAAATGCCATACCTAAAAATTTTCTTCTACTATATTCTTGACTTTAATCTCTTTTGCTCAATACCATTGACTTGATTTACATTGTTAATGGGGGAGAAATAAAGGATCCTCCTTGTTCTTGTAAATCTTAAATAGTTGCTTAGAATAGTGTGTAGCCAACATGTGACACAGTTTAAAAGCCTTAGAGTCATATGTTTTCAACTCCTAAATAGTTTTCTTGACATCCTCTATAGGATCTCCATTAGTGAGAAACTAAGCCGAATGAGAACCTTTTTAGGACTTCCAAACATCATTAGTGTAATGACTAAAGCATGCAAATTATATGTCAATTATTTGTGATATACCTTTAAGAGACACAAATAATCATAACATAGGTTTAAGTTTTGTACCTGATAGCATCAAATTTGCTAAATCCACATTTGTTGGTGTAAAATTTTTCCTTCCACTTTTGTTCCTTAGAAGTTTGTTATCAATAAAGGGCATACACAACCTTCATACACAACTCAAAATTTTTACCCAAGGCTATAAGCATTTTAGCCTTAAAATCCCACTTAAACTTTGAGTCCTTACTCCTTTTCAAATTTAAAGATATCAAACCAACAAGTTGGAAGAGATCAAAAACTAAACTATAGATTATTTCAAACTATCTAGATGATGTACCTTCTTAAAGAAGTTCTAGCAAATGATACTTGCAATATTGGAACAATAATTGCACCATTTAGATAAATAAATTTCTACTCAAAGTACAAAATTTCTACTCAAATATAAAGAAAATGTAAAACCCAATCAACAAGATAAAAATAGCATTATAGGAAAGCAAAGTTAAAAAACCTAAAGGAGACAAAGACACCATGCTACTACTAACATTTCCTCTCACAATTAACGCAAATTGAAGCAAACAAATCAAACACCATAGAATCATCATAAAAAAATTTGCATTAATGGGGTAAGGGGAAGAGGGGATTTGAGGTTGAATTTTGGAGAAATCCCATTAACTGATGTTAATTACAATGCTTGTCATGCGCAATGCATATCATAATTTGATGTAGATAGTGAGGATGTTTAGAGAAGAATAATATGCTTATTTCAAAATCACCAAATTTTACAATAAATCATATTTGAATGATAAACAATAGATTTAAGTAATTACATTGTTTATTAGAACCATTATTCAAATTTAAATTTTTTTATATTTAAGTAATTTTAATAATAGGTTAGTCAACATTCATAAAAGTAAAAAATGTCATTTTTTTAATACAAAACCTTAGATTTACCAAAACGTAAAGTAGACTTTATTTAATTAAAAAAAATTACTAATTTGAGCAATTCATTTTCTATATTAACCGTTATTCAAATTAAATGGTTTTTTTTAAAGTAATTGATGAAAACAAAGTTAAAAAACCTAAAGGAGACAAAGACACCATGCTACTATTGACATTTCCACTCATAATTAACACAAATTAAAGCAAACAAATCAAACACCATAAAATTTAATCAAATGAAAAATGACAAAAAAAAATCATAAAAAATTTAATAGAAATTGCAATTTCAAGAAAACATCAAAATGTAGCTCATTACAAACAATTTGATTAGGAAAAGATGAACCCAAATCTAGTGCATCTATGTGGATCTCTACAATGAAATAAAAGAGAGAGATATAGAGAGAAAAAGATAGTGTGATATATAAATCTTTATATAGAGGGCAGAAGAAAGATAGATTATGAGTAAGAGAGAGATAGGGAGAAAAAGGGATGAGAGATAATAGGCCATGGGCTAGGAAGAGGAGGAGGATGTGGAGGACAAGGATGATGGCATAGTAAGGCAATAACTAGGTTTTAGAGGTATAAAAATAGATAGGAATTTTTTTAAAAATGCAA
Source organism: Rhizophora mangle (assembly GCA_037832345.1). Taxonomy (NCBI): domain Eukaryota; kingdom Viridiplantae; phylum Streptophyta; class Magnoliopsida; order Malpighiales; family Rhizophoraceae; genus Rhizophora; species Rhizophora mangle. The sequence goes on along the minus strand of JBAPLJ010000181.1, from coordinate 4,420,252 downwards.
ATCTAAAAAAGGCAATAGCAACAATTCCATACCACTACATTATCCTTAAAGAAAAAGAAAAAAAATGTATAATACAACAATTCTAGACTGTTAAATTATTGTAAAAAAGAAAAAGGATAATGTAGTGGTTTTGGGCCACTACATTAACCTTCTCACACTATTGCTACCTTAAATTTCATGAACTGCTATTGAAATATTTCAAAACTATTGTCTTTTCTCATCATAAAGCAGTAGTTCCAAACTAGTACATAATAACCATTATTTAATAGTAGCATGGATTCAAAATCACAATGTCAAATCGCTATCTTGGAACATATATTGTGTTGGTTTAGAACCACTGCCTTTAAACCATTGCATAAAGTCTACTATTGTCACACATTTTACAAAAATATTTATGTGATGATTATAACTATTACCTTAGAAGTTTTTAGCAAAGATTTTAAATTGCCATAAAAGAACCTCTACCATAAGTGATTTATGGTGTAATGTTAATTGTCTTAGAAGTCAATTGTCATCTTATACAATAGGCAAAGACAAAGAGTTTAATTTTTTTTTTTAAAGAAAAAAGTTAAGGCACAATTGATGGACAATAAAGGAAAATGAGGTGTACATGAACATATCTCTATATACACTTCCAACTTTTAACTTCTTGTGTAATTGTTCTATTGGGAAATAAGAGGACAAAAGAAAAATTAAAATGTAAAGAAGAATAAAGAGCAAGGAAAACTGTTTTAGGAATATTGGAGATTAGGAATTTGATTCCTTTATTCATGAATACCTTTAGTGGCCCCTTCTTATCTTGCCATTTTCTTTTAGTGCCACATTTGAGAAAGGTTGTGGACCATATCATGAAAGTTGGCTGGTACCATTTTCAATCCCTTAGGACAAATAATAAGGTTGAATTTTGTTATTATTAGCATAGAAATCGAATTAAATAGTCAAGAACTACATTTTATAAATGTTTACCTCTAATCACTTCATAACTATATAATTTATAAATGTTTTTCTGCCACCTAATATATTTAATCTTCCTATGGTGACATAGCAAGATTCCAATTATCATGAAAAAGGGCCATAAGGTACCAATAAGATGACAAGAGACAAAATTAGATGCATGTCACATATGAATCCTGTGTTTCATTCAAGATTTGTAAGGTGAGGATTCAGCAATATATGGGAACTTGGCAACCCCATTTGCTCGATACAAGTTGGCAAATTCACCAATACATGCATAAAGATATAAACATGAAGAGGTCCCATTACAATTGCAAAATTGATATAGGCCAATCAAATTAACTCTCATGAACTCTTTTTTCTTTCTTCAATTTTTCTATGTCACATTTGTACGATACTCTTTGAATGGGGATTAAGTCTCCAAAAAAAAAAGCATAGGCTTATTTAGTAACAACATGAGAGTTAATTAGCAATGTATTATTGAGAGGGAAAGTAAAAATGTGAACATGGGCTTGGAATGGAACCTAACTAACTTCCTTATTCCCAAAGAGATTGAATTGGGAAGCTAAGGGAAACAGAGAGGAGAGGAGCCACAAAGTGGGTTGATATTTTAGAATGTTACTCTTAAATTATTTGTGCACATAAGAATAAGGCTATCTATTTTAGGCTTTATTTTTGTGCCTTAGGTTGGGAAATATGCCCTAGTTAACCCAACATTGGGATCCCCACTTAAAGGCACCTTTCCTAATCTTATTAAAATAGCATAAAGACATGGTGGACCATGTGCCTCTCATGTGTCCTACAAATTTATAACAACTCAACATATAAAGTCTTGTGGGTCTAGTTAATGTGGGAATATGGTGGCTGATTATGGCTATTGGCTACATACATTGAAGACAATAACATTCATACCATTCTTGCTAAATCTAATAGGGAATTGTAATAGTGAGTTCATATCGTTCTAATCATATGCATGTATGTATAAATAAATAGCTGGTAAGATCACTAATAATGTGTTTAGTGTCCTTAACTACTCATGACATTTGCTTAATTTCTCATGTTTATAATATAATAATAAATACATTATTTTATTGATTTATTTTTTTAAAGTTTGAATAAGGGTGATTCCATATTATAGACATTAACCTTTAATCTTCATTGCACAAAAAGTGTAATTTATTATACTTGATATAATTTTGGAGTTGGTCATAAGACTTGCAAATATATAATTAAATGTATCAATACATGTTAGGTACCCATGATCAATCAACTCTTAAAATTTTGCAATCCTTTAGCTAAGATGGTGGATATCAATTAACATTTTATCATGTAGGTCTTTGTCTCATTATCAAATGAATTGAAGTGCATTTGGTAATATAACTTGTGCATTCATTTTTAGATATTTTAGTATTATAGATAAGTCAGAGAGTAAAAGAAAGGCTAGTATGTACATTTGAATACTTCAATGAAGATTTGAATTCGTTTTGGAATGATGTTTCATTGTCTAATTTTAGCTAGATAGAGTACACTATTACAAAGAAAATTTTAGAGAAAGGAAAATGGAAAATTATACTAAAAAAAAGAATCTCTCTACAAACTAACAAATTCAATTATTGCATTGGTCAAATTAATTATTAGGGCAGCCCGAAGGCTTGTAGCTAGTGGCATGACCCTAGTCATCTCCCAATGAACCAATATATTTTAGACTATATGATATGAGACTAACTCTAATAATTCTTGAATCTCGATAACCTATCATCGATTCCTAAGGATATAGGAATGTATGTCTAGTTGGTTAGCTGTAGTCTTAGCAGAGATCATGCACTAGATGACACTGCACTCCCTAAAATCTCTAGACAATTGCCTAGATTCAACTAAATATGACTCACAAAAAACCCACTATTGTGCAATATAACTAGCCAAAGCACCGGAGTTCACTAACCTAAGTAGCAAATCTATCCCTTAATCTCATCCTAAGTATAACTCAAGTTACCAATTGGTAGCTCTTAAGACACTCCTTAACTCACCCAAAACCAATCGATATTATCACCTAAAGAATCAAGTTAAGTGACCGAATGAGAATAAGGCTAGAATAAGAAAACCAAACTGCATTCATTCAATGATAAAACATGATCTCTAGGTACATGAGTTTAAGAAAACCAAAGTTAAAATGATTTTAAAATGATTTACATAATCATGGAATGAATGAAAATGGAAATGCAAAATGAGAAGAATGAGACTATTTCCATCTGTTCTCCATCCTTTTTTTCAACCTGTGACCATCCATTTTTAATGTCCGTTCACCACCTCTTCATCTACCTTGCAACTAATACTCCTTTGGCTGTTCATTATCCCAAGGTTGCAGCATGTCATGAGGTTATTCTCTCCTTCCCAATGCAGTCCATGCTTGCCTCTTCATCTTCCTTGCCCTTGATGCTCCTTTGACCAGTTCTTGCTTGCCTTGAAACTCTTCCCACCATCTAGAATGAATTAGGCCTCAACTTGGACAATAATCCCAAGTGGTTTGGACATGATTCCAGGCCCTGAATTCGGATGGTGTAGTATCATGGCCCGAAACATACAATTCAGCCTAGTTTCTTGCTCCATGGAGGCTTGCTGAACTTCACCCATGCATAACTCCATTGAAATGGCCTTATCTTCTTTTGTTGTTTTCATGAGAGTTGTAGCCCCTTGAGTTAGCTTTCCAATGACTCATATTTTCCCATTTATGAGATATGGCCAAAAAACTAAGCAGTGTGTGACTGATCTGCTCTGTCCAGTGCCCGTCTCATGATCAAAGTTCAATATTTTGCCTTGTCCAATTGGTTCAGAATTTGCACATGGTTTCTTTATGGAAGTCATAGCTTAGCCTCTTAGCTATCCATAGAAATTGGTTTCATTAAAAGACACCTCCTGCAATCTAAGAAATAGGCAAAGTATGTAAATTGCACAAAAATTAAATTTAACTAGACTTTTCTGATAATTAGGCATATGGACAACTAAGTGAGAAACCAGTCAAATTACATCATCTAGACTATCAAACATGCATAAGATATTAATTATGAGGCAAAATATTATTCAAAACTTGGTTGTTAACCTATAAATGCTATAAATGTTTGCACATCCTTGGGCAAAGCAAAAAAAAAAAAAAAAACTCCAAAGGGTTCCTCAAACTTCCTATCCTATAAATGTTATGTCTATGCAAGATGCAACCCTTTCTTGGACATTTCCCACTTTAGATGACTTCCTAGGTCTAAGAATAACTCATCAAAAAACAAACAACCAAACTTGAACAACACCACATACAATGGTTCTCATTCATCCACCCAATGAAAATCATATACAAGTTACCATCATATGAGAAACTTTAGCTAAGTGATAGGTTCTCACAGATTCTTTCAATTCTCTCAAGGATTTAGGGACCTATTTACACTCAAAACACACTCCATTGACAACCCACACAACCATATGCTTGCAATCATTCTAAATTTCCATCACTTAATATAGTTGTAATACAAAAATCAAAAGGACTTTCATGGGTTGTAATGGGGTCACGGGTTGTAATGCATTGGGTAGGTAAAAATGAGGGATGAATGGGCTGCAATTTCATTCCAAGGTAGGGAAAACAAAGGAGAGGGATAAAAGATCATTGAAGGAAGAGCTTTTAACCTAAAGGTGAAGTTTTCCAACAATGCAAACAAAATCAAACAAAACACTCTTCCCACAGTTCTACCTTTCTTCGAATACCTACTCAACTCTTCCAATCATTCTAATTTTCCTCTTCCTTTCCAGCCCAAAACATACCCAAATGATGATTCTTAGTTGGGTTCTCATGATTTTTTTTTCTTTAAGATGAGTGCTTTTTTATGTTTTTTTTTTAATGTTTTACGTGCTTGGTCAAATACCCCACACAATTGCAATCCCTCCCCCACACTTAAATCATAAGCTCTTTCTACAATGTCTAAGGGTGTCAATCATGAATGTATAATGGTTAAGAACAAACAAGCTTAAGGCTCAATGGGGCTAGCAATGGTCATAATTTATAAGGGTTGGCTTATTTGGCCCAAACTCAAGAAAAAAAAAAAATGATGCCTCTATCATTTTCATGCATACAAATGCCATGTGATTTTGATAAAGAGCGAGAGCAAGATCTAGTTTGCAAAGTTCCTAAGAGTGGATGCTCATGAAAGAATGATGAGAATGGAATGTGATCTAATCAATTTAATTAGGCGCAAATATCCTCACTTGGTTTCCATCTATCAATATGGCCAAGCAACCCAAAATCTAGCTCCTAGCATGCTCAATCCATGATGGGACTCACTTAAACCAATCAATGTCATGGAATATAAGTATGTCATTTACTGTTTAATAGATTTTCATCGGCCTAAGTCATCAGCTATCATGGCAACTATTTGGGAAATTTTGTTCATGAACATAAATGAAACTATCACGCAACTATCCTTATTTAATACAAGGAAACACCTACAATTGAAAGAAAAGGATGGGATTAAAAGCTTATTAAGGTGCTGGGTAGTGTGCATCCAGCAAGTGCAATTCCTCTTCTGGTAGCTCTTCATGGCCAAGTGCTTTAAGGAAGTGCTTAAGCCTATGGCCATTCACTGTGAACCTCCTCTTCGATGTTGGTTCTTCCATTTGCAAATTACCATAAGGATACATATAAGTAACCAAAAAAGGTCCTTCCTAATGGGAACATAACTTACCTAGCATGAACTTGAGCCTTGAATTGTAGAGAGAAACTTGTTGCCTAAGCTTAAATGTCCTATAGTGAATCATCTGATCATGCAGCCACTTTGTCCTCTCCTTGTAAATTCGAGCATTTTCATAAGCCTCCATTTGGATCTCCTCAAGCTCTTGAAGTTGTAGCTTCCCTTTAGCTCCCACTCAGACTAGATCCAAGTCGCAATGCTTAATTGCCCAATATGTTTTATGTTCGATTTCCATTAATAAGTGACACCCCTTCCCATGAACTATTTTGTATGGGGACATATCAATTGGGGTTTTGTAGGTAGTGTGGTATGCCCATAATGCTTCCTTTAGCCATGCACTCCAATCCTTTTGGTTCAGTTGAACCATTTTTTTTAGTATGCTCTTGACTTCTCGATTGGAGACCTCGTCTTGGCCATTTGTCTATGGGTGATATGGGATGGAGATCTTATGGACTATGCCATATTTTTTCAACAAAGCTTTTACTTGTCAATTACAAAAATGGGATCTCTAATTTGAGATGATAGCTCATGGAAATATAAATCTACAAATAATTTGTGAATGGACAAAGCTTGCCATTACTTTGGCATCATCAGTTTAGGTAGCTTTAGACTTTACCCACTTAGAAACATAATCAACTGCCAAAAGAATGTAAATATAACAAAAAGAAATTGGGTATGGTCCCATAAATTCTATACCCTAAACATTAAAAACTCCATAGGAAAACAATGGTTGTTGGGACATCACTTGCCTACATGATAAATTCCCAATTCATTGACATCAGTCACATGTTTTACAAAAAACATGGGCATCCTGAAATAGATTTGGCCAATAAAGACCTAAATCTAGCACTTTCCAAGCTATTCTAAAAGAACCAAAATGGTCGTCACATGCTTTAGAATGATAGAACCTCAAGATAGACTTGTGCTTATGCTTAGGCACACATCTCCTAATGATGTTAATAGTACAAAATTTCCAAAGGAAAGGATCATCCCAAACAAAACATTTGGATTCACTTTGAAGCTTGTCCACTTGATGCTTAGAAAAATCAGAGGGAAGCTTGTTTATTATGAAGTTAACTAAGTAAGCATACCAAGGAGTGTGTTGATATTGGGACGTGCCATGGATTTGCAAGAGGTAATCATCCAGGAAGTCATCTTGAATGGGAAGGGGTTCTAGACTCCCTTCAATCCGGTTGAGATGATCAACCACCAAATTCTTAGCTTTGCTTCTATCCTTAACTCAACAACATACTCTTGGAGTAATAACATCCATTAGATCAGTTATGGCTTCATGTCAGGGCTTAATGATCAGAGAAAACTACAACTTTAGAATCAAATAAATAAGATTTAAACTTGTCAAGACCAAAAACAATAGCCAAAAGCTCCTTCTCTATTGTGGTATACTTGGATTGAGTGGCATCGAGTGTGCAGGATGCATAATGGATGACTCATGGTTGCCTATTAAATCTCTATGCCAAAATGCCTCCCACTGCATTGTTGGATGCATCACACATTAACTTAAATGGTTGATGCCAATCTGAGGCTCACACAATTGGCGTAGTGGTCAAGGTAGTCCTTGTCAAACTTGAACTCAATGTCTGTTTTTAGAAGGTTGGTCAATCAAAGGGCTATCTTGGTAAAATTCCTTATAAATCTCCAATAAAACCCTGCATGACCAAGAAAAGATCAAACTTCCCACACACACAGGGTAGGAGAAATAAGAAATAACTTTAACTTTTGTTAGATCAACTTTAATACCATCCTTGGAAACTACATGTCTTAACACAATTCCTTGCTCAACCATGAAGTGACACTTTTCATAATTAAGGACCAAGTTAGTTTCTATACACCTCTTAAGAACTCAAGATAATCTTTCTAAACATGCATCAAAAGAGGAGCCATAAATAGTGAAATCATCCATAAAAACTTTCATGCCATCCTCCAAGAAATCAGAGAACATACTTGCCATACAATGTTGAAAAGTGCTCAAAGCATTGCACAAACCAAATGGCATCTGGTAGACAAAGTTGTCTTCTCTTGATCTTTAAGGGTGATGTGAATTTAAAAGTATCCCATAAAACTATCCAAAAAACAAAAGTAAGATTTCCTAAACAATTTTTCAAGAATTTGATTGATAAAAGGTAAAGGATAGTGATCTCTCCGTGTCGCTTGGTTGAGCTACTAGTAGTCTATATGTACTCGCCAAGAATTTTGCACACAAGTTGGCAACAATTCATTATTCTCAGTTTTGACTACCATAACTCTATATTTCTTTGACACCACTTGGACCAAACTCAGCCAATCATTGTATGAGATTGGATAAATAATTCCAACTTAGAGCAATTTGGACACTTCTTTCTTCATGACATCAAGAATAAGTGGGTTGAGTCTTTGTTATGGTTGCCTCACGGGTTTGGCTCCTTCTTCAAGGAAGATTCTACACAAGCAAATTGCAAGACTAATCCTCAGAATGTCCCTAAGTGTCCACCCAATAACCTTTTTGTGCTCCCATAAAACTTTAAGTAACCAAGCTTCCTACAACTCATCAAGGCTCCTAGCAATAATCACTAGAAGTTTGCTATTCTCAACTAGGAATGCATACCTTTGATGCTCTGGAAGAGGCTTTCAATTGAGCTTGGGAGGTTGTACAATGCATGGAAGAAGTTTGATTGACTTGCTCTTAATTATTTTTAATTGAGCCTTCTTTGTTATTCTTGGTTCTGATTTGTCCATTCCCCACTATTTTGCTAATTGTGCCACTTGTTCTATCCTCTAAGTGTGCATGAATCGGAGATGTTGCATACATCATTCCCAAGCTGTGCACTATAACAAGGAATTGGATAAGAGGGAGAGAGTGCACTTTCCAAGCTATTTTGATCAACTTTGTTTTTGCCACTTGTTTCAAGTTGTTTTGGGCTGAGTGGCACTTCTTTCTTCTGTTCAAATTCAGTACCTTCTTGGACTCCTTGTCCCCCAAAAAGGGTTGTGTCACAAGTTAGAATGTCATCACAATGAGCTATCTCTGACAATTCCTTCTTAAGCTCGAGTTGCACTTCCTTTACCAAATCCTCAATGAGCTTGATATGGAATAAAGAATGATCCTCTAATGGTTGTTTTATGGCATCAAGAATGTTAAATTGAACAATCAAGTCACCTAATTCCATTGACAACACCTCAGAGTGCACATCAATTTTAGTTCATGTCATTTTAAGGAACAATCAACCAAAAATAAGAGGTGAATGGTTGCTTTGTATCTCACCCTCCATGTCCAAATTATAAAAGTCAGTGGGGAAGATCAACTTACCAACTTGCGCTAGAACATCCTCGACTATTCTGCATGGATAGGCATTACTTCTATTGGCCAATTAGATAACCAATTCTGTTCCCTTCAATGGTCCAAGATCCAGCTCAATAAACACTGAAAGAGGCATAATGTTGATTGAAGCTCCAAGATCCAGCAAGGCCCTGTCAAACTTTCAATTATCAATAATGTAGGGGATTGTGGAAGTACCAGGATCCTCGCATTTTTGTGGTAGAGGTTGTATAAGAACCAATACATTTTGTCCCATGCTGACCTTCTCCCTTCCTTGGAGCCTCCACTTATTTGTGCATAGCTCTTTCAAAAACTTAGCATACCTTGGCACTTGCTTGATTGCATCGAGAAGTGGAATGTTGACTTCCACCTTCTGAAATATCTCCAGAACCTCCTTATCCTTGTCTAGTATGTCATCCCTTTTCTTAGACTTCATCCTCTGAGGAAATGGGAGTGGCTCAATGGATCAGTCAACTATCTCCTTTCCCTTGGTGGCTTGATCTTCCTAGCTCGTCTGGGTCTTGGTCAGGTTCAAAGCAGATGATTGTTTTTCCTCCTTCTCCTTCACTGGTCTTGGTTGCTCATCTAGCACCTTTCCAGACCTTAATTCGATGGCATTGGATTGGCTTGGCAATTGCCCGGAGACCTGCTGTTGGCTTGGCAATTGCCTGGAGACCTGCTGTTGAAGGGCATTCATCAAAGTGGCTAGTTGAGTCACCAGTGTTTGTAGATCTTGGATGGCTAAGTCAGTTTTCTGTTGGAATTGAACATTCTGATTGGCCAGCTGCATGGTGCGAGTCGTTAGCTGCTTCATCATATCCTTTAAAGATGACTCAAACCTAGGTAGAGGTGGTTGATGTGTTTGGCCATGCGGTTGCTGTTGGTGCTGACCTTGGCCAAATCTCTAAGGTGGCTGTCTTGCTTGCTCTTGCAATGTCAATCCTGAGTTCCCATATCAAAGGTTGGGATGATCATGCCACTCTAGGTTGTATGTGGCTGAGTATGGGTCATACTGAGACCAATCTTCCTATTGATATGGCCTTCTTTGATATGTTCTGGCTGCAAGGACTTGATCTTGCAACTCCTCTGCCAAAGTTGGGCATAAGGTGGTAGGATGCCTTGGACTTGCACAAATACCATAAACTTGGCTGCTAAGGGGAAAGTTAAGATCCCCCTTGGCCTAATTGTTGTTTATCTATTGCCAATCTCCTTACAAGTGAGGTAAGTTCATCAAAATGGTGCTCCACTCTTTGATGATCTTGACATGTGGCTGATACCTTGTATACTCCTCAAGATGGAACTGTTCCCCTCATGCTAAATTTCTAGGAATTCATTGCCATGTTTTCAATTAACACTTGAGCAGCTTGTGCTATCTTATCCACCAGTGTGCCACCACTTGCTACATTGATCATGCTACAATCCATTAGGAGTAGACCTTCATAAAAATACTAGATCAAAAGTTGTTTTGATATTTGGTGAAATGGACAACTCACACACAACTTATTAAATGAATCCCAGTATTCATAGAGGGTTTCACCATTAAGATGTCGGATCCCACGAATCTCTTTTCTGATGGCAGTAGTACGCAAGGCAGGAAAGAACTTTTTGATGAAGGCCTTTTTCATGTCATTCCAACTCTAGATGGCCTTGGGATGGAGAAAATAAAACCAATATTTCACAGCACCCTCCAAAGAAAACGGAAATGCTCAGATCTTGACATGATCTTTGGAAATCCCTTGCAGTCTCATTGTCGAGCAGACAATATGAAATTCCTTGATGTTTATGGGGATCTTCACCTACAAGGCCATGATATTTAGGCAACAAGTGAATGAGTCCAAATTTAAGTTCCAAGTTAGCTTCAACACCTAAATACTAAATACATAGAGGTTGGTACTTGATATCGAGTGCAGCTAGCTCTTTCAAAGTTTGATTGTTATTTCCATTATTTCCAGCCATGTTGCTATCCCTAGCTAGCTCCAATTCTTGATATTCTTCCTTAATGAATCTAGACAAAGATAAAGTGGGTGGAATTGATGATGATTGTGCAGTCCTACGATGTTTACTCAACATTCGTTCTATTTTTGGGTCGAAATCAAATAATAAATTGCTAGACAACCTAGTCATACACTATGCAAACCATGTAGAACAAGGCTGAAACAAAGATAAAACATAGCTAAATAGAACAAGAGTAAACAACCAAGAAATGCAATAGACTAGAACAACCTTAAACAATAATGAGCAGTTAAGCTAATCTGAAAATGGGACAAACAACAACTAAAAAAATGAAATAGGGCAAAGCTGGAAGGAATGGCAACAAAACCAGTAAAATATAAATAAGTCTAATCAAACACTTAAAGAAATAGACAAATTAAAGCTAAATCAATAGAATAACCAGAGAATAAACTAAAGCAAACATGAATCAAATAACATCAACAAGAAGAAAGTGAAAAGGAGAGTCAAAAGAAAACTTATGTTGGTCAAACATTGGTAGAAGGCCACGTAAGGTAGCTATGGAAGAAAAAGAACCATTTGAGATGAATTATCCTATTTGAAATTGATGTGCTTCCCCTCCTTTCTTTAACCGAGACCAGTAGTAAGACACCTAAAACAGTGGTTAATTATTTTACAAATAAACAAGAAAAGGTCATAAACATACCTTGGTTTCCTGGCAACGACACCAAAATTTGACTATCATGTTGGTCAAATTAATTATCAGGGTGGCTCAAAGGCTTGTAGTTAGTGGCATGACCTTAGTCATCTCCCAATGAACAAATGTATTTTTCAGACTATATGATATGGGACTAACTCCAATAATTCTTGAATCTTGATGACCTATCCTTGATTCCCAAGGATATATGAATGTATATCTAGTTGGTTAGCCCTAGTCCTAGCTAAGATCTCGCACTAGACAACATTGCATTTCCTAAAATCTCTAGAAAATTGTCTAGATTTGACTAACTATGACTCACAAAAAAACCCATTATTGTGCAATCTAACTAGCCTAAGAAATGGAGTTCACTAACCTAAGTAGCAAAATCTGCCCTTTAATCTCATCCTAAGTGTGACTCAAGTTACCAATCGGTAGCTCTCAAGACACTCCTTAACTCACCCAAAACCAATTGGTATTATCACCTAAGGAATTTGATTAAGTGACTGAATAAGAATAAGGCTTGAATGAGAAAACCAAAATGCATTCATTTAATGATAAAACATGATCTGCAAGTGGATGAGTTCATGAACCCTAGAGTTAAAACAATTTACACAGTCATGGAACAATGGAAAAGAGAAATGCAAAATGAAAAGAATGAGACTATTTCCGTCTATCCTCCCTTCTTTTTGTCATCCCATGACCATCCATTTTCAATGTCCATTCACCACCTCTTTATCTTTCTTACAATTAATGCTCCATTGGCTGTTCATGATCCCAAGGTTCCAGCATGTCACGAGGTTATTCTCTCTTTCCCAATGCAGTCCATGCTTGCCTCCTCATCTTCCTTGCACTTAATGCTCCTTTGACCAGTTCTTGCCTTGAAACTTTTCCCACCTTCTAGAATGAATTAGGCCTCAACTTAGACAATAATCCCAAGTGGTTTGGACATGATTCTAGGCCCTGAATTCGGATGGTGGAGTATCATGGCCCAAAATATACAAATCAGCCCAGTTTCCTGCTCCATGAAGGCTTACTGAACTTCACCCGTGCATAACTCCATTGAGATGACCTTATCTTCTTTTATTGTTTTCACAAGAGTTTTAGCTCTTCGAGTTAGCTTTCCAATGACTTAAATTTTGCAGCAAAACTCCTTCCCGTTTATGAGATATGGCCAAAAAACTAAGCAGTGTGCGGCTGATCTGCTCTGTCCAGCGCCCCTCTCGTGATCAGAGTTCAATATTTTGCCTTGTCCAATTGGTTCGGAATTTGCACATGGTTTCTTAATGGAAGTCATATCTCAGCCTCTTAGCTATCCATAAAAATTGGTTTCGTTAAAGGAAACCTTATGCAACCTAAGAAATAACCAAAGTATATAAACTGCACAAAAACTGAATTTAACTAGACTTTTCTGATAATTAGGCATATGGACAACTAAGTGAGAAACCAGTCAAATTACGCTTGCTAAATGCACACTACCCAGCACCTTGATAAGCTTTTTAATCCTATCTTTTTTAACTTTACTTTCAGTTGTGTGTGTTTACGTGTATTAAATAAGGATAGCTGCATGATAGTTTCAATTATGTTCATGAATAAAAATTCCCAGATAGTTGCCATGATAGCTGATGACTTAGGTTGATGAAAAACTATTAAACAACAAATGACATACTTATATTCCATGGCATTGATTAGTTTGAGTGAGTCCTATCATGGACTGAGCATGCTACAAGCTAGATTTTAGGTTGTTTTGCCCATTGATGATGGAAACTAAGTGAGGATATTCGAGCCTAATTGAATGAATTACATCACATGCCATTCTCATCATTCTTTCATGAGTGCCCACTCTTAGGAACTTTGCACACTAGAACTTGCTCTTGTTCATTTTCAAAATCACATGACATTTGTATGCATGAAAATGTTCAAGGCATCTTTTTCTTCCTGACTTTGGGCTAAATAAGCTGACCCTTATAAATTATGACCATTGCTAGCCCCATTGAGCCTTAAGCTTGTTTGTTCCTAACCATTATACATTCACGATTGACACCCATATACATTGTAGAAAGAGCTTTTGATTTAAGTGTGGGGGAGGAATTGCAATTATCTGGGATATTTAGCCAAGCTCATAAAATGTAAACAAAAAAAAAAAGAAACAAAAAAAAGGCATTCATTTGAAAAAAACAAATAAACAAAAATCATGAAAACCCAACTAAGAATCATCATTTGGGTATGTTTTTGGAAGAAAGGAAAAGGAAAATTAGAATGATTGGAAGAGTTGAGTGGGTATTAGAAGAAAGGTAGAATAGCAGGAATTGACACCCATATACATTGTAGAAAGAGCTTTTGATTTAAGTGTGGGGGAGGAATTGCAATTATCTGGGATATTTAGCCAAGCTCATAAAATGTAAACAAAAAAAAAAAGAAACAAAAAAAAGGCATTCATTTGAAAAAAACAAATAAACAAAAATCATGAAAACCCAACTAAGAATCATCATTTGGGTATGTTTTTGGAAGAAAGGAAAAGGAAAATTAGAATGATTGGAAGAGTTGAGTGGGTATTAGAAGAAAGGTAGAATAGCAGGAAGAGTGTTTTGTTTGATATTGTTTGCATTATGGGAAACCTTCACCTTTAGGTTAAGAGTTCTTCCTTCAATGATCTTTTATCCCTCTCCTCCATTTTCCATACCTCGAAATGACTATGTAAATCATTTTAACTCTAGGGTTCTTGAACTCATGTACCTAGAGATCATGTTTTATCATTAAATGAATGCATTCTAGTTTTCTCATTTTAGCATTATTCTCATTCTGTCACTTAATGGGATTCCTTAGGTGATAATGCTGATTGGTTTTGGGTGAGTTTAGGAGTGTCTTGAGAGCTGCCAATTGGTAACATGCTTAGGACGAGATTAACTAGCAGATTTGCTACTTAGGTTAGTGAACTTCGGTGCTTGGGCTAGTTAGATTGAACAATAGTAGGTTTTTCATGAGTCATAATTAGTCAAATCTAAGCAATCATCTTGAGATTTTAGGGAGTGCAGTGTCATCTAGTGAGAGATCTTGGCTAGGACTAGGACTAACCAACTAGTCATACATTCTTATATCCTTAAGAATTGAGGATAGGTCATCAAGATTAAAAAATTACTAGTGTTAGTCTCATATCATATAGTAAAAAAAAAAAAATACATTGGTTTATTGCGAGACGACTAGGTTCATGCCACTAACTACAAGCCTTCAGGCTACCCTAATAATTAATTTGACCACGCGATAGTCGAATTTGTCAAGAATCTTTGGAAATCTTGGAAAGGAAACCTAGTTTTGTAAATTATATTAGTACCACAGTGAACCAAGAATTGTATCAATCAAAGTTATTATGCATTCTTGGTGGAAGAGTTCTTTGAAAATATAATTATCTCACTGAAAGAAAAGAAAAGAGAGTTTATAGTTATATCCCTTTATTTTAGAATGGGTTCTTGAAAGTTGAAGTGGAGAAATGCCTTATGTGGGTTTGTATTTTTGTTGTTATTTGCATAAGTCATGAGTTTGAGTCCTTATTAAGGTAGTTTCTACTATTTGTAGGTTCCAAGTGATAAAAGGATTGATCATCCTATGCAAAAGTCATGAGTTTGAGTCCTTGTCAAAGTATTCAATGGGATTAAATGTATATTTGATCTTATATAATTGTATGGGTGGTTGGTGACTCTTGCTAGGTAACATAGAGTTTGCTCTTCTCTTAATTCAATGTAATAGTACAACCAAATTTGTGGCAACGTAGCACAATCCTCCCTAATGGATTTGTGAGTGTTGCCCTTAATTAAGAAAAAAATACATTTAAATAAGCATTACTAGTAAATGTGTCAACACAGGTCATCAAGTGGAATTACTATTGATTTGAACATAAATAAGCATATCCTTTGAGCATATGTGAAAAAAAAAAAAAAAACTCAAAATTACCTAGGATCCTAATATTCTTTAAGCATATCCTTTAAGCATCTTAAATTATCATTGACTTTGGTACATCATTAGGATCATTTATGTCTAGGCCCAAAAAGTTAGAACTAGAAATACCATTGAAATTAGTATTAGTTGAGCCATATATTATCTTTGATGCACAATCATTCTAAATCTTAGTCATCCAATTATGAAAATCTTAAAATTTTAAATTATTTGTCCTATCATCTTCACCATCCACTACTACTCATAAGAGTGGCAACAACTAGACTAGACAATGCTAAATATAATAAAGGCAACACAATAATGAACTTGATATTAATGGCTAAATTGCTATTTGTTAGGTCAATGCATCTTTAATTAATTGAATACATAAAAATAAAATATGATAAAAAATACTTAAAATAAAATAAAATGAAACATCATTAATTGATATCATGAAATTAATTAGGCATTATATTGTCTATCTAAACTTTTGTAATAGCCTAATATATATACAATTTATAGTATTAATAAGGTGGGCATATATTATAGTTAAACAATTAAACACGTCAACATCTGTAATGTAAGCATCACCTATGGTTTCTGTCACAAAAATCTTTCATAATCATAATTATAGATTTTAGTGTCTCTTACAAAGTTTACAATTGAAAGAAATGTCATCAGATCAAACCAACGAAATAAGTTAGTGAAGCCCTAAGAAGAAAATAACTAAATTATATTACAACATTGGGAAATTCATTTCATTTATGACAATGGCATACCATAAGTATTTGCTATTGTTTGCCACCATTATCATTGTTTCTCACAATGTCTTGGAGATATTGAATGAGTGTGAAGAAAGAAGGTAAATACTAGAGCCATTAAGAAACCTTAGTTGTCTAATCAACTTCAACAATATGGACATTTTACATGAAGAGGATATACGTAGGGAGAGAGTATGATATTGAGATAATAATGTATTTATGTATCTCAAATTCAACATTTTCAAGTATTAGGTTGGTTCTATGCTTAAGGATCCATACTTGTATAATGTTCTTACTTAATATCATCTAATAAAAGCTTTGTTTCCTTTTTTTTTTTTGGGAAATTATGAGCTAGTTTAATTACCATTATCAATATGATGTGAAATTGGGAATTATGTCATTTATCTAAATTTTCATAATAATCATATTTATTCACAATTAATATTTTTTAATGTGGATTTAAGTTGTAGTTAAATAACTAAACATTACAACATCTACAATGCTAGCATTTTGAAAATGGGGTTTCTAATGAGGGGAAGAGAGGGATACTAGAGTTGTATGGTAAATATGAGGTTTCTAATTTCAAAGTACATATAAGAGTCATTTTATGATTTTTGTCCAAGTTGACTAATAATGTTAGTATATTTTTTATAATTTTTAATAATCTTGAATACAAATTATAATTATACCTTATGTTTTATACTAGAGTTGAAAGATATGGAGAATACAAACAATTAAAAAGTGAGTTAAATAACTAACAAACTTATGATAATAAAAAAAATTTTATTATTTTCGAAATTGGAGGAAAATTAAATAACCTAATATTTTTGATAGTTTGATTTTCCAAACAAATGGAATGGTCCCATTAAATACATGTACTAATCACATTTTCCATTAATTTTACTTTTGAAAAAATAAAATAACTATTAAAGTTAAAATTAGGTATATTTTAAATTTACTAGCTTTCTATTTAGATTTACTATAATAATTCCAACCTGTATTATTCTATTAAAAGTCAAAATCCAACTTAAATGGCAAATTTGCCCTTTAGATTTGGACAAAGAACAAGCACTTTCCAAATCGACATCCAATTTTGGCCTTATCCTTCGATCAGTATACCCTAATTAATGATTTTTCATCAAATAACTATTATGGTTTGTATCATATTACATGCATTTTTCTGTTTTAGAATATTTTTTGATTGATGTATTATTGATTAGAATTAATATCTATGTTTGACTTTTCATAAGGAGAGGCACCAATGAGGAAGCAAATCAAAGGTCCTCCATTCAAGTTCTTAGTTCCTCTCATTTAACTTCCTATTCTTCCTTGAAGTAAACTCTCCCACAAATTTTTTTTTGTTCCTTTCATTTTTTATCTTTTATTTCCTAGGCAATTCATTGCATTTTGAAAATGAGGTTTCTGATGAGAGGAAGAGAGGGATACTAGAGTTACATGGTGAAGATGAGGTTTCTAATGTTATATTACATACAAAAGTGTCATTTTATGATTTTTGTCTAAGTTGACTAATAATGTTAGTATTTTTGTTATAATTTCTAATAATCTTGGATACAAAGTATGATTATACCTTATATTTCATACCTAAGTTTTCCTTTCATTTTTGTCTCCTTTTGGGGTTAATAGCCTGTAGTTGAATTCTTATCATCAAGCATCTATCATAATCACCATCAAAATTTAAATATATTAACTAATATTGAAATCAAATCATTGAAAGATATAGAGAATGCAAACAATTAACAAATGGGTTGAATAACTAATAAACTTACGATAATAAAACAAAAATGTTATTGTTTTCAAAATTGGAGGAAAATGAAATAGCCTAATATCTTTGATGGTCTAATTTTTCCAACAAAAGGAATGGTCCTACCAAATACATGTATTAATCACATTTTCCATTAATTTTATTTTTTTAAAAAATAAAATAACTATTAAAATTTAATTTAGGTATACTTTAAATTAGCTAACTTTTTATTTATATTAATTGTAATAATTCCAACTTGAATTGTTCTATTAAAAATCAATATCCAACATAAATCGCAAATAAGACCTTTAGATTTGGACAAAGAACAACCACTTTCTTAATCAAGATCTAGTTTTGGCCTCATTGTCCGATTGCTATGCCTCCAATTGGTGAGTTTTGGTCAAATATCTATTATGGGTCCATGTCATATTACACGCATGTTTCTATTTTAAAATATTTGTTTATTGACGTATTATTGATTAAAATTAATGTTTATTTTTGAATTTTGTTGAAGAGAGGCATTGGTTAGGAAGAAAAACAAAGGTCCTCTATTCAAGTTCTTTGTTCCTCTCATTTATGCCCTTATTCTTCGTTTAAGTGAACTTTCCAACAAATTTTTATGATTCTCTTTTTTTTTTTTTGTCTTTCATTTTTTTGAATGATTCCTTGCATGGGAATTAAATTTTAAATGTCTAATGATAAAATGTTTAGGTGGATGTAATGTTTTAGTTCGACTCTCATTGCACCATAGGCTTAAATGTTTATAGTTGTGTTGGCTAGCACATTTGCTTATGGCTTTTACTTGGTGTATCCTTTTTCAAACTTGTTGCTTGTTATATTATTTTGTTGATTGATTTATTTAGTTCTTATTACAATGTGATTTCTAATTCTAATTCTTTTCACTAATTTTTTTTGACCATATTGTCAATGGTGAGTAATCATATCAATTGCTACAAGTGCCTTGCCATTATTATTGTCCTTTAAATACCTCTAGAATGAACTGTATTTTTAATGAGCTTATATGTTCTAGTTCTTCTCTTTCACCCAAAGAGTGAATCCATAAGAACATGGAATAACCTTCCATAAGGTATCCTTATGCAATCATGAGTATATTTTATAGGTTAATCTCAAACTAAGAATAAATTTGAGGTAGAGATAATGATCAAGTTAACATTTAACTTATGATCCATGACAAAATATAATTGACTTAATTTTTCAAATTAACCAATCATCTTCAAAATATTTACTATTAACTAAAGATCCTTTTGTCATCTCATAGTGGAATAATTCTTTTTGGATTTTCTTACTTCTCAATCTTATCATACACATCATTTAACTCCTTGAGATGTGTGATCATAGTATTGATATTTATAATCTTATGTTATTAGTAACATTTAACAAATGCACTCGTTAGCATCACATAAGATACTAGATCATTATCATCTTATGATATTGATGTTGATAAATCTCTTAACTTTATTAAAAATGTACTCAACAAGGTCATACTACATGAGATTATGAAGGTCAATTAAACAAACCTATTTTTTCACGTTTGAAACCAATTCTCACATTAATATACTAGCTCAAGAAATTCAGTCTAGTAAGTTTATTAGTATCCAATATGCCAATAAGGGATAAATTATTGCTTCTTTTGTTCTAGTAATAAAAACATATAAAGAGTGAGTATTAGTTTTGATACATATATATTAAAATAGATTAGGTCTTTAATTATTTTGGTTACTCTCACTATTTTACTCAATTCAATAGCCACCTTTAATGATTTAGAAAATCTAATCAAATATTGTTTTAATCAATTAAAATATCATTTAATTTATTTGACCTTAGGACAACTCAACAAATCAAATAAAATATATTTCATACATAATATAATTTATCAATCACATTCCATGTAACTCTAAAATCAATTAACTAACATCTCTTTGTCAAAATGCATTATATATATTTCACCTAATCAGTGCTTCTAAATTTATGTAATTATGAGTGAGTCATCCAAACTACACAAATTTTGTTAAGTAGAACCCACTAATTACATTATTAAACATATTTAATTTAATATGAGTTTAAATGACTCAATAACCAAATCCTTAGATAGAACTCTAGTTTTATACTATAATTAAGGGAGGTAGCTCACCATGTTCTTAACATATACTTAATATTTCAATTCAGAGATTATGTTATTTAATGTATATCACATACATATCACACAACCCTAGCATGTCATTCTAGTATGGATTATTATGGGCTTTACAAGGCTAACTTCCTCAAGCCATAGAAGGAAATTAGATAGTCAAATCCTAAAGGATTGCAACATTGTCTTCCAAAGACCTCTTGCTTTCAACCTCCTTTCAACTTCTCTTTTGGTGCCTTCATCACGATCTCTATGGTTATAAATATATTCTATCCAAATCCTAAATTTTCTAATTGCATGACTATTGAATAATTTAAAGAAAAACTTTGAGTTATATTATAGGGAAGTTTAAACAAGAAGAGCACTTACAACCATATAATAAGAAAAGGGCAAGTAATGTAGTCCTTATACTCCAAACTTTACATTCATTCAGCCATCAATAAACACAATCTCGTTGGACTATAAGCCCATAACCATCCATCATGCCATCGCAATCATATTACGGCTACAAAAAAAAAAAAAAAAAAAAAGAACAGATGTCTAATTCTAGTTATTGATCTTATATTCAATTTAAAATAATATTTCTAGCCATTAAAAATATTAACTTAAAGTAATTTAATATTATCACTTCATAATAAGACCTTAATTACGAATTCTATTCCCATCAAAATATCTAATTCCATTTGAGAACACTTTTTTCACTAAAAGATATATTGACCTAACTTTAAATGTCTCAAAAACGTTCTAAATGTTTTATTTGAATGCTGAACTCATAGATATCTAAATTGTTATCTTTTCTAGATATCTCAAAAGAGTTTGAAGCGAGCTTCCCGATGATGTCTTATGGTCCCCGTAACTCCTTAGATTCCAAAATTATATCCAGTCAATTTTAAATGTTACGTGGTCAATATTTTGTCTATATTTACCTAATCTAATTAGGTTTCAATCTCTTAATCAAGATTTCTATCGCAATCAAATATCCCAATTAAATTAAAACTCATTATTAGATTACAATTCTTAATATAAATAAGTTTTCTAATTCGGCTAGATTTTGTAATTTGATTAGACAAATATTCAATATAAAAGGCCTAATTGTATTAGAAAACAATTTTTTAATCAAATAAGAAATTTGACTTAAATTTAATTCTTTACTCTTAATCAAATTAGAATGCATTAATTGTAATTAAACATTAATGTAATTTAGAAAACAATTTTCTAATTATAATTGAATTAATCTTTTTAATTCAACATCTTAATCAAATTAAGTGTTTAATTTGTAAATAATTTTAAAATTTAGCATTACAATCAAATTGAACAATTATTAGGGTTTCTTTAACTTTATCCTTGTACACAAAAACGTTTTTCAATATCACGTAATGCGTTTACAACAAGTGTACTAATTAGCCACAAGGTAATAAGTTCTGTAGCCATAAGCAGCATAGTCAGAGCATCCATGGCCATTTTTGAACATGATCTTAGACCTACTGCTCGGGGCATATAAACATGCCCAAGCAAATGGAAAGAGGCAAAGATTTGCCTTGTCATCGTTGCTTTATGTCAATGGTGATTATAATTACCCATTACCACCAACGCAGCATCGTTTTAAGCTTTCTAAAAGCCATGACAAGGCCTTTTGGCCCTATCGCCAAAAATGCTTTGGTCATTTTTTCTCTTTCTGAGTTTTGTTTGGAAAAAATTAAATTGAAGAAAAATTATAAATTTGTGATAACACTAAATTAATATAAATCAATTAAATTGATAGTTAATAACAATCAAAAATATATCACAAAGATATTTATCAAATAAATAACCATCAGATATCGAGATTTAAAATATTGATTTCTAAGAACAAATTAATTGCTTTTTAAAAATACTTACAATCTAATTTATAAGATAAAATTATTAGTAAAATAATATTCAAGTTTTCTTCTTTTTCAAGGCTATCTTCACATAAACAATGAGGAAACAACTCTTGGAAGGAGAGAGGCCTCTAATCCTAATGTATTAGGCATACAATGATTAGTCATATAAAGGGGTATTTACAGGGATTTTAAGTCTTTAACCTATTAAAGAGATTTATGTCAATTTTTAATAAATTAAGCTTTACTCTTTGTACATTTCAATATCATCTATTTGACCCCATAAATTTCTCAAACTTATCCATCAAATTTAACTTGATCTTTATTTTATATTTCTTCAATTGTTCTTATGTGTATGACCCATTAGCATTCTAATATGTTGACAATAAATATGAATAATAATCTCAAAAAATTAAGTAAATTAAACTCTTTTAATTTATCATTAATTCTTTAATTTATCAATTAATATTTATAAACCAAAATCAATGTCTAGCCACATATCATAACCACCCAAGTGTTAGGATTGCTAAAGTAGTTTGATTCATCCTTTCAATGCATAGCTTCTCAGTGTAATTTAATCTTTTCATTGTACTAATATTTCAATTAGACAAAAGTATGAAATTAGTGTTTACTCTATATTGTCTAATTACATAATTTTCAAACATTCATATGGTCATTGATTCTTTAAATGAAATCATAATGCCTTATGAATCATCATCTCAACTTGTGCAAGGATTTCTTTAATTATTACTCATTGTGAACAAATAGAACATTTTCTTTTGATTACTTTAGAGTAACAAATTTTTTATTGATCACTCAACAACTCCATATTGTCCATGATATGCCTAACATTTACCCTCACAAGTGATCATTGATAAGGATAACAAGATCAAAGTATATTAATCTCAATGATTTCAATTCTAAGGATCACTTTCATGACTTTTATATGAAAAATTCCTCAGACACATACACATAAAGTTTTATTTGGAAATTATCATATCTGGTCAATTTAGTGAATTTGTATATCTAACAAGCACATATATGTTTATTCAAGTATCTACATACTTCTATCTATAATATCAATTTTTTTTTTTTTAGTAAGAAAGAAACATAACAAATGTCTATCTCACAACTCTATCAATGTCTTATCTTAATGGAGCATTACCTAGAAATATTAAAAATTAATACTTTGATGCAATATGTATCTTATAATTATTATCTCATCATAATTAACATTATAAAGTATTTACTTTATAAACTTTATTTTTAGAGTTTATTAATGACAATAAAACGAGCATAAGCAATAATAAAGGTAAAAAATACTTTTAACTAATTAATTATATATGTGAAATATTAAATATATATTAATAATAGTTATTAACACATTATCTATCAAGGCATACACTAACATAATCTTTGCACCTCTTTAAACCTAATTAAAGATGGAAAACATGATTTAATCTTTGTCAAAATCCAACCTAACAAATTAGAAGAGAAACTAATTAAGTGGGGGGTTACTCGGGTTAGTTAATTGCCTTCTTCTTGATAAGATAATTGGGAGCACCTAAAGTAAACACTTGAAGAAGGGTTGTCTAAATTAACAACAAAAAACCAAATAACATAATTTGTCAATAAGTACTATTGCTATTGAAAGAATGCAATTAACTAATGTTAGAGGATGTACTTCTATAGCCTCACACTATGGCATATCATGATGCAGATTGATTGCTAAGTAACTTAAAAGGCTCACACCTGATGCAATAGTCCGATAGTAAATTGTTGAAATTTTTATTACGTTGTTTTCCTTTATTCTTTTGCTTTACACTTCATTGTTAAAGTTGCCTACAATATTTCCATCCATATTGCTATGCACACAGTCATCGATATCCTCAACTTTACTCTTCTTTCAAGTTGCAACTGCTTCTTTCTCATAATTATTATTGATCATAAAATCATTCAGCTAGCTTTACAATGTGCTATAATTTTTGAATAAAGCAATGAGCATCTTCTTTAAGTTCCTATTCTCAATGTTTATTTGATTCAACTTTTCAACCATAAAGTAACAATTGTCTAGAAATTTTGAGTAACAAATTTCGAATAGAATAAGGATCACATTTGCCACTTATTACATAGTTTATGCATCATTCCATCAATAATTCAAATAGTTTTATTGGAGAGCAAAGACTAAGTTAAACTATATAGTAGTCAAATGCCATAGAAATCAACATTCTTAAGGAGTCAAAGTTGCAAGCTTTCAGACAAAGAAAAGAATTAGCAAGTTTGTCATAAGATACATTACATTGATGTGACTATATTAACACATTGTAGACTCAAAAGTGAAATTGTAAGTGGAACCTATTGCACAAAAGTAAAATTGATACAAGATGTTACAAATGCACCACATGTTTAAATGGAACTTCTTATGCATAGCTATGGAAATCTTCAATGTCTCTTCTAATTCAATAGAGTAATATAAATTGATTGACTACAACAACTCAACAAGAAGAAGAACAAGGAGATCACAAGGTTATCCTTGAAATGATTAACCTTGAGGTCAAAGGAAGTGTTCATCCATTTTGACTTCATTGATTCTTATAGCTACAAAATGAACACAAGAAAAACTTGGTGGAAGTACAATGGAAAAGGTTTGGAAAAATTTAATGGCCATTCATTATAGGTGACAATCTTAAATTGGTCAAGTGACTAAGGGAAACAAGGATATGGTCCAATATATATAGGTACAAAGTTGACAACGACACCTATAATTGGGACATCATTGATCCAACATTTGGGATATCATCTCTAATTGTCATCACCCTACAAAATGTATCCAATTTCATTTCACTAAGGTGGGAATTTTATAAAAAAAATATGATATGTTTCAATTTTTTTAATCTCCTAATATTGCTAGAAATCATAAAGATATTTATCAAATAAATACACAATAGAAATAGAGATTTTAAAACTTGATTCATAAAAGTAGATTGATTACTTGTTACATATGATTACAAAATTAAGTTAAAAGATAGAATCATTACCAAGATATTCTTGATTCTTCTTCTTTCAGCCCTTTTAGTAGGTTCTTACAAATCATCACCATCTAAACATCCAACTTTAACAATGATTCACATAGACAATTAGAAACAACTCTTTAAATATTAAGGGATGGGTTATAGGCCAATATTATTGTGCTAGGCTTAGTATCTTTTGGCCAATCAACTAAAGGGCTATTTGAAGGAATTATGGTTCTTAAAGCCTAGTCAAGAGACTGGTGTCAATTTCTTATAAGTTACACTTTAGTCCCTATATTTTCATGTCTCATATTTGATTCAAAAAGTTTCTTAAACCTTATAATCAAGTCCAACTTGATTTCCATTTTATGTTTCTAGAATTATCCTTATGCATGTGACCCATTAGGATACTAACATGTAAGCAATGAATATGAATTATAATCTTAAAGGACTAAATAAATTGAATTTTTAAAATTTATTATTAATTCACTAATTAAATAATTCATTTTCATATATCATGTTCAATCTCTAGATATGTGTTATGATCACTTAAATATTAAGACTATCAAAAGGTGGTTTGACATATCCTACTGATGCATAATCTCTCAATTTAATTAAATCTTTTCATTATATTAATGTTCCAATTAGATATAAAGTATGATATTAATGTCTACTTTATTTTATCCAATTGTGTTTGATCTCTAATGCAGATTATTAATTTCATAATTGATATCATAATTCCATATGAATTCTTATTATACCTTAACCAAGAAATTTTTTGATAGCATTCTCCTATGATTACTTCAAGCTGATAAATCTTTTATTGATTACTTAACTACTTTCATATAGTTCATATCATGCTTAATATAAGCTCTCACAAGCAATCCTTGATTAGGACAACCTAAAGGCTAGATCAAGGCATAATAATTCCTATATCAGATACCTTGATAAAATCAAGTCTAAGGATCACATGTACAACCATCACACAAGCAATTCAACAGACACATAAGTAATGTTCCAAGTGGAAATTTTCATAGTGGGTTAATTCAATGAACTTGTTTATCTAACAATCACCAACATGTTTATTCAAGTATCCTTAGACTTTAGTCAATGAGATCAACTACTTCTTTATAAGAAAGGAATATAACATATACTAGTCTCATAACTCTATTAGTGTTTGATCTTGAGAGTACATTGACTAAGAATATTTAAAAATAATACTTTGATGCAATAACTATTTGTACATATATTAGTATTGCTGAAACTAAGAAAAAGTTGATGCTTCTAAGCAATTCTTTAAGCAAAAAATGTCTATGTGATGACATTTGCTTAATTTTAGGATTTTCTTATTATACTTCCATGATTTGTAGTTTTTGATATTAACTTAGTAGTTAATATATAGTCTTCTTAGTATTTTAGCAAAATTAGCATTTCAATGTACATTCAATTATCTTTTTCACACTATAAAATTAAGTATGTTTAACCTATATTATTATTTCGTTGCTTTCTTTGAACTAAATTACTCAATTTCGTATATTAATTTTTTTACTTAAGTAATTTTCCTTTAAGGTTAGTTCTTATAGTTAATTATAGTAATATTATTAAGTAAAGGTCAATTAGTTTAATTCATTGTTATTAGAAGTATAACTTAAATTTTTGTTATTTTAACACTTCTTATTAAATATCTAGAACCCACGCAATGTATGAGCTTAAACCTACTTTCATAATTATAATGTATTTGTAATTAACTTTGCAAAGTATATTTATTTAATGAATTTTAGCTTTAAAATTTATTGATAATGAAATCATTAATATAAACAATATTAAAAATAAAGAATGTCTTAATTAATTAATAAAATTACATGAATAAAATAGCCAATATGTGTTTAAATAACAATTAACTCATTGACTACCAAAGCACACATTAACAAACATAGAATCTGATTGTAAAATATATCATATAATTTTGTATGAAAATTTAAATATACATTTTAATATTCTTAATAGCCAGTATTTCTCATAATATTAAGCTTACAACTCTTTAGGAAAATTCACAAAATACAGATAACCATTCTTTATTGCACTTTCTTAGCATGTAAAGGCATTTGCTAAAAAAATAAAAAAACAAAAAAATGAGATTTTTCTCTTTTTGTTTTCCTTTTATTTAAAGCTTATAATACTATATTCTCTAAACACTCACTTACTTTTTGACTATAATAAAAGTAGCTCATTACTTCAAAAATCAGACACTTAAAGTGCTTCGTGTGCTAATATTTCAACCCACCTTTTGATGTGAAGATCAACATTTGTGACAAAGACCCCCAATAACTAAACAACTTAAAACATTGGAGTAGATTGCTACAACAAACTTTTGGCCTCCATATTCCTTCTTTCTTTTCTCTTTTTCCTCTTTTTATTTATTGTTCATTGATCTACTTAAACTTTCAACCTTTAAGGAGTAACCATAAGTTAAACATCACATAAGCAACCATTCCAAATCATTAACCTACATAAACCTCTTTAAATAGCATACACTTCAACATTTATAATAGCCAAAATGTTCTCAACTCACTCCATAAGACCTTATCAAATTCCAAATCAATCATTAGGTGACAAAGATTTCATTCACTTGCATTACTATGTAATAACAAAAGAAAAATTTTATAGAACCAAATAATAGATTCAACATAGCCTAATCAAGAATAATTTAAAAAAATAAATTAAAAGACCATACATAATTGAACAAAACAAACTTCCACCACACTTAAACCTTACATTGTCCCAAGGTTAGAATTAAATGTAAATAAGAATAAAGAAATTAAAACATAGAATCACACATGAAAATAAAAATAAAGATGAGAAAGAGAAAAGTAAATATGATTCTTGGGTTACCTCCTAAGTGGCGTATTTGTTTAATGTTGTTAACCTGACTCCAGACCATGTCATGAGACATAAATATTGTCTTCCAACTCTATCTCCTCCATAGTATGCACTAGGAACCCTTCATATTAAGATTTTAACATTTGGCCATTCACTTTGAACACCTTATTTGTTTCTAAACTTTGAATCTTAACTACATTCTAAGGAAAGTTATTAGTAACAACAAAAAGGCCAATCCAATGAGAGTGCAACTTACCTAGAAACAACTTTAGTCTTGAATGGCAAAGAAGAACTTTTTGATCGAAACAAAACTTTTTCTTGGAGATCATCTTGTAATGAAAGAATTTTTTTTCTTTCCTTATAAATCCTAGAGATCTTATGAGCATCATTGCAAATTTCCCTAAGCTCTTGCAAGTGCAATTTCCTATGTTCACCTACTTCATCCATCTTCAAGTTAGATTACTTGATAACCCAATCTACTTTGTGCTCTAGTTCAACAAGAAGATGGCAAGGCTTGCCAAACAATAATTGATAGGGTGACACACTAATAGGTGCATCATCAAGTCATATTCTCCAATTCTTTCTATTTGGATTCACTACCTCTTAAAGGATACTTTTAATTTCTCCAAATTGGACACATCAACTTGTCCACTTTTTTGCAAATGATATGCAATTGACACCTTGTCATTGACATGACATTAATTCAACAAAGCATTTGATTGCAAAAATTTGTGCCTCTATCATTAATCAAAGCTCTCGATGTTCCATACCTACCAAAAATGTAAGACTTTAAAATCATCAATCTTGGAGTTTTTAGCTTTCATCCCTTGGAAACATAATCAACAGCATGAAAAATATAAACATTACCAAAAGAAAAATCACAAAAGAAACAACACTTAAGCACTTTTCTTATTATTCTTTGATCCAAAGTGACCTCCATAAGTATTAAAATGATAAAAGGTGAGAATAGAATAGTACATGCCTTCATATTACTTAATTTAAGCAATGCTTCAACAAGTATGGTTCATCCCATACATAGTATTTTGCATCATTCTTGATCTCTTCCTTTTAAGCATTTATCAAGTCATTTGCTAAATTCCTTGTAACAAAGTAGTTGACCATATCAACATACCAACAGGTATTTGCCTCAATTTCCAATAATTATTCATCTAAAAAGTGTTATTGCAAAGGCAATGAATCCTCTTCCTTAGCCACATAGGTTAAATGATTTGCAACTAGGTTCTTCATGCCTTTTTTGTCTTTAATCTCCAAATTAAAGTGTTGAAGTAGAAGAAACCATTAAATCAACCTTAGATCAACATCTTTCCTTTACAACAAGTACCTCAAAGTTGCATGGTCAAAATAGAAAATCACTTTAGAGCCAAGAAAATATGAATGAAATTTTTCTAAAGCAAAAACAAAAATTAAAAGTTTTTTTTCAATAATGGAGTTGTTGCACTGAACATTGTTCAGGGTCTTTGAGATAATGTGGATGGCATGAGCAACACTACCACTTCTTTACCCTAAAACAACTCCTACAATATAGTTGCTTGCATCACACATATGCTTAAATGGAAGACTTTAATTTAGAGGTTGACTTGTTAGAGTCAAAGCTAATAGCTCCTTTAGCTTGTCAAACACTGCCTTATATGGATCATCAAAGTCAAAAGTCACATTTTTTTTGTAATAATGTGCATAAAGGCAATGCAATCTTTAAGAAATCTTTGATAAATCTTTGATAGAAACTTGCATGACCAAGAAAAAATAAAAAACTTCTCACACACTTAAAGGATAAGGTAAGAATTGAACAAGATCACATTGGCTTTGTCAACTTCAATTCCCTTAGATAAAATAACATGCCTTAAAACTACACTTTTTTAGACCATAAAGTGACATATTTCTAAATTTATGACAAGGATAGTTTCTTTGCATCTTTTAAGCATAAGTGTAAAGTTATCTAAACATGGATCATATTAGTCTCCATAAGCAATAAAATGATCTGTAAAAACTTCAATAATTTTTTCAATATAATCTATTAATATGATAACCATACACTTTCAAAATGGACATGTAAAGGTTGCCTTCATTTGACCTTCCAATGCAATCAAAATTTGATTATAACTTGAATAACAATAAAGAAACAATAGTGAGTTTGATTAACTAACCTTTCAAGCATTTGATCAATAAAAGGTAAAGGAAAGTGATCTTTACAAGTTATAGCATTTAGCTTGTAGTAATGAATACAAGACCTCCACTCATTTTGAATTTTAATAGGAATCAACTCATTATCTTAGTTTTTGACCACTATCATATCTATCTTGTTTGGAACCACTTACACCAAACTGAGCCATTTTCTATTTGAGATTGAATAGATCACAACAACATTAAGAGGCTTTAACACCTCCTTCTTCACTATGTCCTTCATGGGAGGGTTCAATCACATTGTGCTTCTCTTAATGGTTTTGAACCTTCCTCATGTAAGAAGCGATGCATACATATGGATGAGCTTATCCCCTTGATGTTCTCTATGGCCCATCCAATTGTCATCTTGTGATCTTTAAAAACTCAAACAAGCTTTTCTTCTTGCAATAAGGTGGAGTTCTTTGCAACAATCATCAGTAAAGTCTCTTTGTATCCTTAGAAAACATACTTGAGGTGTTACAGTAATGGCTTTAATTCCAATATGGGTGCCAATACAATAGAAGGTAGAAGTTTGTTGTTAGAAATAGGAAATTCAATATAAGATACATCATAACTTTTTAGAGCAAGATGCAATGAATGCAATGCTATTATTATGACCTTTACACTCTCACGTAAAGGTAGTTCTATATTTGGTTTCTTGATATCTTCCTTCTTAAGATTTTGGCTAAGGACTACTTCCAACTTATCTTGCCCATTGAGCTCAAAAACTTCCTACACTAAAGAATCAAGAATATTAATAGCAAAAATTGAACATCTTTAAACTACCTTGTGGCCTCAAAAATGTTGAATTGAATGATTTCATTGTCAAACTCCATAACGAGTGCACCATCATGAATATCTATCTTTGTCCTTGATATGTTATGAATGTAGAAATCTACTAGGAAGACCAACTTATCAACCTATACAAGAACATCCTTAACAATTCCCTTAAGATAAGAATTAGATTGATCAATAAGTTGTCTAATTACACCAATTTCTCTTAGTGGTCAAAGATTTAAAAATCATAAATAGAGTGACATAACATCAAATGATGCTCCTAAATCTAATATGGCTCTTACAAATCTAGTGTTAACTATTGTACAAAAGATAATGAATACACTAGGGTCATTACATTTAAGGGAAGGTTTTCTTTAAATAATAGTCAAGACATTCTCTGTCACACTTACCTTTTTGCTACTTTGAGCTTGCTCTTGGAGATGCACAATTCCTTAAGAAACTTTACATATTAAGGAACTTGTTTGTTTGTATCAAGGTGGGGCATGTTTATAACTACCTTTAGAAACATTTCCAAAATCTCCTTTTTTATTCATCCTTTTAGATTTTTCAAATCTATTTGGGAAAGGAGGTAAGGTAACATTAAAGGAAATATGAGGTTAAAGGATCACCTTTAGAAGCAATGTTTGGGCTTTGATGGTTTTTCTTTGGTGGCCATGACTTCATCTTCTATGGACTCTTCTTTTGCCTTGGGAGGTGTCCTTATTGGTGCTTCCATTTCTTTTCCACTCCTTGAGACTATAGAACTTGCATTCTCTTTTGGATTTATCTCAATTTAAGAAGGTAGTTTGCCTAATCTTTATGCCTTTAATCTTTTTATGGCCATGTCAAGTTGACTCATTTGATTCTCTAAGTTTTGAATGATTGCCCTTATTTCCTATTGAAATTGTTTGGAGTTATTAGCAAGAGCCTTGACAATTTTGTTGAGAAACATGAATTTTGGGGCACATTTTTCCTAGCTTGAAAGGACAGTGGCACTTATTGAAATTGGCAATTAAGGGTGTTGTGAATCACTTGTTGATTCTCATAATTGAAGTTAGGATGATGTCTTTATATGAGATTATAAGTGTTGGAGAAGAGATCATACTTATTTTGTGGTTGTCCTTGGAATCCTCCAATGGCATTAGCTTACTCTATTGGGTGATCTTAAAGTACTGGACACATATTAGTTAGATGCCACTGATTCAAGGAAATGAAAAAAGCATAGATTTGTTGCATGTTTCCTACATTGATGCACGAGAAAAGTCAAACTAGCAATTTTTTGTTCAAGGAAAGATGTAATTGCTTCATTGATGTTCTTAGAAGGGGGATCATGTTAAGTGCTAAAATGTTGAAAACTTACAACTATGTTTGCTATCAAATTCATTATGGCTTCTAGCATTTTGTCTGTTGGTGCTTCTCCACTAACTATGTCAATCATACTTCTATCTATAGGAAAAAATCCTTCATAGAAATATTAGATTAAGAGTTCAATATTGATTTGATGAAGGAGGCAACTCACACAAATCTTCTTAAAACATTCCCAATATTCATATTGTATTGCCAAATGCCACATATCTCCTTTCAAATGTTGGCTACTTCTCCAAGAATAGTCTTTATCTCATTCCATGTGGTGATGGATCCTAAAGGTGAGTAGAGTAGTCAAACATTGAATCCTTCAGATGTGTCCATTGGACAAATGCATACATAGTGACTAGGATGGATATCTCACATACGGAAATTAGCAATTCGCCCTGTAAATCCTCCAAGTCCCAAATAACTCTATTTTCTCCCATGAACTATTTATGTCAATGGGCTACTTCAATCCAAAACTTGCAACAATGGGTGTAAGTCAAAAAAAGATTCATAAGTGGTTGTTAATGTAGTTGCAATTACCAAATTTTGAGGGGCGCTATCAATTTATTCCTAGTTGCTCCATATATTGTCTCTCTAACCACATTTTCTAAATGAATTAGAGCCAGTTCGAATTGATCTTGTAAGAGACCTACCATAGAATGAATATGTTCATTTTTTAAATGATTCATATCATCAAGTGTACCCATTCCAAATTTCATTCTAATCAAATGATCTGTAGTTGCTAATATATTTCATGGTAATAAAAATACATTATTATAAGGTATATCAAGATTAAGTCTTTGGTTCATATATAGTTGACCAATTCCTCCTAATTCACATTTTTGTTGAAAGAATTTCTTTTGTAATTCCTTACACCAAGTTTCAGAAGATATGGGACCCCCTTATACACGTAAACTATTGATAAAACTCCAAAATGAAATTTTCTTTTGACTCCATTTTCTTTTTCTCCTTATCATTTAGGAAAGATAAGAAAATTTCAAGTAGCACACATTCTATAGAATTTCTCTTAGATTTGAACCCATAGCTGATGATAGAACTAAAATAGATATTTTATATTTACTACTCACACGAGCCCATATCCTTGCTTTTCTATCAATCTCCAATCCGACTCTTCCTCCTTAATCTAATATTATGGTGCCAATATAGACTGAAATTCCATTATGGTCCAATTTTGACCAATAATGGATATCAAGGCTTTGCAATATTTGATTGATCACTATTCTACATATTCCATTTACTATAAAAGTTCCTTGGAAATTCATTAGAGGAATATTTTCAATAAAAATGGTTTGTTCATGCATATCCCTACTAGTTTTCCAAATTAATCCCATGGATACATAAAATTCAGAAGAATATGTGCACGATTCATATATAACATCTTTTTCTTTTATCAACGATTCTACTTGATATGTTTCCACAAATAATTGAAATTCAATCTCTTGATTTGTATCTTCAATTTTTGGAAACTTATAAAGCTCCTTTATTAAGCTTTGATCAATGAATCTACAAAATCCTTCAAATTGTATTTGATTAAATCCAAGTATTGTAAACAGTCATGCATTTTCATCTTTAAGCATTTTGAATTTCCCATTTATTGAAAAAAAGAAAAAATCCCATTCCCATTATTGGATTGTTCTTCATTTCATCCAATTATATAGATCAATCTAGCAATGATGGAATTTTTTTTATATTTTGTTACACAATCACATAAAATGTTATCTAACTTTATTTAAGGAATGTATAAAATACATATGAATAAAGGAATAAAGAAAATTTTATATTTAAATTGGAATTTCTTGCAAATATAATTGGAAAGGAATGGAGAAATTTCACATAACTTTAACTTATGGATTTTTTTATAGAATAGCAAAACAAAAAGTAATCCAATTTATAATATCAATATTATGATATTTAACATTTTAATATAATTGAATATATTAGTAAACCAAAAAGATTCTAAATTTTATTTGTTTGATGAGATAAAAATGTAATAATTAAAAATAATAACAATATTAAAGTGGATTTTTTTAGCACTTAGCCTTTTTTGTAGATTTCATTTCATTGTTCAATTAAAAAAAAAAAAAGTTTGTGAGATATATTTTTATCTTATTTTTTGATAGATTTCATATCATATAATATAATGAAATATAATAATATGTTTGAAGACCACAAAAAGTCTCTAACTTATAGGCAAATATAACTGTAGCTATTTATATATACATCTTTCTTTTTATTTAAGTTTTATTCTATATAGTACATGCAATGCTCTATCAAAATTTCTATATTTTTAATTTAATTCCAAATTAAGTGGAAAGCTTTTTATAGTAATTATAAACAAATAAAATATTTGATTAAGTATTTATATAAGAAAAAAAAATTATGTTTTGGAATTTATATAAACTAATAATATTGTTATAATTCAAATTTAGAGAGATTTTTTTTTATTGAAAAGAATCAATACCATATTAATTATATTTCAATTTTGATTTTCTTATATCATTAGGGAAAGACAATTTTCCATTCAAATCAAAGAATTTTTTGCGCATTCCCAATCAATGGTTCAATGTTTCAATTTGTTCAGAATTTTGGCTTTTTTGACAAAAAAATTGACATTTGATTTTTCATTTCAATAGAAAGTAGGAAATTTTTGGATAATGTATGTTTTGAGATATTATATAAAATTAATCAAAGAGAGATCCAAAAAAGGAAAAAATTCTTTTATTTTCAGAAAGGGATTAAGATTAAGAAAAATAGAACTTAGAACACCAGCCAAAAAAAAAAGTTTGGTATATTTTCATCTATTTTGTAGCGCTTTGGCAGCAAAGCCGTTTGATAAGGCGGAACACCGCAAATCCTTTTTCACCAGCTCGAATTCGGGGGTGACCAGATCGACAAAAGACGGGAAATGCTTTCTTGCCGTTTTGCGGAAATAACTTATTTTATTATATTCAAAATCCACGACCAACTTCCTTTCGTAACACCCTACCCCCCGCGGAAGTAAATCTACGCTGCCTCCACGAAAGAGAGATGTCCTGAACGACTAGACGATGGGGGCACATTTGCCTGACCGTCAACACGCTATGCTCGTAGTATGAACAATTTTTTAAACTTGTCAATATAATGAAATCATATGACCAGAAGATCTTTTAGTGTTTCTTGTAGAATTTTTATAATCATGATTTATTCATTATAATTGTTATTATCTAATAATTTGTTATTAATTTTATTTTATTATTATTATTATTATTATATATTATTATATAAAATTATATAAAATTATATAAATAAAATTCATTATTAACACTATTATTATTTATTTTATTATATAAATAATAATAATAATCTAAATAATAAAAAAAAATCAAAATAGAAATAGAAATAGAATATAAATAAAAAGATAAAATGGAAGAATAGAAAAAAAAAAAAAAAAATAGGAAGGATCCTTTCCTTTGGTCTACCAGAAAGCCATAAAAGTATATTCCATTTCTTCCACTTTCATTCATAGAGTGTTAAGATATATAGACATATCCCTACGCTAAACCAGGAACTTAACAAAGGACAAATATGGAAATTTAGGCAGGGAAATAAACATCAGCAAATTATCAATTTTTTTTCTAAGAATTTTGTTCAGGGGACAAATAGAATCTCTTCTTCCATGATTCAAAGAAATATCTTGGATCTATGTTAAAGTGGTAAGTACATGTCCATTCAATTGGGTTTGGCCTTGAAACAATTTATTGCATTGATATTCATCAAATTGATATTTATCAAATTTCATAAACCATTTTTTTTTTTACTTATATTTTATATATTAATTTAGTCTATACTCCACTCATCAAGTAAATCAAATTTATCGTTTATGACAAACCACCTCTACTCCATATACTTAGCTCTATTTAAATTTATTCTAATCTATTTCATATATTTAATCCATTTTATTTACTATATTTAGTTTGTTTTACATAAATTTGATTCCTATTCACTGTAGATATATCTTATCGATACAATGGCTAATTCGGGAATTGAATCAAAGAAGCTCTTTTAACTCAATGGTAGACTAAGTTATTGGTTTAAATTGGATAAAAGACTTTATATCATTTTTTATTGTTTTCAATAAAACTTTAGCATTAGTATTTCTATTTGGAAGGAGAATAGAACTATTGTTGATATTTGGAATAAGTTGATATTTAGAATAATTTGTAATAAAAAAAGTAAGAAATTATATATTTTATATTTATAATATCTATAATTAATTTTAAAACTTAATTATTAAAATTAAAATATAATAAATATATAATTTAATTATAAATTACAATAAATATAAATTAAAAATAATATAAATTAAATAAATATTTTATTATATTTAGTATATTTAAATTTATATTAAATAATAATATATTATAAAATATTTTACTATAATAAATATAATATAATAATTTAATGATAAATTTTAATAATATATTAACTATTAAATCTACAAATTTTTTTATTTTATATTATTTTAATTTAATTAATTATAAAATTAAAATTAATAATTAATAAAAAAAATAAAAGTAACATTACCATAATGTCTAATTATCTAATATGTATCATAACAATTAAATAACGTAATCATAAATAATAATTGGGCCTCGGCGACCATACAATGTTTGCTCCTTACGTAGCATTATTCAACATATTCCGATATCCATTCATTCCAAACATCTTTTTCCCGTATATTTAGGTATATGCACACATATATATACACATACAACAAATTATAAAAATAACAAAAAAAAAAAAAATGTAACTAATTGATGGGGAACATACAATGGTGATAGGACATAAATATACACTGAATTTCATAAATTGTTCAAACAAAAATAATTAAATGAGTAACAATTACAAACCCTTAACTCAACAATCTTTGACTGTAGCTATATGATATCTCATTCATATAATGGTTGAATTTTGATATAAATTTATCTATGAATAGTCGCATAAGAAAATTGCAAAAGTGTTTAAATCTTTTATGATGCAAGAGATTCAATAAATATCATGCTAGTCAGACAACTTAGAATGGCATCTGGAGGACAATGTGAGTCTGGCAATGGCTCTGTCAAATTGGAGTCAACGGTTATTGAGTAGTGAATTGCATCTATTGTTGTCTAATGTCCATTAAAACCTTCACTTGTAAGATTAAATCCATATTCCTTTT
Organism: Rhizophora mangle; assembly: GCA_037832345.1. Lineage (NCBI taxonomy): Eukaryota > Viridiplantae > Streptophyta > Magnoliopsida > Malpighiales > Rhizophoraceae > Rhizophora > Rhizophora mangle. The sequence goes on along the minus strand of JBAPLJ010000181.1, from coordinate 4,382,730 downwards.
GGCAAAGAGAGCGAAAGCTTGACTTATCAACTGCAACCCAACAACGTTCACGATACAACAGTGTGGGCCTACATCCAATCTCTAGGTCAAAATCCCATGTCTGCGTAAGTTTTTGTTACGTATATGGTTCTATTCTTATACTTGACCCATATGCTCATTGGTTATGAAGGATCATTGTGGACTACATGGATTCTCATAAATTTAGCTTTTCAGAGGAAGCATAATCAATCACCATACACCTTGTTTCATTATCATTGATATAACTATTATTTTTATATTTTAAATTATATATTTAATACTAAATATATTATTCATAATTTATAATATTTATTTTATTTTATTATAATAATTTAAATAAAAAAATATTATTTTAGTTGATAATAATTAAAATAATTTTTTAAAAATAATAATATTTTTTAATAAAATAAAAATATTAAATATTATATATAATATTAAAAAATATAGTAACCTTATATTAAAAATTATCAAATAAAGAGTTTAAGATAAAAAATCAAAAAAGAAAAATAATAATTCATTGAATTAGAAATAATTTGCTCTTGAACAAAAGTTATCTCTGTCATTCTACTATCATTGGAGATTTCATTTTGTGAAATTCTTCCAACATCAGGAAAGATATCATTCGGTAACATTGGGATGCTAATTCTCTCAAATATTGGATCATTCATAGATTTTTTTATGAATATAGCTATGTAAGGCAATTGATACAATAATGATATCTCTTTGCATTTCAAGTGAATAATGTGACATTAAATATAATATCTTCCATCTTTTCTTCCATAGTCCAAATATCCTCTCAATGCAACTTCTTAACGAGGAATGCATACAATTAAACATTTCTTTACGCCTTTAAGGCAATCAACCATGTTGAAATTCAAATAAATGATATCTCATGCTTTTATAAGGTCTAAGACATCTTTTTAATGATGGATACCAAGCAACAACAAAATAGTATTTACTTATATTAATTCATACAAGTAAGGAATTCTACAATGAATAATATGTAATGTCAAAATATTTATTTAAAAAAATATGTATGTTATGATCAAGACATGGTACCTATTGATGGGCGTGGAAAATTAAGTTTTATATTATTATTAGTCAAACTAAGAATATGCATATCAAGTGTTTTACCCTCCCATCAAACTAAAACAAAAGTAAATTGCACATCAAAATTGCATGCCGCCATGATATTTTATGTTGGTATGCCCTTTCTTCCAATAAATCTTATTTAATCTTGCATAGGAACACAAGAACATACATATGTTCTATCTATTACTTCAATGCAATCTTATTATTAAAACATACTCATGAATATATTTAAGGGATATACTTGAATTTAGCATATAATCCACATAAAACCAAAGTTAATTATCTATTATAATACTAATAAAAATAAAAATAAGTATTTTAAACTACGACATGTATCTACTATCATAAAAAATCTTTAGTGCGATATCTTTAAAATCAAAATCATGAGGTTTAACTGCATCTTTTGCAAGTGATAATATTGCTAATAAAAGTTCTACAAAACATCTACTAACTATTTCCCCCAAATGTTGAAAACATTTGCCAATTAATCTAGTAGATTCAACAAAGAAAGTGTATATAAAAACATACATACTTTCTCAATTAATGACATTTTCCTCAAAGAAATTATAACTGAAGCAATGTTTCTTTGCCCATTATGAACATATTGAAACATCATACTTTATAGCCTTGTATTAATTCAATCACTTATTTCATTCCTAATTGTTATGAGGTCATATAAGGTTCTTTGTGAATATATATGTAATAATAGGTACAAATAGAACCCATAGTAACCACTTATAATAGTCAAAGTTTGTCTTCATCTTTAACATCATTGTCATGGTGTTATCCATAATGATTTGCATAATCATTAGTCATTTCCAGAAAAACAAAAAACTAAGTATACTAAAAAAATGATAACTAGTGAATATATCAAACAATAAATGTTAGTAACAAAAGAAATAATCTTTCATCTATTGGGTTTTCTACTTTTTAAGTTGATAATGTAATAGCACAACTTTGCTTGTTTAGTTGTCAATCCTGAATAAATCTCTCTATTTGTATTGTCTTAGATTAATTCTATCACATCCATAAAAAATCACTATCTTCTTCAACATCTGGTAGAGAACAAATATGAAATCACATGTGGAAGACCCTAACAAGTTTATTTTCCTATTTTAAGCAACACTATCAACCAATCAATCAATTGTTTCTTTAATAGTAAATGCCCCTCTAGATTGTCACTTTGTATTATTCCTTTTAAGAGATTTTTTCATGTGCCAGTTTGATTCAGCAACTTTTTTCTTATAAGTCCAATTTCTTCTTGCTGCATTACTTATGCCAACATTTTCATTCCACTCTCATGTATTAGAAACTTGGAATAAATTCATATATGGAAACAATGAAGCTAGGTTCCCCATCTAAATCACCACAAACTTCTAATGTAGTATTTTTGTCATGAATCCTATGATCAATCTCAACACCAACCCTAATGCTCAAAGAAGCTGAAGAAGGTGCAACAATATATTCTTTAATTGTCACAATATCCTCAAGCATAAAGTCTAATTTTCTCTTAAGTTTTGGTTTAATACCAATTTATCAAAAGTTTTTCACAGCTAGATTAACCTACAACATTTAAAATAATAAGTATTGTTAACGCCATAAACTTATCCAAAAACTTTTTTGGGTAAAGAAACATAATGTCAAAACCACCACATCCCAGTAACAAGAATTGTTTCTTTCACAGAATCCCATACCATTCTTGTCTCTTTCCTGACCAAAACCTTCCATTGGTTCCAATTTTTTTTAGTGCATCCCACTTTTTTATTTTTTTCAACTAATGTTTATCATATTTACATTCACCTTTTTTTTTGTAACTCTTCAACCACATAAACCCATCCTTACTTATCAAAATAAGTTCCAGGTCTTAGCCCTTTTTCAATAGCCTTTATACAAATATCACATACAAGATGAGTTATATTCTTATTTCACAAAGTCTTAAATGTCTTACTTGTGCTGTCTAGAGTTAGTTGGATGTTATTATTTCTTCCTATCTACAATAAATTTAATTTCAAATTCATAAACATATTTGTTGTTTGGCATATTTGCCAAATGTCATACAAAATAAAGGTCATAAACATTTCAAGTTTGAGTAAGTATTAAACACTTAATTTGGTTGAGAAAATAAAGTTGTGAACTTTGACAGCAATTAATCAAATTATTTGATTTGATTAAACAAATAATTTTGGAAACTTCAATGCACAAACTTGCCTCTTTTTTTTTTTTTTGGTGGATATAAACATCTTGGACAAGCATACAACATCAATGTGTTATGTACTTTATATCTACTACATGGCTAACCCTCTATTATGAATAAACAAAAACATTCCAATAATGTAAGTGTGCTTCACTAATCAATGCAAAAGTCCAAGGAACAACAAATGTTTGTTCAGATCACATACCAACCAATAATTCCCACATAATCTATTTGAAATTATGCTTGAAGTTCCCATTTGTGAAATAATAGATTTTTTATTTATAAAAAACCTTCCAATAATTCCCATATATGGAAGCACTCATGGTTAGCTTCCCTTAATTAAACTAGCCTCCTAATGAATGGACAAGAAAGCAAGCTATATTAGAAAAAATCCTTTTGCAAGACACCCTATAAAGAGTTAAATCTTGAGAACCTACTTTTTAAAAAAAAAAAGGTTTTCCTTTAAATAAAAATGATAGGAAAATATATTATGCTTTCTCAATTATTGCATATATTTTCTCAATGTTTTCTAGGCATTCAAATTTTTAAATGCAGCAAAAATTAAAACCTAAAAAGCCTCTTGATGCAACTATTTCACTTGGATTTATGTCTATGTTTCCCTCAATAATTTAAAATTTCTGAAACAAAACATGATCAAAAGCTGAAAATGCCCCAAAATTCTTAAATGCTCATCACCAACAATTCTAAGATTGAGATGAATTTGTCCCTACCCACATCATAGATATATTAACAACAATAGAAAGGTAATGGGTTTATGAAATCAAATTCAAATGATTCAAAGAACAAGAAAAAAAAAAAAAGTAAACCCACCATAACAACATAGAATTGTAAAAAGAGTGAATGTCATTGTCAAATCAAAAGAGCACTGCAAATGAAAAAGAATTTTTAAAAAATATATCAAAAACTCAAAACTTTGCTCTTTATATTGTTATCTATAATTGTTGTTCAATTATAGATACCTCAAGCATTTCTTGTTTTGTTATTAACCTTTGCTTGTTATGATTTCACCCAAGCTCAATAGGTTAGGACCAACATCATTATAATTGATTATAATTCTATGTTTGGCTTGTAGATAGAACCTACAAGTCCTCTCTTCCCCACCTAATCAAGCAAATGAAAAACTCTTGAACAAATTCAAATGACATTTTTTAATCAAGGTTTCATTAGAATTATAAACTCTTAAACATTTTCAAAGTATTTTGTTTTGTCATCATCTATTATTTTGTTGGAATTTTAAGCATAATTTCAAAAAATATTTTGGCAATATTGTTTTGCAAGTTAAAATTTAGATTAATAGATCACACCCATATCTACAAGCAAATAGTAAAAGAAATACAATAAGATACCAAGAACCAAGAAGAGCATGAAGATAACATTAGAAAATAGTGGAAGAGAGGACACTAACCTTTGTAACACAAACACTTACAAAAAATAGGTGAGTGTGCTTCACTAATTGGTGAAAATGTCTTACAAGATATGTAACAATACAAATTTTAAATTCCAGTGCAATATAGAACTATACAATAAGTAAGGAAAACAAGAATGAAATAGTTAAAAATTCTAAACTTCTATATATTATGAAATAAGAGATATAGAAAATAATTAATTTCTAAATAAAATTTTTTTGCTGATATAAGCATAATGATAATATAATCTACATAGGAATAGGAAAAGTTCTAGGTAGAGAGAGAAGTATATGATCATATAGCTTAACATATTATCAAAACTTGAAAAGGAAAAGGAGCACAAGGCAAGTTGACATAAATGAAGAATGGACCTAAATAAACATGTCCATTTGTCTTCATTAATATAAAACTAAAAACTCTGAAGTTAAATAGATGTAATTCATTGGAAACTCCAATGACAATTGAATTCCATTTGTGTAATAGATTCTTAAAAAAAAAAAATAATATTTGATTTAGGAGTTCTATGAGAATAGATGAGAGATTTTTCTACCAAAGGAACATTATTGGATTTAGGAAAATTTCTTAATAGAAAACTCTATTAGGTTAGGAATATTGTAAGGGCAAAAAAGATTAATTATCCAAAAAAAAAAATACCATTAGTTTTAGGATTCTAGCAAGACAAGGCCTCTAAATTTGATAAATGACTGCATATACTAGAAGTAACTAAAACAAGAAAATAGAGACCATACAATATTGCAACAGGAAACCAATTTGAAACATGTTTATATGTATATTCATGTGTGTGTTTGTGTGTGTGTGTGTCTATATATATATATCCCTTTAACAAAAATTTAAATAATAGTCAACAAAATAATATCCCAGAAAATTCTCATCCATATGCAAATATGCTCCTTACATTAAGCTTGACTTGTGAATCTTTGCAAACACCCATAAAACAAAGGTAGATTTCAAGAAATGAATGGTTCATAACCATAGTTCTTGCAAAGAATATGAATTGCAATATCTCCATAAAAGAGCATGACTATAAAACTCATCCATCAAAAGAACTATTTAAGTAAAGGAGATCTTAGGCCTCATGATCACTTTTCAAATTTTTTCTTTGGGAAAAATGACACTAAAGATCTTCTATTTAAGCATTATTTTCTGAAAGTTTTCTAAATATGCTGGTATAACAAATCAAAAATACATGAGAACAATTGCCCAATAATCAAAAAAATATCTATTTAGTGGTAAATATAAGTATTGTGCCAAGCAAGAAAATGTTTTAGTTTTTAGGGTTTATAAGTTAATAATTAGTTTCAAAGCCCTTTAAAGTTTGCTTCTTAGGATTGTAGTGTTAGTTAGAATCCCTAAATTCTTACAAGATTACAAAAGAATAACCTTTATGCTTTGAAAATGATTCATGAATTAAGTTAATTTGTGTTTTGTTCTATGTTATCAATGCATAACTAAAATTTTCTACAATTTGATTTGTATTGCAATTTATTCAATAAACCAAAGTGTATGAAAGTGGAAAAGAAAAGACAACTTACTTAGTGAACCCTCCATTATTATATCACGAGTTGAGCTCAAATTATCAATTGTTGGTTGCCTTAGCATAACTTGAGGAGTTGGAACTAAGACAACTATTGACAACCACTTACCTTTAATAACTTTGACACTGGAGTAACGATAGCAATGTCCCTAGTTCTAGTGGGTCCTAAATTGAGTTCTTGTTCTTCTTCATTGTTTTTCGATCTTGAGTTCCTCTATAAGTGAGAAAAGATGAAAGAAAAAGACTGAGACTTATAAGCCTCCTAAAAGACAATAGGAATTATGAAGTGGTTAGGATCCAAGAAGCGTAAGGTCTAGTCGATAAGGTCAATTTCTCTATCAATTCCTTTAATACAAGAGCTTTTTTTGTGGTTAAGGTCAAATAATGATCAAGTTTAGAAAAATGAGGGGAAGGAGGAGGAGGAAGGGTGAGGGAAGCAAGAGGGCGAGGATGAGACATCATAATTAATGTTCTTGGCTTTGGATTTGGAGTATGAAAGAGTTGATTCAGCAAATAAGGCTGTAGTTAAGTCATCTCCAATAGCATCTGATTTAGAGAAAATAAAAAGGGCTTACATAATGGCATAAATAGAAAATTTCTTGAATTATTAAGACTATTTTAGTCTAATAAAATAAAAAGAAAGCACATTGCGATATTTACTATTTATAGTGGTCCCTAAAAGCATCTCATCACTACTTTTTCATGTTCTTTGATGTAAGTTTAGAGTTACCAACCTTAATAAGGCAACTCCTCCAAGTATATTATTGTTGTTCATGTCTTCTTTCATCACATTTATATTGTCATGTTTTATAATCTAAATGACCTTAATTACAATTTGTTAAACATTGCATGTTGTTACTCTTCTTGTTGTTCCAATACAACACATATACTATATAGAAATTATACTTTTGGAAATTATATCACATTTTATATGAGAAAATGGGAAATTTCATTATATAGTGTTGTTTCATGAAAATCCCCTTAAGTCTATTGAAATAGTTTTATTGATTTCTATACAAGTACCGTTGCTCATTACAATGTAATAGATCAATATCAAACATAAATTTATAAACATAGAATCTGATCATTTAAGTTAGGAATCTAATGAATTTTGTTTGTTACATCAAATTTAGTAGTTTATTGAATCATTTAAACAAGTATCAAAACTAATTCCTTTTAAAAAATAATCAACTCTTAATCAAAATTATGCACACTTCTTCATATGTTGTATAAAGTAACACATATTCAAATATTTATTGAGATAACTCAAATAAGACAACACAATGAATAAAAAATCCCTTACATACAAATAGCATTGAAATAGTTACTATTTCTTTAGCCTACTCCTATAGCCCTTAGGTGTGATATAAGATTACTCAATTCCCTTGCATGTTCCCATTTAGATGATAAAAGTTCACCAATGATATCAATAACATCTTGTTAAGGCTAGGTAATGTAATTGACCATTTCACTAGAATTTAAAACATCCATATTTTTCTTTGACAACATTCAAATGATTAACCCCCCCTCGAAAAAAACCTTAGAGCCATTATTTGAGCTTTGTTATTTGCTCAACAATAACCTATCTTCAAGTAAAGCTTTTGTGAAAAATATATTCAAATTATTACTAAGAAATGGATGATAAATTCCAAATTCATGTAGGTTAGAAGCCTATAACTTGGATTCCTTTCTATGTATGAAATCCAAACATGGCAAGGTCTTGCACAACAAGGATAGTCTACAAACTGATCAACCTAGCAAAAGAATCCACAACTATTACTGTATGCACCCTATAATTGGCATTCATTGATGTAATTGTGTACAAACATTCAAGGAAATCCTCAGTATCATCACATGGTTAAAAACAAAAAATAACAACAAATATTATTATGAATCATAACTTTTACAACTTTTCCACATTAGACAAATTGACAATCCAAATTCCTACTAGTGTGAGAGGTGTAAAGCATCAATTTGGACTTTTCTCAACAGCAACTTCTATTCAAATGAACATCGTCCACATCTCGCATCATTTCTCTCTTCATTTTAATAGTCACAATCACAATGGAGGATTGTAACCTTCAAATGAACAAGAACTAATGTTAGGTGAATTGTATGGATAGGAAATGGCCACGTGCAAGTGTTTAGATCATTTTTTTTTATTATAAATCTACATCTATTACTAGGATAACACATGATATTAAAAGTAAGTATCTAAATGAGTATAATTAGATATGGCTAAGATTGTTGTCCCCCCTTATAATAGGCAAGTGTATTAAATAGGTTATAATAGAAACATGCACATAAATTAAAAATATACTACTAATTAATTGATAATTAAGTTGATTATTATTTTACAATTACTAAGAGATATATTATACTTATCTATCTAACTAACCCCATTAGTTGCATTTTTATCCAGTGCATTTAGCAAAAATATTTTTGTTTGATCTAATAACAAGTTGTCACAATACATTATTGCATACCCATATAAATTTATGATAAAATATATCTATATTAAGATATATTTTAAGTTCACTGATTTATTATGTTTTCTTTTTATATCAATTATTTATATCCCATTTAATCAATACACCTAATAAGACTTCTTTTTTTAATAATTAGCCCTTGTCTTCTTATGATAGATCTAGAATTACTATGAATGGAGCATGTTTACTTGTAACTAGCACAATTCATATTCTAAAATAATATAAACGTAAAATAATATAAAAATTGCTATGAAAAATACATTACTCTAACACAAACTCACCATCAAAGGAATGATTGGCATCAATGGTGAATCCAAGAAGTACACCCTGTTAGGCAAGATTTTATGGAATTAGTAAAAAAAAAAAAAAGATTCCAAAACTACTATCAAAATAAAAATAATAAAAAAAAAATAATAACATTACTTTTTCATAAATTATTCAAGTAAGACAACTATGAAAACCTCAAATAAAGTGTAGATAATTAATTGCTTAAAAGTTTACACATAATAGTTATGTCTAATATACGAATTTTATATGACAACAAAGTGATAATCATCTCTATTTTATTACAATTTCCTTTAAAAAAAGTTTACCTTAATATATACATATTGACAATAATATGTTTTGTTTCTACTTGTTTAAATATATATATATATATATAATTTAATGATTGATTTAATTTTTGAACATTATAACTGTCAATCAATTTATTCATTATAAAGTGAATAAATTTTCCAAATTCTGTATGACTACAATTTTATATTAAATTATATGAGTACATTTTTATTAACTTTATATAACTTATAAATTATTTGTGGTTTAAACCTAAAAATATGGATATATCCTTTTAAATTCTAATAGATATAACTAATTTAACTTGCCAAAAATTTAAAAAGAATGATATCACCTTTAATTATGTGAAATAGTTGAAGATTTTAGATTATTCAACTAGTCCCTTCAAATTGGTGAGTGAAGACAAAATAATTCTAAGTGACGGCAAGAATAGTTTGTAAGTAGGAAAAAATTTTTATTTCAATTCATTTTTTGTTTAAAAATTCTTTTTGATTGGCAGTATTTTCCATTATCTACATCCTATAGTCAACTTGGTTAACTTATATTCAATTTATTTTCACATTAACTGAATTAATGTATTTACTTTATATAGTAATACTTGATGCCTTTTAAATTTTTTCCCTCATGTCAAATGAGACACATCCTTACTTATCTATAATCATCAAAAGTAAATGCAAAAATGTATATAATATATCAATTTAAAACCTTAAAGATCACTTTTTTAATTTGTCAATGACATTATTTTGATAATCATATGCAATGTTCTTTTTGATTTATTACTTGCACATAATGTATATAAGTCATCATCTTAAGTCACTGAAGTCAAAATCATTCAAGTCAAAACACAATCATATTGTTAAACATAAGATTCTTCTTCCATTTCTCCATATAGTTACCTAATCAATGTAGGAAATGTTAACACATATATAACTAAAACTACAACATTAAGTTTTAATGTTCCTTTTTTAAAAATGAGTGTTTGTGGCCTATCAAATTGAGGTTCATAAAGTAGATAGATGATAAACTAAACAAGATGTTTACATCAACAACAAAAGTCCCTCATACATGTCATTAATTCAACTAATCATATAGTACTAATCAAGTTTTCAAATCCAATACAACATAATTTCTATAATCTATTGGAATTCCTTTTATTTTTTTGTCACACAATATTAAACATGATATGAATCATGATAAATATTATAATTTTCTATTGCTTGTGATACCTCAATTATAAATTCACCATGCCTTAATGTCTTAAGTACCTAAAAGAGAAGAGACATTGAAAATTTCAATCATTAAAAATATAATTCCAACTAGCAATAAAATGTAGTTACACAAACCTACCACATATGATAGCTACTTTCACTTTTGACCCCCATTGAAGATGTGGATGTCAACATCTAAGTTAAACTTAAATCACACACCTTCATCAATAGATTTGCAAAAAATTTTGTCACTTTTAAAATATATATATATTGAACAATAACTTATAATTTGCTTTTAATACCTAAGCCCCATGCATGATGGGTAGCCTTGTTGTTAGATCAATACATCCTCTTACTGAATTTCAAGCTTCTTTGACTTTGACCTCTCTATTGCATTTGACTTTTATGCTCTCTTCCAAAAACCATTCTTCATCCTTAATTGTCCCCACTTTCTAACTTGTTGTGGGTCTTTGTATGTTAGACTATTTTCATAGCCAGTCGCATTACATACATCAACATTAGCATCATTACCAATGCTATTCTCTGCCTAAACTATCACACCAGTTGATGTCCAATCTTTGAGCCCACAATGTAGTTCTCTGTGTCCATTGCACATGAAGTTAATCTTAACAATTGAATCTACTGCATTATTTATTAAGTAGTAGAATATGTCTCCAAATCTTTAACTCTTCATCGCTCAATAATCAAATTTTCATCAATTATGCCTATCTTTATCGACTATGACATTCAACAATGTCCTTCCACCACCACCTCAACATATATCACATGATTGAAAATGAGAACCTTCATAACATGCCAATATAGTAAACCCTTAAAATCAAATGAGTTGAAATTGTATCTAATTTAATCACCATCCCCATCATATGTAATATTATTACAATGATGACTCCTTCCATACCTAATAGAAATTCACTCTCTCAACTCATACTCATCCACATGTCCTTCCTCTCACAATACCACAATGTCACAATGTATAATTTCTATCAACTCCTTTTAGGCCTTTTGGAAAATATTATTCATGTAACATGCTCTGAGTTGCTTCTCCAATAGCCATCTAATAACATAAGGTATCTATGTGTGTTGAAACAAAGTTTACTTCCTTTTCCTTTTCTATTTTTTCTTGCAAGGTTATTTCATATTAGTTTACAAATTGCTTCAAAGTACTGTGCAAATGCACTTACCAATCAAAAAGGCATCCATGCTTTCACTCCTCTATGTTGATAACATTCCTACCCAAAATCTACCTTTCACATATATGGCAACCTTGATATGCCTCTTTTCAAATAAAATTGATAGCTAATCATGGTCAACTAGCTAAAAATTGTTCAACATTTATCCTCATTAATCTTCTAACTCTTTAGCCTTCAAAGCATTATACATAACTCTATTGAATGCAAATTTAATCTTTCATATACTTATTTTTATAGCCCATCTTCTCAAGGAATTTACACAATATGTGCCATAAACATCACCAATGCCTTGTGTTTAGGAAAACTAGTGCAACACCTTTTCCAATAATTGAACATTAATTTGTGATAATGGCACCCGCATGCTTTCCATCCATGCAATCCAACCATATGTTAAACAGCCATATGAACATCTCTACTCTCTTACTACTAATAAGAGCACAACCAAACATAATGGAATGGTCATGATGGTTTACTCCTTCAAATGGTGCTGATGACATGTTATATTTGTTCACAAGGTATGTAGTGTCAAAAGTCACATCATCACCAAACTTTTTATATGTTGCCTTGCTTTTGGTGTCAATCCAGAAAACATTGCTCAACTTTCCATCTTCATCTAACTAAATAGCATAAAAAAAATTCCTACTTGACTTTTGTATTCTTACAAACAGTTAGTGCATTATTTCTACATCCTTGTCTACCAATTTAAGCCTATTCATTTTATTTAAATGATTTTTCAAATCCACCTAAAAGCATGACATCTCTTTATGGCCTCTAACCTCACATATAATTGGCCTAACATTTTTTGAAGGATGAATTACTGAAATATCATTCAGCTCCAACTGTCTCTTCATTTGATTGTTAATTTCACAATGTTACATGATGAAATAGGTACTAGAAGGACTGAAAACATGATTGTGTTGTAAGATAGCCTTTAACATTATCCAAACACCTAATATCTTTATTAGACACACTTTAGCCTTGAATCCAATACTGGTACTAGCCCTTTATTTCAAAATATTACTACTTTTGCCCTTATGCTCTCAACCTTTAATTCATATTATCATTTGACACTTAATCTCCCTAGTTACTTGATCTTTTTTAACTTCTCTCTTTTCTATTCCAAACCTAGATACTCACCTATATTTCTTATAAAAATTAAATGTCTCATCAACAGTCATAAATGACATGTCATATGTTGGCACTTTTATGTTATGTGAATTATCATGTCACTCTCTTTTGAAATAAGGACACCATTATCGCCATCTCCCATTTGTCTAAGACTTATCACATCATAATTAACTCTTCTAATGACCAACCTATATTTTTGTTCCATCGAATGCCTGCATTACAAGCCAAAAGATTTCATCATATTTTGTTCATTTCATAATGGAAATCAATATCCAAGAAACTTATAAGCTACTTTATAATTGTGCACACACACATGATTTAATCTGATAAAATTTCCTACTTATTCTCTTTTGCCTATTAATTATTACTTAAGCATCAATGCTATTGATTACCATCACTACTTAGGCATAATGCTACATAGTCTACCTTAGTTTGCCAACACACTCTCTATCATTTGTTGTAGTTATATGCTTAATAGAATTATTTCATCTACTTATTTAGAAAAATTGCACTAGTTTATTATCACAAATCAAATCTTTTACATTCTTACTCATTATGGTACCTCTTTAACGTTTAACCTTTGTTCAATAATCTAATCTTTGGGCATTGCACAATGCAAATATAATTAATAACCAATATTCTTATAAGCTATTTCAAATCATCCACACACACAATTTAATAACATACACTTTCAAACATATTATCCCTTCCAACTAATATCATTAAATTAATACATTTGCACTAATACTATTGATTACCATTTTTCCATGCTTACAAATTCCACAAAGTCTACCTTTGTTTTCCACTACCCTCTCTATCATTAGTTGTAGTTAGATTTTTAATATAAACATTTCGTTCCCATTATCTTTGGTATCTCATTAATGCTTAATCATGTTTATTATCTTCTTACACAAGTGTTATTTGCCAACAATATTCCTATTACTAACCATTTTTCCACTAATCGGCACTCCCATTTGTAGCAAATAATTACTTAAATGAAAAGTTTATTTGCCTTTTCATATAGCACCTTTTTCCACATCACGCATTCGCCCTCCTTGAAACCAATTTAATCTCTCTATCTAATACTTACACTCTGCAAAGTGATCTCCCCCAACTTAAATTTTCCATAAAAATTTCCCTTTCCTTTTTAGTTGTCATACTTGATATAAGATCTGTTTCCACATACTATCTTATAATATATTAAGTTACTACAGTACATTTTTTCCCTTCAAATCAACTTGTTAATCCCTTTATTTTCTTCAACATCTATATGTGATTTCTAGCAAACTCGCTTGAAGACATTATTTTGCAATAAATAAATCTACATACATAGTTCATTCACCTATATAGATTGCACATACTTCCCTTGTTACTGCCAACTCAATTGCTCCTTTAACTTGTACCTCCTTGTTGTGTCTCCAGTTCTTTTGACTTCTTTGCACAATTTATGTTTGGTTGGTAGTTGTGTGATCGTTGGGGACAAAAATATTTTCAGATTGGAGGGAAAAGTTCTCTCTTCTTTTTCTCTGGCCAATTCTTCCCTTTGTTCCTCACATCCCCACCATCTCATTGACATTTTCCCCCTCACTGCTCTCATTTCCCTCTCTTTCTAATGTCCATTCAGCATCCTACATGGAACTAAATATGGCATACATTTGACAAGCCACATCACTTGTATTTCCTACTGCATCCAAAATCACTATATTTGTTAAATACACAACAAAGCCGCAATATGAAGACTAAGACATAAGCAACCCACAAATTGTCACTGTTAATTCATAGAAGTAAGCAAGAGATCAAAATCAAGACAATTTCTTAACTAAATAAACTAAAAGCAAGTCCAACCATTATCTTTTGTTAAAATGGCTACAGGTTTGGTATCTCTCTCTCTCTCTCTCTCTCTCTCTCTCTTTTCCATTTGATTTATAGTTAAATTTATAATTTTGTTCTTATTCCTTTTTTTTTTCATATTTTTATTTTATACAAATTTCAAGAAAATTTACCGGGAAGTTAACTAATCGTGTGTATATTCTCAAATTTTATGCTTGTTATGGGCAAATTTCTTGCAAAAAGGAAGTCAAAAGAATCAACAGAAGGACCAAATTCAAAGAAAAGATTTTTAGAAGCTAATTTAAAAAATCTTCCTGCTGATCTTGGAAAATGGCCAAAAATATCAAATTATCATTTGGAAGAACCTATTTATAAAAGGGTCCTTGTCAACCGAAGAAGCACAATATTCTCAAAAGCTTTTTGGGAAGGCTTATCATAAATTTAATTAGAGTCAGTTTGAAGAATTTGGGTATTAGTTAGAGTATAGTGTATGAAAAGATGCAGCCTTCTGTTTGTGTCATTATCATATGAGACCCAATTTTTTAGAGCAAGAAGGTGGTGACACATTTGCCATTGGAGGATATTCAAATTGGAAAAAAGAAAAGCCAATTGAAAGATCATGCTGGAGACCACAACAGTGCTCATAATCAAGCACTGGGAAAAATTGTGAGGCATTGATGAAACAAAGGCAAAATATTGAAATTATTCTTACTCAACAATCTGATCAAGTGAAATATGATTATTGAATTCATGTGACTGTAAAGTTGATTGCAGTTGATTTATCTTATGCCAAAGATTAACTTTACGTGGGAATGATAAATCCGAATTTTGAGATGATAAGGGAAAATTTCTTGAGATTTTACACTTTCTACCTGCTCACAATGACTTCATCAATAAAGTTTTAAAGAAAACTGGTGAAAATTTGAAGTTGACTGCACCTGATATCCATAAAAATATAGTGAATGTTGTAGCCGTTGAAACCACTAGGGTTATGATTGATGATCTTGGAGATGATTTTTTGCCATTTTGATTGATTAATCTCGTGATAAATCACTTAAAAGGGCAAATGGCTATTGTTCTACTTATTGTCATAAAGAAGGATGTATAATTGAGTTCTCCAAGAATTCGTGGACAAGCCTACGATGGAGTTTAAACCAAAAGGCCATTCTCATAAGAGTTAAGAGTAAGAGTCGCCTAACCTATAAACAAAGAGCTGAAGCATGCAACTTGTTGAATATGCTACCATCTTTTTAATTTTGTTTTCGTCTTGCATTTGATGGAAAGCATATTGGGTATCACACTATTGAGTTATCTCAAGCGCTACAGAGACGACATCAAAAACATTGTTAATGCTATGGCACAAGTGAAAATCTCGATGCAACGATTACTATTAATGAGAGAGAATGGATGTAATACTTTACTCGATGAATTCCATTTCTTTTTTGCGGCAAGCATAATAGGCATCAATCCAGCTATGGGTGCAGCAGCTACAGTGGGAAGACTTTTTTTTGGCAATGAACAATTAGTTTTGGATTCTGCAATTGCATGGGAGATTAATGGCTTAGTGATTGTACAGTTACTTATATATATATATATATATATATATATATATATATATATAGAAAAACATATGTTTGATAGTCTAGAAAACGAAAAGATCATTTAAGAGTTTCAAAATATGAAAATTTGTGAAGACTAATTGTAATGGAATAATTAGCACTTGGTTGGTATATTTGTATGTGTAATCTTTTCCTCCTAAAATAAATTTTTTCTTTCCTCATGTAAAATTTTTTGTTGGTTAAAAACGGGGAAACAATTAATTAAAACAATTAAAAAAAAAATTAAAGATAAAGAAAGAATAAAAGAGGTGCACCACGAGACCGTAAGCCCGAGTGAAGTGAACTGTCGCTTTTCATTGAGTTGCCACAGCCCAAGTGAAAGCATACCACAGGCAGCCAGAGACCGGGAAATGCTATTGCCGATGTACTTCTTTTGACTCGTGGATCGGGGAGTAGGCACCACCTTGCTTTTTGACATCAATAAGCATAACCATGCCGTTATGCAATAGTATTGTGAAACTCATGTCCGTACCCAACTTCAAATCGTACAATTCCAACAGCGGGGAAATCATTGTTAATCCCCTCCAGCACATGGTCCCACAATCCCCAAAAGAAAAAAGGGAAAAGAATTTATAATAATGGGATTGAATGAATAATGGATTTGCAACCGCGTCATAATTCTTAATATACAACCCAACATGTTAAAGGGAACAAGGTTTACAGGTGAAAATAATAAAGCAGCCGAGATTCCTTCCCCCGCCCCTCCCCCTGCTGCCAACCTAAAAGACCAAGAAAAAAAAAAAAAATGCAATGGTTCAACAAAAGCAGTTCACATCATTTTGGATTGAATGGTCATGCAGTGCCAGTAACATGAACGTGATATGGGGGGCCGCGGCAGAATATTGGCTCGTCAGGTGAATCACTCTTTGCTCGAGCTCTAAGGACATCATTAGCATCTTCTATCACAGCAGCAGCTACCAGAGTGTATTCACCAGGGACAAGAAAATACAGAGAAAAAGAATGCTTAGATTCTTGAAGTGGGGGAGCTTCCATGGTAATGCCGTTCAGAACACCTATCAACATATTAAAAACTTAACCATGTCAACTGTAGTCAAAAGGTGTTAGAAGGTAACTAGAATTGTGAGAAGCATTTGCATTTTACTCATATTATCTTATATTATGCAAAGTAATTATGGTATTGCAAATTCAATAGTCTTAATTTCTAAATAAACTGGAAAATGCAACACAAGAAAAATGTACCAGCCCATAAGACGGTTGCCTTGATGCCTTCAACACAGTTCTCGCCTGCCACATCTCTGCATGTTATGCTAAGACTCAACCTGATGACTTGCTTCGTGTTATTGCGAACCAGTACTTCCATGGGAATCATTTCATGAGCCAAAATGGGACCTTTAGATCCTTTGTCATCTGTAACAGATTCTTTTGGAAAAACGTTTCTCACAAGCCTGAAGCCAAATGTCAATGGATCAGGCAGGAGTACATCCATAACAGATGTTTGGAGTGCTGCCTGTATGGCATCTTTGACATTTAATTCTCCAGAGCTGTTCCGTCCTGATTGCCATCTGATCTTTATTCTGGAAATCAGGTTCTTAATAGAAGAATTTAGCTCAGCCTTGGTATTCTTTTCCGAGAAGCTCAACTTTCGGCTACTGGCAGTGCCATCATGTTGAAAATCCTTCATGAAAAAAGAACCGTCAAGAATAGGCAGCTTAAAATGCTCCAGTGGTATCAGTACCCTTGCACAATAATCTCTATCGATTCTTGTTTTTGGATAACCATATTCAGTAGTAACCTGATCAACGGAAAGGTTATCCTCATTGCTATCCAGTTGGACCAAGACACAAGTTTCAAACACAACATCAGTGGGATTGGACAACTCTAGTTCTAGAAAACGTAGACCCCAACTTCCCCTGAATGGATCTATCTTTACTAGTCCATCCATCTTAACTGGGGGACCAATAGCTTCACAAGTGGGACTATTCTCCACAGATAGTCGATTTGGAAGATTTTCACCAACGTGCGCAGGAATTTCCATTGAAAGTAAACGAGCCTTGACAAGAGACAATCCTTGCAGAACACATATTTGCAATGGAACAACCAAGCGTCTACCAGGAGGCACAATTGAGCCTTTCGCTAGAGGATCTCCAGAATCTGTCAATGGCCCTAAGAAACAAAAACATAAAGGGTAAGACAATGAAATCAGAATATTTTTGAAAATTTGACCATGATTGACATTTAAGAATAGTTCAAATTAATGCTAATAAGGAAGAATGCAGTAATTAAAAAGATGCAAATAAAAGTAAAACAAATGCATAAGATGTTCACAATGCCACTTGGGATAGAGAAACCATGAAGAGCTCAATCAAACCCAATTGATTACCAGTTTATTTACAAGTACTAAAGTCAACAAGATGACAAATTCTTTCCTTCATTAAAGTATACAATAAAGAGAAGTGGCGCCTTAATCTGTCAGAGACAATATAACAGAGAAAAAGCACAATTTAGCCTATTACACTAGCCATTTTTCATCTTTTTCTTTCAGTTTGATTCATGACAGAAAAATGAGCAAGAGAGAGAGAGAGAGAGAGATAATGCATTTAACAGTACTGAAGGCTCTTTTGAACAAAAATACCTGAATAATAAATCAACAATGTCGGACTACTATTGTCTTTCAACTGTTTTCCCACATTCCCAGAGGTGCCCTTGGTGGCAGAAATATCAGTGTCCATCCCTGCAAGCTGCCAGGCTCTCAATGTCACAGGTAGAAGCACCTCTGCTCCAGGCTTCAAAGGAAGCACAGACTTCAACATTTCATAAGGTATTGAAACAATAGAATCTTGGTTTTTTCCTGAGAGTGAAATATGTGCCTGTTCAACTGGAACTGTGCCTGCATTAGCTAGACTAATCCACACATCGCGTATTTCACCTTCATATAAAACTATGGAACCATCACCACCCACAACATGTGAAACTAATAATGGTAATGGTGGTACTACAGAAACATTTGGAATAGATATGCTTTTCAACTTTAAAGATCCACAGCATCTGAAAGGGTCAGAGAGCACAAGACCTTGTGCTGCACCAAGCAGCAGATTGTCAACATCCCTGAAAAGGTGTTCAGTAATAACACCAAAACAGTGAACAATACAACCCGGAATTGTCATTGGCCCAACCAAAGTTGGCATTCCAGATAAGGTGATCACTTTTGATGAATTAGGTAGAAGATCTACACTAACAGGAAAGGCATCAAATTTCCCTGAATGCACTGATAAGTATATACTATCAACCCTTAGGTCAAAGCCACATGGATTTGCCAACTCCACCAAAACTTGGACCGGTTCTCCAACAATCCATTTCAACCCTTGCTTGCTGTTGTCATTTGGCTCTCCCTTGCCGAATGGAGTATAAAGGAAAGGCCCTGATGGAGCAGACCCAGCCCACCAATCTTCTCTTTCTGGATTGCGCTCTACAATGTCCATTTGTGAATGATGAAGAGGAAAAGAGTACAGCCTGAAAGAAATCAATTAGCTAATCAACAATCAATTATTTGCATACCTAAAGTGATAAAGTGACATTATATCCAAAAACCATTCTTATGGACAAAGTAAATAAAGGATCCTCGAAAAATTTTAAGTGATAGAGAAGGAAAAGCAGAAGTGATTGGACAACCATACCAGAAAAGGGGGAAAATTAGAATAATAATAATAATAATAATAAGGTGCTAAAGACAATGACAATGTAGTACCTTACAAAAGGTAAGGCAGGATCAGCACAGCGAGTTCCTGAAGGTAGCCTTTCAGCTGCATTAGCGAGTGCACTAGCAAGGCCATTTTGTCCACTAGGTGTGATTAGAGGATAATATGATCTTATTAGCCGTGCAGCAGCACTCCAAGCAGCCAAAGGATCTCCTGCACGGACAGCAGATAGCAGTATCTCCCTCAGTACAACCATCTGAAGCATGCTCCATTGTGACTCAAACAAGGAAACTACTGACTGGTGATGCAATTTTCCATCAGAATGACTTGATCCTGCCTGCATTCACAAAGAAAATAAATGAAGGCCAAAAAGCCAACTATACATAATGCTAGGAAGAGTACAGTTGTTCCCTTTATTTAAGTACAATCAATTTCAAACTATCCACTGTGAGATCCATTTTTACTTGCACATACAGAAGAGGAGGCGAAGAACAACCTACAAGTCAAAGTTTCTGTTTGATTCAATTATTTTTCGTTCTATCAAATTATTTAAAGCTGGCAAAATAAATCCAACCCAGAGATGTGTCAAAATCACCAGACCAAAGCAGGTTCCCAACACCTGTATTGATCATTCACAATGTCTCATCATCACCTTAAAATTCTAGTAGGAAACAATGCAGTTAACTCAGAGAACACATCCCATCAAGCATTAATAATGCATACCAAAACTGAAGTTCAACATTTGCATTAACTGACACAACACTTCAAATTTGTCCCCACATTTGGATACTCACATTTGTAAAAGAGTGGTGGGATAATGATGCTCTGCTCTGAATGCGATATGCTTTGGTGGTCATTGACAAAACTTGCAGAGCACTAATTGCAGCCAATCTATTGTCTTGGCACAGATACAACTGAGCTACCTGCCTAGAGAAAAAGGCTGCTTTTCTTTGGTAACCAAGAGTCCCAAATAAACGAGCAATTTCGGCATATAATATGAGCCTGTCATTTTTACATCAATTAATGATTTTGCACCATCTGCAGCAATGGTCAACAACTCCACCACTTCCTTAGCCAGCTCTCTTCTGCAAAAAATAAATCAGCATTGCAACAAAGCATGTTCAACAAAACAGTTCTAAAGAAAAAAAAAAAAATACTAGCCTCCAAACTCCTGTCAACCATCACACCAAAAATTGTCCAAACGCGGACAAAATAAATGTAAACATAACTATGGATGGCATGATCTTTGAAATTATAATGCAAACAGAGAGGTAATAAGGAGATAAATTATAAGTATGTCATTTCCTAGGAAGGCTTTTTTTTTAATCATTATAAGATAATCATCCTACACAAAAAGTGGGTAAGCTTTATCAAAAGCCAGGAAGTACATGGAAGAGGAAGAAATCAGAAACAATTATTATGAATACAAATCCTTCTTTCTCAATCAAGTCTAATCATTGCAACAAGCCTCCATCCATGAAAAAAGCCAGTCTAATTTCATATAACATAAATGCAAGTTATGCCCGTACATAGAGGGTCATGCCTTGCTATTTTCACGCGAAATGCATGCTTACCTACAGAGGAATCTTGCTAATTTCAATGTAGCTTCAAGTTCAAAACTCAATGGCGAAACCCTGCACTCAAAATATTACAAAATTTGTGGTCAATACCATCTACATAACAAGAAGCATCATACATAAAATTTAGTAAACATTAGAAAATTTAAAATAACAGTACAGGGTGCAGAAACACTTCACGTACATATTTTTAGAGATTACATTTCACAAGCTATTGTTTATATTGCATTACTACTAACACATTCCGTAAGTTTCCCTCAATAAAAGTTGTGAAAAGGACCTCAAAAATAGACCACAGTGCTTCATTCATGGTCTGTTTAGTAGGTCTTCAAAGTCAACCATCTCTGTTTTTCCCTTTCCCAAAAATTCAAAGTGCCCTTTTGTGTTTTATCCCTTTTCCCCCCCTCGCTGATTTCCTTGTACTTATATCGTTCTTACCCAAATAGTCTCTCTACTCCATTTAGCCAAAAACCCATCTTCTCTCTTTACAATCCTAACCTGCAAACCCACACACCTGCACATCCACTGACACATTCAACAGAACAAACAACAAACAGAAACACAACCAAATTTAGCTCCCAAACTCCTTGGCATCACTAGTGAAAGTATGTATGTTTTGATGTAGTGCTGTCCTCTACGCATTCTCTTCTTACTGCTACTTCACCCTTAGCAATTGACCCAATTAAGGAATATGAAATAAAGAAAAGGTTTGTAAGATATCCCTCCCGGGTAAAGCATTTGCATCAGAGAACTTTGAAAGGTTTGTAAGAAGGGGCATTTGCCTTATGGACCTCCAAACACTTGTAGATTGGGAGTGATTGATGTCATGGCTAAAAAAGGAGCTACTATAACCCACAGGATCTGGGTCCAGTTATTATTGTGACTGGCAGTGGTGGTGGCAGTTGGGGGAAGGGGGAAGAGAGAGAGAGGGATGATGACAGAAAATGCTGCTGGTGTTTTGGAGCACTTAGCACTTTATGTAAATATCATCGAAGTTTACTAACACCAGTTAGTCAGAGAATGTAAATTTTAAATTTTAGAGATACAGTATGCGTATAATCAGATTGCAAAGACATAATGCCATTTGCAAGTCTATGAGCAGCGAGGTAACAATTACCTCTGAGCATTGTCTTGTATGAAAGACTTCCTGTAGTGCTCTATCACGCCGTTGCACTTGTACGAGTACCTAACTTCATCTTCTAAAGCTGGGTCTCTTAGGCCCATTCGGCCTATCTGACAACAGGAAGATAACCAGATAAGTAATTGCCTAAGAGCATGTAACATGAAAAACTTGCAGGCAAAACCAATCACTCAGTATGAATATTCAACTAATCACATCTTGCAGAAGCATGAATGGAGAATCCTGGACAGTTGGCAATATTAATGAGGACAAAATGATGCATTGGAGCAAAAGTTTACACAATATCAAGTAGGCTACATTGAAGAATGCTATTACCCAACAGTGCATCAAAACAACACAAGGACAGAAGTTATACCGTATGACACTCACTAGCTGAACCAAGCTTAGAAAAAGGTACATACCAATAGTGCACAAACTCTACCCTCCAGTGCCCCAGCAAGCCAGAAGAAATCCCCAGTCAACCTGGCCAGCTCTAAAGCTGTAGAATAATGGGCATC
The DNA here is from genome assembly GCA_037832345.1 of Rhizophora mangle. Classification (NCBI taxonomy): domain Eukaryota; kingdom Viridiplantae; phylum Streptophyta; class Magnoliopsida; order Malpighiales; family Rhizophoraceae; genus Rhizophora; species Rhizophora mangle. The sequence continues at coordinate 4,359,515 of JBAPLJ010000181.1, read as the reverse complement.
AGCATCAACAGGTGATCCCGCAAGCAAACAATAATCTCCAATCGTCTTCTGTGCACGGGCAAGCCTCCTTTTTTTGGCCTTTAAAACCTGCAGTTTTGCCCAGAAAAAAAAAAAAATTAGTTAATTAAAGCCACAGCAGAATGCGCTGTCTGGAGACATTCTTGGGACATTTTAAAGTAATTCCAGGAAAGAAAATTGCAGATTCCAAATGCTCTAGGACACCTAAAAAAGAACCTCCTCAGAGCTGAGACTGGTTTGAGAATCTAAAGGCGTCTTAAGAATGGTTCCAGCCGATTCTGCCTTAAGAACCCACTTCTCAAATTCCATCAACAATGAGGCGGCAATTTCCTGCATCATCGTTTGCAAGTGGATCTCCTGGGTCTGCCGGTCCGCAGGGGGGAACATTCTCAGATTGTCCCCCTTGTTGCTACAATCCTCAAGCTGTGCAATAAAAGAGAAGAAATAAAGAGCCAAAAAAAAAAAAAAAAAAAAAAACAATACAATTTTTTTTCCAATTTAATCCTCATTTTCGCACATTAGAATTAGTATCAGAAAGTCAAGGCATCCGAGAACTGACCTGAGAGTCGCAGGGGCAAAAGGCGAAGCAACGGTGGACGAGAGCCGAAGCGTAACCTTTACAGGCGGCGGTGAACTGATCGACTACGTACTGGAGATCGGGGGATGAGGGGCAGTGGCAAACGCCGATGACGGAAAGGATCTTGCGGTGGGACTGGAAGTCCTCCCAAGGGCTGGGCGGGGCACCGCCGAGGACGAACTTGAAGCGGAGGGAGCCTGAATCCCATGGCTGGTGGGCAAACGGGGACTTCTGGTGCTCCTTGTAGAAGGAACTGATCGCCGATAGTGGGATCGTGTGCTGCCGCATGATCATCGAGTAATAGTCCCGAAGGATATTAGGTGGGACCGAGCCAACCGGGATCACTGCGACGCGAATCATGCAGGAACTCTCGATGCTCACGTCTGGCTCCATTCCGGGATCCGACGGTCGGATGTTTATGGAGACGCAGGGTATACTCGGTGGTACTAGATTCTGAACATTTAGAACAACCGGACAGTGAACGAGACAGAGAGAGAGAGAGAGAGGCAGAGCACGTGTGTGCGAGAAATCGATCTGATGATTTTTGGTTACCTAGAGAGAGGACTTCAGATGAGAAAAGCCAAGAGTGTAACCTCAAAATCTGGGACAGGATACCATTTTGCTAAGAAAATTGCAGTGGACATCCCATTTTTAAGGTGCGGCAGCGAGCAACGCCCTTATTTTTTATGACTAACGACCTAATTAGAATCAATCAACAATAATAAAAATTATAAATGAACGCCTTTATTCTCAGTTATATATCAAAAATAAAGTATTTTTTTATTTTTTTATTTTTTTTTAATTCACAAAAATTCTAAACACCTTAGCGAAAATCAAATAGCATGAAAAAAAAAAAGTTATATAATTTTTTTTAATCTTCTAATTTTTAATTTTTGATTTGTATATTTTTCGATTTTATAGAATTATTGAATGAGTTTATAATTCTAATTTGTTTATACTTTCTCTTTCCTTTTTTAATGCCTCGAGCCGACAAAATTATTTCGTGATTTTTTTTTCTTTTTCATTTCTTAGTGTTCAACAGTCGATCTTGTACCCAAATTTCAATGATTTTCATTTTGGATGCACCAAGGACACTTTAGTTAATTCTTATTAAGTATAATTGATATAAATCTCAAAATACATGGTTTATACATCTAATATATATATATAAAAATTTAAAAATAATTTTAAAAATTAATATCAAATTCTAATCATATAATACTTAAATTTAATGTCCAAAGAAATACCAATTAAAGTTATATAAGAAAGGTATATATCTCAAATTTTAGAAAAAAAATAAATTTGATAGTAATAAATCTAGTTGAATATAATAAAAAAAAGTTAATTCTTTATAAATGTTTGAGTTTTTGAAAGAAATAAAAAAGAAAATTTTTATTTTTATTTTGCTAAATATTCTATTCTTTTAATAATGAAATTAATTATATTTATAAATTAAATTAGAACTTTTAACAAAACTTTAGAAATAAAAGTGAATTTTTAAAATAGGTTGACAATTAATATACTTCTGTTTTGTATAAATTGTTGTAGAAACGTTATTTCTATTTTGTAAGAATTGTTAAAGAAACTCTTATAATCACTTAATATATACTTATTCAGCACTCTTATACAGTTAATAAAGTCTCAACTCAAGATATATTTTGTTACCCCTTAAACTTGAAGTAGCTGATTTAACTCAAACTTCTTCAAATAACTTACTAAGTGTCTCATTCTTTTAGCTCTTAAACATGTCATTAGTCATTCTGAAATGCCTAATACATCCCTAGAATCCCTTGATGTATTGACACTCCCATAAATCTCATCATTCCCCTCTTTACAAAAGCATTCATTCTTAATTAATCACCTGCATCAAAATGAGAAATATTGAAAACATTAAATGTTGCACTTGCATTATACTCATTGAAAGGTCCAACTTATAGGCATTATCATTAATTAATGCCACCATTTGAAATGGACTATCTCTTTTAGGTTGTAGTTTTGAACACTTTTGAGCCAAGAACCTTTCATTGCATATACACACCTAAACCTAATAGTCAAGTTCAAACATTACCTTCTTTCACATTTTGTTGGCATGAGATGCATATTGCTAAGTTCATTTTTGATTTGTTGTTACATCTTCTTATGTAATTTCTTCAACATTTCAGCCTTGCTTTCACCATCTAAATTAGTGTACTTATCATCAAGCAAAGACGTCAAATCCAAAGGAGTCAAAGAATTAAAACTATACACAATTTCAATTGGAGAATAACTAGTAATAGAATAAATACTTCTATTATATGCAAACTCTACATGTGACAAACATTCTTCCCAAGTTTTCAAATTCATTTGAATAATAGCACACAACAAAGTAGAAAAAATATGATTAATTACCTTAGTTTGCCCATTTGACTATAGATGGCAATTAGTTTAAAATAACAATTTATTACTAAACTTACCTCAAAAAGTTTTTCAGAAGTAATTCAAGAATTTTGTATCCCAATTTAAAACAATACTCTAAGGCATGTCATGCAAGTGTATTACACTTCTAAATAACAATTTAGCCACATTGTTTAAATTATCAATTTTATGGCATAAGAAGAAGTGTGTTGTCTTTGAAAAGTTGTTAAAAACAACAAATACAAAATATTTATTCCTTTTTGTTAGCAACAATCCTAGCACAAAGTTCATAAATAAATCAACCTAAGGTTAGCTAGGTATGGGTAAAATGGTGTACAAACCATGGGATAAAACTTTAGATTTAGCTTGTTTGTATGTTATGTACTTTTTAAACACCCTTTCAACATCTTGTTTCATATGTAGCCAAAAGAAATGCTTAACTAAAACATTTTAGGGTTCTCTCTTAATGCCAAAATGACTCATTGGACCACCTTAATATGCCTTTCTCACAACGAACTCCATAAAAGAACTTATGAGCACACATAAACAATTTTCATTAAAAAAGAAACTCTCATGCCTATAAAATTTCCCAAATATTAACTTCTCACATACACTATACACATTAGCAAAGTCATGATCTTTCACATATAAATCTTTAATATATTCAAATCCTAATAATTTTGCACTAACTATAAAGATAAGGGCATACTTATGAGATAATGTATTAATTACCACATTCTCTTTACCTTATTTATATTTGATGATATAGGGAAAGATCTTAATGAATTCAACCCACTTAACATGTCACTTGTTCGACTTCCCTTGTCATTTGTGGTCAATAAGGTTGATAACACCATGGGCTAAAGGTAGTAGTACTGCAATATCTCTAAAGCTCGTACCAATGTATACATCTTATCATATGTGGGATAATGAAAGACTACTTCACTTAGCTTTTCACTAAAGTAGGCAATTGGTTCCCTTTTTTGCTTCAAAATAACTCCAATGCCAATTCTTAAAGTATTACATTTAATCTCAAAAGTTTTAGCAAAATTAGGTAAAGTAAGTAAGGGTGCAAAACTTAAATTTTCTTTGATAAAACCACATTCTTTTTAAAAACCTTAATTAATAGTGCAATAATGGTGCTAAAGTCATTAGCAAAACATCCAAAAAAAACTATTTAGACCATAAAAATTACACATATCACTAATAGATTTAGGTGTAAGTCAATTACATATTATCTTAACCTTTTTCTTATTACCCTCAATACCCTTAACACTTACAACATAACCAAAAATGTAACCTAATTAATGCAAAAGGAACATTTCTTAAGGTTAGCATACAATTTCTTAAAGCACAAAACACTTAAAATAAAATGTAAATAATCACAATGTTTATCTAAGTTTCTACTATAGACCATAATATCATTATAATACATAACTATAAATTTACTGATAAATGGACTCAAAATATTGTTCATCATTCTCATAAAAGTACTCGATGCATTAGTGAGACCAAATAGCATAACAATTCGTTTATACAAACCATACCTAATTTTGAAAGTTGTTTTCTAATTGTTTCTTTCTCTTACGCTAATTTGATAATATCCACTTTTCAAATCAATTTTAGAAAAAAAAAAAACACATAAATCATGCAATTCATCTAACATGTCATCTAGTCTTTGCACTTCATTATCATCCTTAGCTTGTGTGCTTAATGCTTGTATAGCCACTAACACATCTCCCTTAACTGGGCACACCTCTCCACACTTACATCTTCCAATGGTGGCATATAGGCATCATCAAACTCATTTTCAACCTTAATATCACCATTACCTTGCAACATTATGGTACACATTTTTAGACACTAAGATATAATATGTCCCATTTCTAGACACTTAAAACATTTAACTTATATATTTTTACTAGGTTAGAAATTAAAATTACCTTTCTCCTTGCTATGACTTACTTCCTTACTTTTGTAAGATTTGACCTTGGGCTTATAATAAGCCCTTTCCTCCTTTTTGCTCCAATTTGGCTTCTAAGATATCAAATGGAACCCAAATTCTATTCAAACCATGTAAGAACCCTTTTGTTTGAATTACCTCTTAACTTTTATTATCATGTGCACCATGTCCTTTAGATTTACATAATGTTGCAGTTTAACTACATTAATGATGTCTTTATTCATTCATTGTAAGAATTGAGCCATAGTTGCTTCTCTATCTTTCTGCACATTAGTTCAAATCATGGCAATCTCCATCTCCTTGTAGTAGACCTCACTTTTAGTGTTCTAAGTGAACCCTTGTAGTCTTTGATACAAATCCCTATAATAATGATTAAGGATAAACTACTTCTTCATGATAGCCTTTATCTCCTCTCATGTATCAATAGGCCTCTCATAATTTCTTCTTTTAGTTAAAACAAGTTGATCCCCCCAAATAACAACATAATTAGTCAATTCAATAGTAACAAGTTTTACCTTTTTCTTTTAGAGTAATTGTAGCAATCAAAGATTAACTTAATCTTTTTTTCCCTTAGAACGAAGTGATTTTCATTTTAATGCTACCTAAATTACAATCATAGGTATCTTCTCTCCTAAAATATATTTAACCATTTCTATTATTATAAATTTTTATCAAAGTAATGGACCATCAAATTCATCATCTTTTATATCATCTTCATGGCCATAATCTTATCTCTTACCTTCTTGCATTAGAAACCTCATGGCCCTCATGCTTCCTTTACAACTCCACTATTGTATTGGCTTGCTCTTCCATCTTATCCTTAACATCATCAAATTTGTTGTTCATGTGCTCAAATTGTTGTTGCATAGCTTTGATCATGAATGACACATCACCACCTCCCTCATCAACTATACCTTCGTCTTTGGAAGACATAGTGTTAATTTTTGCACAAAATGGTTAAGATATTTCATAAAACAATTCCTCGCTTGTTTCACTCAAAAATGGTGTCACATACCTTTGTGTTTATTCTCTTCAAGGCTTTTTTCTCAATTAGTGTTTACACTCTTACCTTTTACTGCTAAAATTTCACTTTTTAGCTCTTTAAAAAACCAAACAAGCTAAATTAAGAGAATTAATTTTAAATAAACTAAACTCACAAAATAAAGTAAATGGGACATAATTGAACTAATGGAAAATAAGAAATTAAAAAATGAAAAAATGACATCAAGGAAAACAAATTTAATGAACTAGACTAAAAGAAATAAGAAGAAAAAAACCAAACAAGTTAAAGAGTTAAACCTAATGGACAAACTAGGATAACAAAGTAAGAAAATAGATAACAAAATTAGAGGTAAGCCAGAATATTAGGCCATTATTGTGACTAATCTAATTGTTTAGTTATTGCCTTAATCACTTGTAATTTATATGTTTTCTTTTTGTATTCATTTTTTTTATTGCATGAATTTGAAGATAAGAAAAAATAAACTAGGGTTTACAAATTTCAAGGAATAAAAGATTATAGAATGTGATCAAGGAAAAAATTATAAGGAAAAAAGAAAACTCAAATTTATATATTCAAACCTAATTTAGGACTTAAAGGTTTGACATCAACTCATGTAAATCCTAAAAGATGTGGTTTAAAGACCCAATATACATAAAAATTTGAATAAGAACCCAAAAAAAATTAAATCAAATTTCAATCACATAATGCCTAAACTTAATGTTCAAAGAAACACAAACTAAAGGCATGGAAAAAGCATATAAATGCCACACTCTAGAAAAGAACAAATTTAGATATGATAAGTTAGGTTAAATACCATAAAAAGAGTTAACTCTTAATAAGTTCTTTAGTTTTTGAAAAAACTAAAGGAGAAAATTCTTACTCTTATTTTACCAAATGCTTTGCTCCTTTAACAATTAAATTAAGTCTATTTATAGGATGAATTAACAACTCTAAAGAAATCCTAGAGATAAGGTCAAACTACCTCAAAAGGTTAACAACAAATTTACTTCTATTTTTTTAGGAATTGTTGTATAAACCCTACTCTTATTTTTTGGAGTTGTAGAAACCCTTACAATCACTTAACACAAACTCATTTAGTATACTTATACAATTAATAAAGTCTTAACTCACATTAAGATATGTTTACCACCCCTCAAACTTGAATTAACTTATTAAACCCAAATTTCTTTAATTAACCCACTAAATATCTCTTTCATCCTTTTATCTCTTAAATATGTTATTGGTTTGTCTTAAATGCTCAATTGATCCTTAGAAGCCCTCTATGCATTATCCCCTCCATGCATCAGCCCTTCTATGAATCTCATTAATAATGATACTTTTTAAAATATTTTAAACAATACTAAAGAGTTGAGGGAAGGTATTTTTTAATTATGATTAAACATTAAGATATGACTTATTACACTTAATAATAAGGGGAGTAACTAGAGTACATGATGTAGTTTTCTTTTATTTTGCATTAATTGTAAGGAATACTTAGTGGACCAATTTTTAATTAGGGGTAAAAATAAGAATAAATGATTTTTGTTAAAGGTAAAAGAAAATTATATTTTCATATCTTACTTATCTTAATGATATAAAAAAATTAACATTAAATATTTGTCTAAAAATAATAAAAATTCATAATATTATTGTTAATTAATGAATGATTATTATTATTATAAAATTGTTATTTATTTTTAAATTTTATATTTTTACTCATTAATATGAATAAGTAATAATATCAATAAAAATAATAATAATAACAATTAATAGAAAATATTGTTGTTGTTGTTGTTGTTGTTATTATTATTATTATTATTATTATTATTATTATTATTATTATTATTATTATTATTATTATTATTATTATTATTATTATTATTATTTAGACTAATTCTTTATTATAATTTTATTTTTGATTTATTTGATTGGTAACTTTAATATATTTTACATATTTTATCATATTTAATTATGTTGTTTTGCAATTCATAATTTTAATTTTATTTATGATTTTAATTTTTTTGTGAATTGGTTTTTTCCAAATGTATTAGTTATGATATAGATATTAAATACATTAGATCATGCATTAAATTTTATTTCTTATGTAATTTATTATTTTAACTTATTATGATATATTTATTTTTTTAATTTAATAATATTTTTAATTTGCAATATAAATTTTTATCATATTTTAACTATTACATTTTAAATGGACTAAATAATTACAATTTGAACCAAAATTGTACAAACAAAATTTGATATCAATTTTAGAATAAGCCAAATATGTCATAAAATTTTTAATTTCATTTCTAATATTACTTCATTATAGTTATAATTATAATTTTCATTTAAAACCAAGAACCAAATGATCCCATACTATAATAAAAATTTCACTAAATAATTTTTTTCATTCAATAAAAAGTTAATTTTGTATATTTTATTTCTTATAACATTTGATGATAATAATTATGTGGGTTGCAAATGGGTCTTAAGTTTGGTCTAATCATAATTAAAGTAGCCCTTAATCTAAAGAAATGTTCCTTCCTTTTTGTCAATATGTTCTTCTCTAAGGTTCCGCATATAACTTTATCAAGTTTATTACCTTAACCATGTTAACACTTAAATATTGCTATAAATACCTTATAGACATCACTTTTGAGGTATGGGTTAATGATTTATTGACCAATTCAATCCTTATGTAATCACTTTTTTACTGATTTAAACATTAGAGTGTTAATGTTAGGTTAAGACTCAATACTCCATAGACTCCCCTTAACTTGCAAGTCGCAAATCTCCTTAGGCCTAAGCATTAAAATTTGTTCAAACTTAAGGCCTTCCCAACCCAACCTAAGATGAGTCCTTAATCATTACAATTCAGTTCCATTAGGATTTAGCCTAATTATAAAAGGGTTGTTAATGGGAATCAACTTTGTTTGTCTTTTCCCTTATTACCACTTTTTCAACTTCAGTCAGACCTATAAGATTTTACCACCAAAACTTAGGTAATGATCTTGTCATATTGCCTCATATTCCTAATAATAAAACATCAAATATCTCTTTAGGTAATGACCAATCATACCAAAGCTTTTAGAAGTAATTCTACCTCATGCAAGAACATATCAAAACATTAAATACTTTCATAGTTTCCTTTCTTGAGGAAAGGAGAAGTCCCTGTTACCAGATTCTCAAATCCACCCTCAACTAAAATATATGATTTCTTGAGAACTATACTTATAAACTCCTTTAAATACTTAAAATCTACATCTTACAATCAATGATAATGTTGCTTAAATAGCTTCATAATATCTTAACCAAGCATACCCCAAACATCTTAAAGGAAGAAGATTATCCTTTTCTTTTCCAATAGACTCTTAGAAACAATCCTTAACATCTTTTAGGCTATAAGCCTATAAAAATTCCTTATAAAAATGTAGAGCTACCAAAAATGCCCTAAAAGTGCCTTAAAAAAAAACAAGGATAAGTAACAAAGTAGATACAAAACTAATGCTTTAAGTAGCCACCTTACAAGGTTAGGATACATTACCTCATGAAATAACCTTTGATTATCCTCATCTCATAAATCTAAAACACACCACCCCAAGAGAAATTCAAAATACCCACTCTTGACTCTTATGACAAAACCATTGATTTAGTTAATCATTTGACTAAGTTCCACACCTATATATCCATCCTTACATGGAGCTTATAAAGCTATCATATGCAAGGCCTTCTCTACCACTTTGAAGGGTCGATGTGATCCATGGAAGAGTTGATGTGTGGAGGGTTCTAAAGATTCATTGAACATTCAAGAAGGGTCAATGACATATTCAAAAACTAAAAGGATGAAAGAAGTACTTAATGGGCTAAATGAAGAAGTTTGTGTCAAAGAAACTAATTCAAACTTGAAGGGCAACAAAATATATTTTAATATGAGTCAAGACTTTATTAATTTGATTAAAGTACTTAATGAGTTAGAGTTATAATAAAATTCACTCTTAAATAGGATTTTGTTATAAAATATGATAATAACTCTCTAAACAAATAAGTGTAGGTTTATTGTTAGTTTATTTAAGAAGCTTGTCATTATCTCTAAGGTTAGGGTTGTTAATTTAACTTATAAATAAACTTAATTTCATTGTTAAAGAAAGTAAAACACGAGTGAAAATAAAATTGAGAATTTTCTCCTTTAATTCTTTCAAGAACTAAAGAACTTATCAAAAACTAACTTTTTCTTTTTGTAGCATTCAACTTGATTTATCACTCCTAAATTGCTTCTTTTATAAAGTGTGGTGTCCATATTTTCCTTTATACTTTAGGTTCTTGTTCCTTAAACATTGGGTCTAGTTCTTGTATGATTGAAATTTAATTTAGTTTTCTTAGGTTCTTAATTGATTCCTTATGTTTGTTAGGTCCCTAAGCCACATTTTTTAGGATTCACATCAAGGGCTTAATTTAAAGGTATACTCCAAACTTCTACCTTGCCTAATTAAAAATATGGAATCTTTAAATAAACAATTCATGAGTGAGTTTGATACTAATAAAAGGAGAAAAAAGGACCCAATGACATTCATAGGAGTACATCAACAATCCAATGAATCTCTAAAGGATTTTATCACCTATTTTAAAAGAAAAATATTAGAAATACAAGGTCTAAACTTTAATTTTGCCCTAACCACCTTTTGCATTAGCTTAAGAAAGTCTTGCATCACATATATGCTAGACAAAAATCCTTTAAAGGATTTTACAAAAGTCATGTTTTGATTAGAGAAATATGTTTATGTGGAGGATGCCTTTATTCTTTTAGTGAAGAGATGTATTCTTCTTGGGAGGTGGATCCAGCTAATCGAGTCTGTATTTGAGATTTTTAGGCTAGGAATTGAGATGTTGAAGTCTCCAATTTATTTGAATGGGTTGGATTCTATTTGAACCATTCAAGGATGCCCTTTTTATAGGCCTTTTGTTGACAAGCTAGAAAAAATTGGTGCCAAAACTTGACTTTGTAGACCCACCCAATTATAGGAGTTCCAGTGAATGAATCCAGTTTGTATTAAAATTCCCGAGTGCAACACCATGGGAGTCTGAAGATATAACAAAATTGAAGTAGTCTGGGGTATGCTTCGCCTTAAGAGGGAGAAGTATACTTGTCTTCAAAAATGTTGATAACTTCCTGTATTAGTTCGGGGAAGATTTGTTTAACAAGTCTGAACCAAAACCACCAATGGACGAACCATAAGAGAAATTTGATAGAATTTTGAGTTTCTTAGAAAAATAACTAGCAATGTTTGTATTGAGAATTTTGAAAACCAAAAGCATTAAATCATGCTTGTTTGTAATCCCAATAAGAAAAGTATTGGGCAAAGTTAGAATTTTGGTAATTGGTGAACTTAAATGAGATTTAGGTAAATAGGTGGTTTGGTCATTCTGTAGGATGAATAATTTGGATGGTGAAATAAACAATTTCATTATTTTAGGTGTGGTGTCTAAATTTGGCAAAGTGGGTGTCAATTAGGTTGGCTTCATAAAATTGGCAAGATTTTTAGGATCCCATGGTTTAAAAAACCATGTTCTGAAAAAGTTTTTAAGCACAAATATTTGGATTTTTATAGTAAAATCCTTGTTCTATTAATTCAATATTGTGAAAAGTTGGTTTTCTGAAATAGGTTTGGTTGGTTTAAAAAGATTTTGGAGGGACATCTAAAATAGTCACCTCAGGTTTTTGAAAATCAATTTTAAGAGGGCGATGTTACCGTAACCACCTCTTGTTGTAATGGTATAACCATCATTTGCTTTGATATTGCCTTTTTTTTTATTTTGGTGGTGACAATGAGATCACATGTTTGCCTTTGGATGCAACCTTCTTATCTAATAGGATATCCTTTTAGATGAATTGGTATTAAAGCCATACTACCACATGTGTCACCATGGTTCGAGTCCTAACCGAATGCAAGCTGGTAAGTCGGGAGTGTAAGTGTAAATGCCACGAGTAACTTGAAGTAAGGTCCTAACATTGCCTAAAAGAAGAGTGAATGGGTGTTTCCAGGGTAAGCTCCTGGCCACATGGATAAAACACCCCGCAGGCTTCAACTGTAGGGTAAGACTCACGTTACCGGAATGTGGTGGGATATATGGTAAATTGGGTCAAATCTAACGAGATATCCTTTTAGATGAATTGGTATCAAAGCCATACTACCACATATGCCACTAAGGTTTGAGTCCCAACTGTGTGCAAGCTGGTAAGTCAAAAGTTTAAGTGTAAATGTCATGTGTAACTTGGAATGAGGTCCCGATGTTGCCCAAAAGAAGAGTGAATGGGCATTTCCTAGGTAAGCTCCTAGCCATATGGATAAAACACCCTACAGGCTTCAAATGTAAAGCAAGACTCACGCTACTGAAGTGTGGTGGGATATATAGTAAACTAGGCCAAATCTAACGAGATATCCTTTTAAATGAATTGAGATATATGGTAAACTAAGTCAAATTTAATGGCATATTTTTTAGATGAATTGGGATATATAGTAAACTGGGCCAAATCTAACAGGATATCCTTTTATATGAATTGGTATCAAAGTTATACTACCACACATGCCACCGGGGTTCGAGTCCCAACCGAGCACATGCTGGAAAATCAAGAGTTTAAGTGTAAATGCCATGTGTAACTTGGAGTGAGGTCCCGACGTTGCCTAAAAGAAAAATGAATGGGCGTTTCTTAGGTAAGCTCCTGGCTACAAGGATAAAACACCCTACAGGTTTCAAATGTAGAGTAAAACTCGCACTACCAAAGTATGGTGGGATATATGGTAAACTAGGTCAAATCTAATAGGATATCCTTTTAGATGAATTGTGGATATATGATAAATTGGGTTAAATCTAACAGGATATCCTTTTAGATGAATTGGTATCAAAACCATACTAACACACATGCCACTTGGTTTTAAGTCTCAACCAAGCGTAAGCTAGTAAGTCATGAGTTTAAGTGTAAATGCCACGTGAAACTTGGAGTGAGGTCTCGACATTGCCCGAAAGAAGAGTGAATAGGCGTTTCCTAGGTAAGCTCTTGGCCACATGGTTAAAATGCCCCGTAGGTTTCAACTGTAAGGTAAGACTCGCCCTACTAGTGCATGGTGAGATATATGGTAAACTGGGTCAAATTTAACGAGATATCCTTTTAAATGAATAAAGTCAAAAGAGTAAAAATGCATAATAACTTGTAATTAGTAGTAGGGCAAGTTACAAAAGATTATTAGGAAAAAGAAGGAAATATGGCAAGATACCATTAGGAAATCAAAAAGATCAAGATGAACTAATCAAAACTAGAGTCCAACTTAGATTGGTAAAAATCCCTAAGGAAAAGAATACAAAAGCAAAAGAATTATCTTACTTCCATCAAGTTTAGAATAAGGAAGCTAAATAACCAGTTATAATGGAAACACTAGAACAACCTAACTATATAAAGACAAAAGCCAATGTTATTTTTGTTAATAATGATCCTATATGGATGGACCTAATCATCAAATATATTAGATCTAAAAAACTACTAGGAGATTGAGCAATGACAAGGAAGATCAAGTACTAGTTGGTTCAATACACCATGCTTGATGGGAGATTGTACAAAAGGTCATTCAACTTACCACTTTTAAAATGTCTGACCAAGGTAAAGGGTAAGCAAATGTTCAAGCATGTTCTTCATAAAGGGATTTGTGGAAATCATGCAAGAGGTTAAATAATAGCAATCAAAGCACTTAAATAGGGATTTTATTGTCCAACAATGATGAATGGCTTAATAAAGTTGGTTAGGAAATGCGATAGTTGCTAAAGATTTGCAAACTTACATTAGTTACAAATTGCCAAGTTCACTTTAATCCTAGCCCCATGGTTATTCACCAATGGAACCTTGACTTCATTAGCTCACTCTCGATTACCATAAAAGGAAGAAAGTTCATAATTATTGTTGTAACTTAACCAAAATAGATATAGATTAAACTTTTATCCTCCATAACAAAGGCTAAAGTGCAAGAATTCATATGGAGATATATCATATGTAGGTTTGGTATCCATAAGTCATCATCATTAATAATGGCAAGTAATTTGATAACTACAACTTAAGAGATTTTTGTGAAAATTTGAGGATCCATCTAAAGTTTATAATGATTAAAATACTCTCAATCTAATAAACAAGTAGACGTCATTAATATATTCATCATCTAAGCACTCAAATAGAGACTAGTAGTAGATGAGTTGTTAGTTGTTTTATAGGCATATCACATTACATCTCAAACAACTACATGTGAGATGCCATTTGCTCTAACTTTTAGACACAAAGCTATGGTTTTGGAGATGCATTTTGTGCACTTTTAAATGTTTTAAATATTAATAAGTTAACTATATATTAAATACATATAAAATTAATTTAAAAATTTTTAAAAATAATATACATAATAATTTTTTTTAATAAATATAGTAAATAACATGATAAAAAAAGAGAAATATTTTATTTTACCGTTCATATTAATTACTTTTAACTATAATTTTTTTAAATGTATATCTAATACATATTTTTAAAAATTTTTAATAAAATATTAATTATAATATAAAATAAATACGATAGTTATTATAAATTATAAATTTTAAAAAAATATTAATATTATTAAAATATTTAAATTATATATATATATATATATGGTAAACTGAGTCAAATCTAATGGAATATCTTTTTAGATGAAATGGTATCAGAGTCATATTACCACACATGCCACTGGGGTTCGAATCCCAACTGAGCCCAAACTGGTAAGTCGGGAGTTTAAGTGTGAACTACCACATGTCGGGAGTTAAGTGTGTATGCCAAGTATAACCTGGAGTGGTCCCGACAGTAAGTCCCTGAGGTTGCCAGTGAGACCGTTGGTCAGCTCCAGGCCATACGGATAAACGCCCCGTACGTGGACAAACGCCCCGCAGTTTAAGTGTGAACTGCCACGTGTTGGGAGTTAAGTGTGTATGCCAAGTGTAACTTGGAGTGGTCCTGGTAGTAAGTCCCTGAGGTTGGCAGTGAGACCGTTGGTCAGCTCCAAGCCATGTGGATAAACACCCCATAAGTGGACAAACGCCCCGTAGCCTGAAATGTAGGGTAAGACTCGCGTTACTAGAACGTGGTGGGATATATGGTAAACTAGGCCAATCCTTTTAGATGAAATGTCCACTTCTACAGGATCTTTAGAACGTAATAAAATGCTTAATGAAAACAATGTAAAGCAAGATAATTTAAAGAAATCAAACTTAAATGATAAACAGATAAAGTTTTACAAAGTTGGACAATAATTTAGGTACTTGGTGTTGTTATACCAAAAGTCATTCTAGGATTAGATCCTTTAAGAGAATGGTTATTGGTTTCCAGCCTATATACTTAGATTATTTTTATTAAAAACATAGGAACTTACAAGAGAGTTATACAGAGAAGCTTTGTAAGAAGATAAGGAAAAGGGGAAGGAAAAACTTGGCTTCCCTTCGGCTTGAGTTCCCTTTTATAATATAAGGGAAATATACAGTGGATTGGTGGGGTGTACAACTAGACAAACAACCTTTCGGTGGAGTTGAACAACACCTTGAATGGATACTTTGATGTTGGCAGACAAGTAAAAGTAATTTACTCAGGGTAATTTACTTTTACTCTTGTTGGCAGACAAGTAAAAGTGAAAGCAACTTTACTTTCCCTTTTTCTTGGATTTGGCAGATTCCTTCACTATTGATTGAGTGGAGGATGTTGGAATATTATCAATGTATTTGAATGGATCGTCTGATGGAGATACCCCACTAAATTGTCTTTGAGCATCTTCCAAAGTTTGTTTGAGAGAAGAAATATAGTCTTTTTGTGACTTGGTGCTCACCAGTTGGGCCTATTTCTGTGCTTTGTAGGCCATAAATTCTGATGATGAGGCCTCAAGATGATTTGATTTGTTTGGATGTTTGTTGAACCATTCTAGGACACCATGGGGGTGTGCTTTTTGTTGTCGATCCTCGTTGAACTGTTGCCAAAACTTTACTTTGTAGGTTCTTCCAAGGATTGGAGTAGCGGTAAGTGGGTCTGGTTTGAATTGAAAATCTCACATACAACACCATGGTAATTTGAGATAGTAACAAAATAGGAGAAGTATAAGATATGCATTCTCTGTTTGTGAGAAAGAATACTTTTTAGAGAAAATTTGGAATCCTTCTTGAATTGATTTAGAAAAGATTTGAGCAATAAGGCCAATCTAGGACCACCATTGGACAAACCACAAAGGGAATTTGATAATAGTTTGAGTTTCCTAGAAAAATAACTAGGAATGTTTGAATTGAGAATTTTGAATATAAAGAACATTAAACCAGACTTGTTTATAATCCCAGTAATTAAAATGTTGGGCAAATTTGGAATTTTGATATACCGAAGATCTGAAAGATATTTTGGTGCAAGGGTGATTGGGTCATTCTGTTGAATGAAGTACTTTGATGATTTGTAGAGTAGAGTATCCTACTTCGCCATTTTGAGAGTGGTGGCGAAATTTTGCAGAATATGTGTCAACAAGAATAGCTTCATAGAATTTTGGAGTTTTGAGAGAATCCCAAGGTTTATAAAACTAGTCTTTTTTAAACAGATTTTTTGCACATTTTTTGGGATCATCATGGTAAAATCCAGATTCCACAAGTTTAATATTTTGGAAAACAGATTTTTTGAAATATAAAGGAGGGAAAAGTTTTGGTTTTTGGCGGTATTATCAAATCTTTAGATTTTGTAGAGAAAATTTGTAAAGAGCTTTGGGGAGTAGTTTGAGGGAAAATAATTGTCTAATCATTTGGTGGAGAAAGGGTAATTACCTGTTTTCCTTTGTTGGAGATTTCCACAGGTTCATTATCTGGGGAAGAAGGTGGAGTAAGTCTCCTTTTAGATTTAGATGTGGATTTGTCTTTGTTTAATTTGGCAATGAGGGCTTTTAGGGTTTTTTTAGCAATTGGGCTTAGCTGGTCAAGGTTTGGTTCAGAATTATTTGAGGCTGATAATTATGTAGTAGTTGTTTGACAAGGTTGGGTCATTGGTTAGGAGTCATATTCTGAATCTGAGTGTTGGCAGGTTTCAGCCCATGTTTTTGTTTTCTGGTTTTTCTTCTTGCAAGGCATGTCCCTGTAAAAACTCCCATGTAAGGAAATCAAGAAGACAATTTGAAGATCCTTTTATATATTCTATATCAAAATCATAAATGCTTAAAATTGCTTGCCATCTGGCAAAAATTTGTTTAAAAGCAAAATTTTGAACATCTTTTTTCAAAACATATTTAGCTACTTGACAATCAATTCGTAATAAAAATTTTTGGTTAAGCAAATCATTTTGAAATTTTGAAATACATAAAACAATGGCCAAAATTTCCTGATTGATAGTGGAATACTTCCTTTGGCACTCATTCCAGTGCTTTGAAGTGTATTTGACTAGTTGTTTTCTCTAATCTTTTACCTATTTGAGAATACCCCTATAACCTATGCTAGTCACATATGTTTTTACAATTTTAGGTAGATTAGGGTCAGCAAGATGTAAACAGGGTAAGGACTAAACCTGGGCTTTGACTTTATAGACTAGTCGTGTGAGATCCTCATTCCAAGGTTCATATGAATGTTTCTTTGATAATCTTTTGTGAAGAGGTTTGATAATAAGATGTAATTTTGGATAAAAATCAAAAACATAATTGAGACTTTCAAGAAATCTTTGCAATTGATTTTTATCAGTAATTTGGTTAGGAAATTTGTTAGCAAAAGATAAAGATCAGGAGTAAGGTGTAATGATTCCTTGGGAAATGTAATGTCCAAGAAATCTTACCTTGGTTTGGAACAACTTCATCTTTGATCTAGAGACTACAAGTCCTATTTTCTTGGTGAGGTGGATGAAATGATGCAAATGTTTGATGTGTTTGTTAATGTTTTCAGAGAAAACAAGAACATCATCTATATATACAATAATGAAATGCATGCATGAAATGTAGATGTCATTTATAATACATTGGAATTCAGAAGATGCATTTTTTAGACCAAAAGGCATAATGTTCCATTCAAATTGCCCAAAGGGAACTGTGAATGCAGTTTTATACCTATCAGTTTCATGAATTTGAATTTGCCAAAAACCAGATTTCATATCAAACTTAGAAAATATTTGGGCATGGATAAGCCTTTGTAATAAATCCCTTTGGTTAGGAATGAGATACCTAATCCATTCAAGGGCATCATTCAGAGGTTTGTAGTTTATTACCAGATGAGAAACACTACGTTCGAGTTCAATGTTTTTGTTGACGTAAAAAGCTGCACAACTCCATAGTGATTTGCTTGGTCTGATAAGTCCTTTGTTGAGCAGATTGTCAATTTCTTGTTTGCAATGTTTGACCAGTTCAGAGTTCATTTGAATAAGTCTGGCTTTGGTGGGAATTTGTCTTTCATTAAAATCTTTGGCATAGGGAAGGGTGACAATATGATTGTGTCGGTGCCAAAATGCATTTGGAGTATCAGAATAGATGGTGTGTTCAATCTGATTCTGAATGGTTTGGATCTGATTTTGAACAGTAGGTGTTTGGAGTTGGCTTTCTAAGTCTTTGAAAGAGACTTCAGATTTGAGATGATTCAGCTGAGATTTCTTTGTTTGGAGCAGGATGTTTATTTTAGCTGATTTTTGTAAAGACAAGGATTTCAGAAGGTTAATGTTTTTGATATGAGGTTTTTGAATGAAATTAAAACCAATTGGTTGGCCAAAGATATTGGTATGAATTCCTTGGTTGGTGACAGTAAATGGTTTAATGAGGCTAAGGAATAGGGTTCCAATGATAACTTTTTGTTTGAGATTTTTAACTAAAATAAATGAAATTTTCAAGGAAATACCTTGCTGGCAAACCTACACATCTGAGAGTTTGTAATCAATGATCAATCGGTGGTTCCTTGCTGATTTGAGTCCTTCAGTTGTCTTTTCGAAGAATTTAGTTGGAACTAATCCCTCTTGGATACAATTGAGATCTGCACCAGTGTCAACTAAAGCAATAGTTTGTAACGAATATTGGTTAGCAATGGTTAGTTTAATGTTAATCAGCCATTTTTGAGTAGTAACTTTTGTTAAAAGAAATAGAAATTCATTGGTGGATTCGATTTGAATGTTAGGTGATAAAGGAGATGGTTCAACAGCTACAGATATTACTTTTGAAGAAAAACCTTCTTTTATCCAAACCAAATATAGCTCCAATTCCATTTATGAATGGAATATTAATAAACTTTTAGAATACCAGATTTTAAACTTTCTCCAACAAATGACTATGGTAGTTAACGTTTATTGAACTCATAGTCAAACTTCTAATCCAACAATCGCTGAAATCTTGGTTGCATGATTTTCTGAACAATTCAAAGAATGGTGGGATAACATCTTAACTATGGCAAACCACCAAGAAATATTCTCCAGCATCAAACGTGATGAGGATGGCAGACCTCTTAGGGATAACAATGATAACATCATTCCTGATGCGGTAATTACCCTCATTTTTACAATTACCAAACATTTCATCGGTGATCCTTCCCACTTGAAGGATAAAAGCACCGAATTACTTTTAAATTTACGATGCAAATATTTACATAATTCTTATTGGTATAAAGATACTTTCATAACCCATATTATGCAGCGAAAAGATGTCAACTAACTATTTTAGAAAAAAAAATTTCTTGCTAGTCTTCCTAAACTAGTGGGAGAACGGCTTAGAAATAAATTCTATGATTTATAGGACAAACAAATTTCATATGATTCTCTGTCATATAATGAATTAATCAATTTCATACAAAAAGAGGGGTTGCAGGTTTACAGCGATCTTCGACTTCAAAACCAAATCAAGAAAAAACGAACGTCAAAAGACCCAAAAAGAATGTGGATTTTTTGTGCCTAATTTGATGAAGAAACTTATCAGAACCAACAAATCAAGAAAAAATCTAAATTGAAATCCGCGCACAAGCTATTTTATAAAAGCCCAAGAAAAACAAAAAATCATTTAAACCCTTCTTTCGACAGCGCAACCAAACCCACAATTAAGTTCATTATATGTTACAACTGCAAAAGACCTAAGATTCAGCCCGATAGCACAGATTCTACACTAAACTCCAAAACACTCTGAAGCACAAACTCAAATACAAATCTTATATATATTTATTATAATCTTGTTCATTTCTGATTCGTATCTTAAAATCCGCGCGCCTCCGGCCACCAACGAATTCTCTAGAACTTGGACAGGATAATCTTAAATCTAATAATTATCACCGAAGTCTAAAACCAACGACTCGATTGACGCGGGAAAACGATGTCCGTGGAAAGCACAGCAGAGCTCGGAGAAGCAGCTTCTCCCAACGCTATGGTGCTTCGTCTCCAAGATCAACTTTCCTCTTTATCCAAGGTGATTTTCTACTGCTGTTCCGGGTTTATGCCTCCATGCTTCTTCTTCTCTTCTTTGGTGAGAAATTTTGGTTCATATGTTGCATAGTTAGGAATTTTAAGTGTTGTCGAAGAAAGACGAAGTGAAGCGCTTGGGTTAGGTTTTTTTTTTACATTCTGTGTTTGCTTGCTTCTATCCACAAGTTCCTGCATCATTTTCTCGGGCTTCAGGCAATGATGAATTCTCCCATAAGATTCCCATGAAGGAGAAATATCATGTTATAATGGTGTCTCTAATTACTTCTGCAGTCTGTCGAGAACGGTGATGAAAGCTCAGTTTCAGAGCTGGTCAGTTTCCTTGATTCAGCATCAGATGCAGCTTTGTTGGATCCCGGCAACCAAGATGCACAAAGCAATGCTTTTGAAGCTGTCTCTGAGATTCATAGATTTTTGTCCTCTCCTTTGGCAAGCCAGGTTTAGGCTCTTTTGTTTTCTTTTTCCTTGGTCAAATGGCTCTGACTGAGAGGCGAATACTTTTATTTAATTTTTCCTCTTGATGGATATTTTTGTTTTTTCGCTAGTGTATGCTTTACCAGCTTTAGCGTTATTGCAGGTGGTTATTGATGCACTTTCCTTTGAGTTGCCAAAGGCAGTTTCAAAGTTTGCAGCCTTGTCAGATAGGTGCCTGGATGTTGCTGATTGTGTTATTGACAGTCTTATATCATCATGTAACCCACGTGACATGCTGTCAATTCTTTGTGAGGTGCATAGTTTAAACAGTGGCATTGCGTTGTTGTTCACTCTATTCATGGCTATGTTGGCATTAATTCAAAGTCTCTGTGAATCTCTTTTGAGCCAGTTAATGATAACAAAACTTTAGAGGAATAATTCTGCAAACGTTAATGCCTGGCTCACAAGACTTTAGTGGAAGTATGAATGCTACCCAAAACATCTCATTGCAAGCAATCAATTTTGTCATCATATGGTAGTACATTCATGATTCAATCATTGGTTTTGATGATTAACCACAATTTATGAACTTATGAACACCAACACTTTGCACAGTGGCAATGATATTATTTAATTCCTTGGGGATTGAGTTGATTTTTTTCATTAGGGATGACATGTGACCATACTAATACTATATATAAGTTGCAATTTCCTGTGATTAATTATTTAGTACTTGTGGTTTTCTTTTGACCCCTAACTTGTGGATGCTATCAAAACAGGCATTAGATTCCTCAAGAAGAATGATTAATGCATCTGGTTATGTTGCTCCTCTTCTAAGTGGCCTTTCAAAAGGTTATATCAGGATACCATGGTTACTTGATTGCTTAAGGCTTAATGCTTCTCTTGATGTAATGATGTTGCTCAGTACCAGTATTCAAGAACTTTCTGATTGCAGTTGAAATGTAATTGTTTGATAGCACTTTGTTGAAAGTCTATATAAATTTGTTTTCTTATGTTTCTTTGTTATTGCTGCAAAATATGAGTTTTACAGTAATATATAAAATCCACAAGTTTTACAGTAATGTAGCTACATCTGCATACAAATTTTGGGCAAGAATTTATCTAGGAGATATTTCAGAAGGTAAACATAGATTTAGTAAAGGAAAACATATTTTAAATCAGTGGTTTTGGATAATGGTTGAGCTGTTGTCTAATTTCAGTCTGTCTTTAATGTACATTCCCTCTATTGTTTCATGTTGAACATTTCCTAAATGCTATTGTTGTTGATGTGCTGGGTTATGTCATAGGTGAGCTAAATCAAATTGCCAGTGTGCCTGAGCTCAAAGAAAATTATTTTCTTTTTGTTTTTCAGTATTGATTTCTATTAAGAAGTGTCACTTTGAGCAAGCAAAAGTAGCAGTTCATGTTATTCTGACTGCTCTGAAGGCTGTGTGCTTGGAGTTGTGTGAACAGTGTACAGAGTGCATAAATTTATTTGGCAGAGCTCTAAGCACTGCTGATTCTATTCATGTGATCAGTGCAAAATTGGTAAGTTCTAAATATATTGTGTTATGCTTTTCTTAGTTGTCTATATTCATAGTCTAATCAGGATTATCTCTTATCTATTTCCACCTGTTTTGGGAGGTGACAGGAAGGCAGAGAAAATGAAAAGCTTTGTGCACTACTTGGTTTATATGTCTTGCAGATCATGGTTGGTAGTTTCTATTCCCATGAAACTCCAGGTTCATGGTTTTTGTTTGAGAACATGCCTTCATATATGCGACAATTAATTGTTACACACTCTGCACTCTAGCTACATGAGTTTGTACATTGATCCCTGTACTCTTTGATTTTCTTCATGGTCCACTTTTCTGCCTCCATGGTGAGATTGTTTTTTTTTTTATATTTCATCTTCGAAACTTCTAGGTACTCCATGCCTTAAGTTACACCTTTGATGTGCAGGCTCTTCTTTCACTAAGTGTTGGACATGAGATTGCAAGCTGTCTACCTCTAATGGTCCAGTTTTCAAATTTTTTGCCATACTGTGGTTTATCATATATTGGCTTATTAACTGGGTCTGATGTAGATGTCTTGACTAGCATCTTTGTGGAAGGTAACTTGAATACCATTGTTTGTATATCAAACATCTTTCAAGTTGAGGTAAATAGTAACATTTTAGTTTGAAGTCCCACTGACTCAAGTTTTTACAGAACACAAAGAAGACGAAGATAATTTTATGAGCTGTTTATCCTATATCAAACTTGGGGCATCTCTTTCAGGTATGTATTTCCAAAAATTTATTGTGTGTTTTATCATCCTAATCATTCCTCTAGTTATGATTGCTTATTTAACTCTTATTCATTTGGTTTACACATTCTCTCTGTTGTTTTTTAAATGATTTTGATGCAGTGATATGGGGTCTTATTTCTGATGGGGTCAGTCACGCTGTAGGGGAAAATATCTCTACTGTCAAGGATGAGCTTCAAAGCAACCAGACTAGTAGGTGGCAAGCAATAGCAATGTTAAGGCACATACTGTCATCTGCCAGTATGCCATGGGAATTAAAGACACATGTTGTTGACTTCTTGCTTTGCATTGCTAGTGAAAATCCAGCAAAAATCTGCACTGATGAACATGCTGATTGCTCTGTTTACATGCCTAGTCTTTGTGCTGCTCTGCAGGTACCTCTCTATTTTGACTTTGCACATCAATATTTCCAATATTGATGAGCTAACTGGAAAAATAAATGTTTGCAGGCCATTTTGGAGGTCATCATACGTGTACCAAGCACTGTGGTAAGGAAGAATGCCTTTGAAGCGTTGAAAAGGGTAAAGGCTCCATTACTGGATCATGTGAGAGATCTTTAGTTAGGAAGGAATTAGAATAATCAGATCTCACTGCTAGCCTAGTGCACAATGGAACAAGATGGCAAGAAAAGATTCATGTAGCTGACCTCAATTAAATTTGTGATTGAGGCTTTGCTGCTGTTGTTGTGAGATCTTTAATTGACAGTCAACTGCACTGCAAATTGCATTTCCATTCTTGTGTTGTCTTTGTGTGAGGCGCCAAATTGGGGTATTCTGATAAACTTTTTCCTCACTAGACATGCACATTATTAATGTTGACATCAGCTTGCCAAATGAATCCAGGTGCTTGCTGATATTCCAGCTCCTCATAAACTCGATATGGTGCAAGCTCTGATTGCAAGAACAGACTCTCCTTCTATGGTAAATCTGTGCATATTGGTTTATATGACATAGGCAAGCATTTGTTTATGTAAATTTCATCATTTGAAGAATTTGTTGTTACAATGATGAACAGATTGCCATTCTTCTAGATCTTGTTAGAAGGGAATTGCACACAGAAAATTGCCAAGCAATATCATTGTGCAATCATGATGTCCTCCAAGCTGAAAATAATGCAAGTTCAACTATTTCACTGTGGAATGCTGGTGTTCTTGAATTGGTGGAGCTAGTTTTGAGGCCTCCAAAGGGAGGACCTCCATCCTTTCCGGAGCATGTTGATTCGGTAATTGGTTTTTTCTTTTTTTTTTCCTTTTTTTTTTTTTTTTTAATTTGATTGCAATCCCTCTGCTTATGCTCCACATTGACTTCCTCCTCTCTCCATCTTTTTTAGGGGGCCCAGGCAGATTTTTGATGTAATATCTTGTTATGTCTGTCTGAGGAGCACTGCAGACTCCTTAATTAGTTTCTTGTCTGAAACTTTTTTAATTTGTATCTAATATGATATTTCACAGGTTTCAGCTAGCCTCAACCTGTACAGATTTATCTTGCTAACAGAATCGGCAGGTAACGGAGAAATTTGTTGACCTATAAGTTCAAGCAATAAAAAATCTCTAAGTGATGTGTGCAAATTTATTGTTGCTCTCAACAGTCTTTTGTGAAATTTATGCCAAACCATTGTGTTAGAATCTGTTGATGCAAAAGAAAATAGTTTGGCCTTGTATTGTGGCTGTTTCAGCCCGAGGAATATGTAGTTATGTTCTATAATTAATTCTGAGGCCCTTAAAATTATAATATGTTCAAAATTAGCAAGTTACCTGCCAGTTGTAGCTTTAAAGGTCATAGTCTGCTTAAGTTCCAAATTTTGTTGGAGGGTGAGCCTTGTGGTATAATGGTGAGGTAACTCCATTGTGAGGTGGAGGTCTCATGTTTGAATAATGGAAAGAGTCTCTTTGTAAAAATAAAGATAAAACTGTATATGTCTGACCTTTCCTCAGACTCTAAATACCATTAAGGCACCTCTTTTTGGGTGTCCTTTACTATATCTCATTCGGTGTCAAATGAAACAGGGAAAACAAACTACACTGGGGTACTGTCTAAGAGCAATTTATGGAAGGCTTACAATGAATGGTTTCTCCCTCTTCGGATCCTTTTGACAGGCATTATTGCGGAGAACAAGAATGATTCTGATCAACTTGCCCTTGAGATAGAATGTGCTCTATGCCCAGTTGTGATAGTTTTGTATCGTTGTATTGAGCTCGTCGAAGAGAAGCTAAGACATTTGACTTAATCAGCCACACATTCTTCTGCATGGTGTGGACAAGTCTCATTTCACTAGACCGTAAAGATATCTGTCCTTGACTTGGACCTAGGGTTTTGTGCAGAATGCTCAAAATCTGCCCTTGTGCAACTATCAGATGAAGTAGGTCTATCACAAAAGCGTAAGTCGAACTATCGATGCCTCATGTTTCAATTCTAGGTCTCATGTCTTTCTGCTGTTTCTGCATTTAACCCCAGATATCATGTTTTGTAACATAAACTACCGTAAAAATAGACCTGAATTATCAAAGAATTTTCCTGTATCTTTAGAGTGGTGGACAGGCATGTGGGTGCTAAGTTGATGTATCTATGAGGGCATATATGTTTGTTTAAAAACTGACGTGGTGAACTAAGTTCACCTCTGTTGCGACTCTTGGGATCAATTTCTTTTCTTTGGTCTACCATTCTTACACTGCTATATTGTGGGACGTTGCTTGTACTTGGACTGGTCTCTGGTATTGTGTAAAAGGACGCCATATTGGTCTAAGGTGTACTGTTCCTCAGTGAAAATCTTCAGGCCAAAAGAAAATTACGTATGCACCCAAATTAGTACTTTTTGGGAAAATTTCTCCCATTTTGATGTCCCAATAATAGTTACGATATTTTAAGATGATATACCAACAAAAGATATTGTTTCTTTCCAATCATAAACAGCAAATGTAACCAAAAGTAGCGTTTAGAAACAAAAGAAAACAATGCAAACATGGTTGCAAGGAGCAACAAAGTGGTCAAGTAACTGTTTACCTGCAGAGAATGACGGTTATTCCTACATAAAGTTAGCAACAGGAACTAGAGAGGGCTTTACCTTCAAGAAAATTTGTGGCAAATGAAGAATCCTGCAACATTAATGGCCTATGGCCTCTATTCGACACTGAAAACCTCCTTCGTGGTTGAATCGCTTGATTATGATCTTCTAAGTGTTAGATAGGCAAGCCAGAGTTGTCATATCCAGGACTCTGATCAAATTGTTTCCGGGACTTCCCTGGAGTTGAACATGTGGACATCCAAGAGCGCCGCCTTGTCATTCTACTTACAATTGAGTATTGTTTAGAGATGTTGTCATTCTATCAGCTCGTTCTATATGAAAGGCCTCCACGGAAGAATCCTCTTCAGACGGCATTGAGTTCAGATCAGGAAGCAAGAAACCGTCTATCGTGGTTTGAAACTGCCTTTAGTTCTTCAGAAATATCCACCGGTGGATTCTCTTCATTTTTGGAAGGTGTAGTTAAAGTGGAAAGAATCTGATTGAGAAGAAAGGATTGTCGCTGGATGCATTTTCTACCCAGTTCGTTAAAAGGTGAATTCGAGTTCTTTGTGGAATGGAAATTCAAATCAAGCTGTAAACAAGAACAGACCTAGCATAAACATGACAGCAGGTGGAACGAACTAGACACAGAATTATCTTCAATCGTTTCAAGTTCTCATTTCTCGCTCTCTGTTCCTCAAATGTTGCATGCAAAGTCGCTAATTCCTGCTGAATGAAAAAGATTAGCATGAAAAGGAAGAGTCACAATTATGGAAGGGACACATGGACAGAGCTACGGCACATAACTTCTTCAGACAAACCCTTTCCTTCTCCTCTTTAAGCTCAGCAAATGTGTGCAGCATATTAATAATTGTCATCAGATGTTAGAAAACTTTTAATTACCCAACAAAAATCCTAAGAAGCCTGTCCGTCGATTTCAACATGCAGGCAATAGAGTTGTGTAGAACAAATTCACCTTCATTCTTCTGGACCTCTTAGTAGAAGTGCTTGTGGTTTCAGCAGTGGCAGTAACCCGCAAAATATTAGGACAAACATATTCACAATCTGTCAGGAAACCCCAAAATATTTGGAAGAGGGCATATTGAAATTCCATAAAAGCATGCTAAACACAACGTGGTGGTCTAACTAACAAGGGCGACAACAATTTAGGCAAACCTCAAAACCAAGTTTGGTGGTTGGGAGTGGCGACCCATGACCCAACCAACAAGTAACGAGAGGAGATGTAACCGAAAATTTCGGATAAGAATACAAAAGGCAGTGACCCTTGCTCTCCCTCACATTCATGCAGAATCGAATTGCTTGGTGGCAGCTGGAGCTATTCTATTTCGACACTCGGACTCCTCTCCACTGGGATTATTTGCAAAAGATGTTAGATGTCTGTCTTCTACCTTCGAAAGCTTTTAGCATTCAACGTGTAAGACAAGATAGCAACGAGGTAGCTCATTTTCTAGCAAAAACTGCTTTGTCTGGACTAGGTGAGACCACATAGTGTATAGGTAAAGCCTTGGTCTTGTTTCCATTTTCATTGATAAGGATGAATTAGATTTGCTATCATAAATAAAATTACATCCTTCTTCTCAAGAAAAAAGGTTGAAAGGTTAAGATTGAAAAATGCAAGCGGACAAAATTAGAAAATTATGGACAAAGGGTAAGAAACAAAATTGTTTTTTCTTTATTACATAAAGATAGTGATATTATTCTTAATTTGTTTAAGGAAGGGAACTTACATAATTTTACAATCTAAACAGATTTTTTTTTTTTTTTTTTTTTATTTATGAAAAGACAAAATTTATTTTATTTTACCTTTTTTCTATAAAGATGATTTTCTGTCTTCCAAAGAGCATTGTAAATTAAAAGAAATAAGAGTTGGTAAATAAATGAGAACAGGCTGAAATTAGAATCGTTGTTTAAATTGCTGGTTTCATCCTAGGGACCGTTGCATGTGCACTGCGATGACTCAAAGGGCTGTGTTGTGGGGCAACGAATCTTTTCATGACCGTTGCCTTATCCAGCTCCTCTCCTCCCCCTTCTCCCTAACCTATTTGCACGCATCTCTCTCCCACTCTCTATCTCTCTCTCGCTCACACAAACACACACACCAAGAAGCATTTCTTTATAATTTCACGTACCTCTCTCAATTCTTTATTTAGTTGTATATATATATATATATATATATATATATTTTTTTTTTTAAATAACTTTTGCAAATTCTTAACCATTTTAATTTTTCCAAATATATATATTTGTGGAAAAGTTGCATTTTTTTTTGTACATATTATCTAATTCAAAACACAATAACAAGAGTGAGTGTAAGATCATTGAGAAAGCTCATATTCCTGCGTGGACTTCAATTCCTCTAACCCACAATAGGATATGTAGACAATTTAATTCAAATGCAATTATTTTCAAGTCTTTTTTTTTTTCTTTCTTTCTTTCCCTTCCTTTTCTATTAAGCGTTAAAAATTTGAACTTTAAAGCTTTTCAAGCCTTTGTTTTTTAAGCAAAACAGGAGTTGTTTCTTTTTTGAGCCAAAAAAAAAGGAAAAAATTGTAGTTAACTTGTACTAAATTGAACTAAAATTAGATATTTAGAATTAAATCAAACTAAAACTAAAATTGAATTACAACTTAAATTAAAATTACAAGCTCAAACTTAAGGAAGATATAATTATTTTTTGAATTAAATGTTATTCCAAAAAGATGGAGTAGGTAGATATGTTAACTGGAGTCAATGTTTTCATATGACAAATGGATCGAAAGAAACAATAATTAATGTTAGAAGTGTTATAATTTTATGTAATAAAATTATTGTCTTTAGTTTTTTAAAAAAGCTGAAATAATCATAAAGTAGAATAATGTTTACATTTTTTTAATTTAAAGAAAAAGAAAATTCACATATTGGGGAGTCTCTCTTTGAGAATTAGTAATGTTGGTTGAAACGAAAAATTGTGGCACTATTCTCAACAGATGGAAAAAGTTACTCTAGTGCATTAGTTGAGATGTACCTATCATGCTCTTCAAATTGAAGAACTAACAACTAAAGAAAGAGAAGTGGTCCACCTAAAAAACCTATTTTGCAAATAATGTAATTCTTGTACTTGTCATTTTAGAAGTTATTTGAGCCCTACTTTTGAAGAATAGTTGACATGAATCCAGAGCTTGAGTGATACCATATGTGGGTAATGCAGAGCATTGTGATGTTTGATTAGTAACAATTTAGTTTTGTATATTAATTTACGAGTGTGATTTTGTTCATCTCTCTTTCTCCCTTTTTGCCCTAATTACTTTAATTAAAATTATAGGAAGGATAACTAGAATATGAACAAACAAAACCAGTGATGAGACTTAAATTTTTAAAGCTACTTTTTAGGATGCAATCAACAACTTATGTAAGTTGAATGGAGTGAGTATAATAATGAAATCTCAAATTCTCAATAAAAGAATGGAAGAGCAATGACTTTGGTCAGCCTAAGGGAGATTGGCATACCATATTAAAATGTCATATTGTCTTTGACACCCACAATTGGTGTTTAACCAAAGTATGGACATATGGAAATGCATAAAGGAGAGTGATGGATATTGGTTATGGGTGGTTGACCTCAATATGGTAATGCCCTTGACCATATGACATGCAATGAATTGTTGTTGATACCTACTAGTGGTGGTGGTCCACTTAAGTTAAATAGTGTGTGTTGTAATGGTAGTTGTCGTTGAGGGACCAAAAATTTCATATCTTACTTTTGATTATTCAATAGTAGATAATGTGAGTAAAAGTTGATTCCATAAGGAGTGCTATCATTTTACTATTGTTTGGCTAATGATTTAAAACCTTAACATGATTGGAAGGAAAGTGAAATTCTAATTTTGTAACAAAGAAAATAAAGAAACCAATCAAACAAAATAAATTGCAAAATGATTAAATACTAAAAATCGAATTCCAAGTTCACTTGTAAGTATGATATTTAATGATTTTAATTATCCACAATATTGTTTAAATGTTAATGGAATTATCAACCTTATAAAACAACAAGCTTTGTTATTTGAATTTTTTTTTAGATATTCACTAAGTAAAATAAACTCTTTACTTAGACTCTAACCAATATATCCCTAAAATAATCTTTCTAGAGTAATATACTGACATCCTTAAGTACTAGAAAAATAGGTCAATAAAAATAACAATCACACAAGCCTAGATAATTTGACTTGTAGTGAGTTATTTATAACAATAAGATAAAAACTTGTCCATAATCCTTTATTGTTATTTGTTACTTAGTGATTTGGAAGAGGATAAAATCAGATCATAATTCTTAATTCTAACAATTAATATTCATTTAATCAATTCAATAGGTCTAACAAAATTAATTGAATAAATAATTATTCAACCATTAAATTAAAATAATCCAAACAATTTTATAAGAAAAGTGAACAACATATTAGAACAATTTATATCATTGAAATATCAAAAGTTTTGAAATTTCTTAAAATTGTTGAAAAACCTAACTACATATGTTAAGAAAAACAAATTCTTTCTAAAGTGATTATTCATTCTCTCTATCTCTCCCTTATTACTCCCAAAATATGGTTATTTATATTCTTAAAAAAATGTAAATAACAGCCACCTATGACTCATTTTGAAAAAAAAATGAAAAATAGCCTAAGTGAATGGACAAAAATGTAAAAGCACAAAACCTTAATTTAAAGCCAACTTTGCTATCTTTCTTCTTGATGGAAACAAACCAATAGGTTGGTGCCATTAACTTGAGTTGAGCAAGAAAATACTAATACATTTTTGGTGCCATTGACCATAGTTGAGGGGGAAAGCTTTTCATTTAACATTTGCTTGATTTCCTCTTAACAAAAGAAACCAGAATCCAATTTTCATATTTCTTTTTTTTTAATTTTTGGATGGCAAGCTTCTCATAATTTCATTTTGTCTTCTATTTCATGAAATGGTCACATGTTTTTAGAATGGGAATGTTGGAAATGGGGCAATGGTCAACATAGATTTTTGGATCTCTTAAAATTTTCATTGATCTTGATGCTTGTGGTGCTAATTAGGTTAAATTAGTTGCTTTGATTTCATCTTCAAACACCATAATGCTTCACATCATTGGCCCCCTTTTGGGTTAGATTAAAATTTAAAACAACTTATTGTTGTCCTTAGGCTTGATTTGACAATAGTTAAGTACATTTAAAGTTTTAAGGGAACAAATTGTAACCTACATAATATTTTAGTTGTTAGAAAAATAAATTTTATTGTTAAGTGTTGGAAAATTGAAACCTTTGCAAATGTGTGTTTGAAATTGAAGCAACCCAACATCTAGTAATCCAAAAAAAAAAACAAAAGGGACTTTGGGTATTAGTTTGCTTTCCATTTCCACCATAGTCTTCATTTACAGTGTGTGATGCAAAACCCAAAAAGCATAATGAAACCTATAAGAAAAACATGGATTCAAACCCCAAGAAAGCTAAATCATATTTAACCAAAGCAAAAAAAATTACCTTAACCAAATGTTTATTAGGAAAACATGAACTAAAGGTATGAATTGAAATTAGAATGCCATAAGAGTAATTTTGATAAGTTCCAAATTGCTCTAAAGAACTAAAAAGAAAACTCTCCCTAAATAAAATAAAAAAAAACAGAAGAAGAAAATTATCCAGCTCCTTAAAAAAAGGTTATACACCTATATATAGAGTTCAAAATAAAATAGTAAATTCAAAACATAATAAGAAACAACAAACTTACCTAACAAACTACTAAATAAAGGATTGGATTGATTTGACTTAAATAAAGACATTTCTCAGCCTAGTATAATTATAAAATAACCCAATAACATGCACAACCCCCAATGAAATAAGCTATGTGATTAAGTCTAGAATTTAGCCCAAAGTCCTTAAATAAGCTGTCCTTGAACTTTTATAAGGCTTAATAAACCTTGACGTTCTTCCAATCCTTACTTATTTTGTTGTGTGTTGCTTTTAGCCCAAATGAATTCAATAAGTCCATTTAAAGCTTGCAGCATCTTTTTAGCTTTAACTCTTATTATTAGACCTTCACATATACACAATGGACCACTATATGTGTTGACTTGATTCCCATCATTCCCCCTCTCTTTAAAAGGATTTGTCTTCAAATTGTTACCTACATCAAAAGGAGAAACATCATAAGCATTATATGTATAATTAATATTATACTCACCAGGAAGATCCAATTTGTAGACATTGTCATTAATCCTTGCAATCACTTGGAAGGGTCTATCTCTTTTTGGTTGCAACTTTGAACATCTTATGCATGGAATCTCTTCTTACACATATACACCTAAACCCAATCACTAGGTTCAAAAACAATTTTCTTTTTCCCTTTATTGGCTTGGTTTGTATATTGCTTAGTCCTCCTTTTTATGTGTTGATGCACCCTTTCATGAGTTTGCTTAACCAATTTTGTTTTCTTCTTATGATCTAAACTGGCCTATTCCTTCATAGGTAAAGGCAATAAATCCAAAGGGGCAGGTAGATTAAAGCCATAAATAACCTTAAATGGAGAACAATTAGTTGCTAAATGGATGCTTCTATTATAAGAAAATTCTACATGTGGCAAACACTCTTCCAAATTCTTTAAGTTCTTTTAAGTGATAGTGTGCAAAAAGGTTATTAATGTTCTATTAATCACTTTAGTTTGTTTATCAGTTTGAGGATGAGATATAGTTGAAAACATTAGTTTAGTTCCTAACTTTCCCCATAATATCTTGCTAAAGTAGCTTAAGCACTTAACATCTTAATTAGAAAGGATAGTCCTTGGAATGCCATGTAAACGCATAATTTCCTTGAAAAACAAATATGCTATGTTGGTTGTATCGTTAGTTTTATGGAAAAGAATGAAATATACCATCTTTAAAATCTTGTCAACAACAACAAAAATAGAATCCTTTCCCTTTTTGATTTGGGTTGTTATGGTAAGTCCCAAGGGAGAGGGTGGTAGACATAGAGTGAGGTGTAACATTTGGTGCCTTAGGTCTTTCCTATGTTTTTGAGGAAAGTTATGCATTAGAGGGGGGTGGCAAGGGCATTGTAATACACATTAGTTGACTTTGGATTTACTACCAATTTTTTTAGGTATAATTGGAACATCATAGTGATTGAGTTTATTTATCAAGATTTTTTGGGATTCAAGAGATCAATTATGTTTGGTGGAGGACAAAACCAACTTAATTGCCTATTGCAAGTGACATTATTGTTATTTACTCATCTTATTTTCTACACTTCTTTTTGTTGATAATTTATTTTCTCTCTTCATTTTTTTATGGCTATCTATCATTATACACATTTGTTTGCATAACAATAAGGATGATTTATGTATGTGGGCTCACCTAAGGTAACCTATAATGGTTTTGTTATTGGGAATTATGTCTTTTTTTTCCTTTTACATTTTATCTTTTTCCTTATTTGTCTTTTTTACCATTTTTGCTTTTTTCTTTCTCTTCTTTCTTTTTCTTCAATTAGCCTCTAGGCACCTTGCTTTCCTTATTTCTTTAGGACATTTTAATTTTTTTTTTCACTATTCACCTCCTTCTCCTTTGCATTGATTGATCTTTACTACTTTTAAATTGAAATTCATTAAAGCCATACCTCCTAATTTGATTCCTTTTTGGTTTGAATGCTATGATTTATGCACTAAAACAATTTTTTTGTGTTTTTTTTTTGTTAGCCATTTGGAGGTGTACTAAGTGTTCATTGTCACTAACATTAGTGAGTTGACATGTAAGGTATGCTAATGGACAATTGAGAGTCTCTTATGTTGATTGATGATAGTTTCATACACCATTGGTTATTGGATACAATGCACTAAGGGGTGGAAGTCAAAGAGCTTGTAGGCTTTAGAGCTCCATTTATCATCGTTGGTGATTCTAATCAATGTATGGCAGGTGCCATTGGGCTACGTGTCACCTTGTGCATTGACCAAGGTGATTTCAAGTCAGAATGGCAATATGATGATAAGGGAGTGGTGATTGGTAGGGAACTTCAAAATGTTGGTTACTGTTTTTCAACAAGCTTTTTGGCAAATGGATCCTATAAGTGGGTAGATTAGGTTGCTGATTTTTGCATTTTCTAGCCTTCATTCATTGTTTTGCCTTTGGCATTTTACATAAATTGGGCAATATTGGTTTGAATGACAACTTCTCCCCAATTTTGGACATTTTTGGCTATTAGCAATGATTTTTTTGGCAACCTATAGTGGCTTTCTGGCAACCTCCTTGAAATTGTATAAGCCTTTCCTCATGTTTTTTTTACCTCCTTTTGTTTTTATTTTTGTTGCATTTATTTTTATTTTTTTAACCTTTTTAATGTATACAATTATACATTCAAAAAAAAAAAAATGAAAATATACTAAAATACTTATTGATTCCTATCTTTCTCAATAACAAGAGATGAATTAAGTTGAGTGAGAGCAACAATATTGGCCAATTGAGTGTTTCTTTGTTGATTTTGTGATGAATTAAAAGTGTTAATGTGTGTTATGAAATAATTGACTTTGCCAAATATTGTAAGTTTGATTTTAATGAGCTAAATTAATTCCTTATACCTTTATGTTCTCTACAAGTAAAATAAATTTTTTGATTTAATGCTTAGCCATTAATATTTACCTTGATCATGATTATGGGTTTATGACTCATTTATACTGATGAATGTCCTAATCAAAAGTCATAAATTGGAAAGAATAAAAGGAAAAGGAAATTGAAAGGCTATATAGTCCTAATATGAGTACCTTAGTTCCCATTATGGTTAACCAGAGAGTGTAATTTATTTTTTTTAGTGGCAGCTCAAACATAGCTTTAGGCAATTTTTATGATTACATTATGTTGTTGTTACTTTAGCTCCCTTTTAGTGATTGGTGAGGGGGGGACTATGAATATTATTAATGAGGCTAGTTTTTATAGACAAATTGGCTTGATGTTGACTGTTGATCTCTAATTACTTTTGTTAGATAATGTAAATTGACTTGCTTTTTGATGAGTTGCTAAGATTGCTTTGATTAGTTAGTTGAGATTGCCTTTTATATTTTAATGTTGTCTGAGCTTCTAACTTGCAAGATTTGCACTTGTGTTAAGCTATTAGGCCTCGCAGAAAGGGCTAATAGATTGATATCATTGCACTTGCATGCTAAGTTTGAAGTCTTTGTGAATAGGAGGACCCTTTATGTTGGTATGATAATGTGACTTATACCTATGAGCAATTTTTTTTTTTGACTTTAATATGAGAATTTGAAGGGTTGCCAACTCTTTCTTTTAAGGTAAATCTATGTTGTAATTGTACATTAAATTGTATAAACTAATTTGCACCAATATAATTATTTTTTCTTTGATTATTTTATTTATTATTTTTATTTTATTGCCTTTCATTTTTTTTTTCTTTTCCATGTCTAAATGCATAACCCATGATCTAAATGCAATTTACAAAAAATCATTATACATGCCAAATAATGAGAATTAGTGTGAGACCTTCCTTAATTAGGGTAGACAAAATAAGAGTAAAATAGGTGTCCCTCTTTTGTGAGTTTCTTTGGCATAAAGAAATAAACAAAGACTTTCTTAAAACTCTATTTTGTCCACTTCCTAAATGCTTATGTAGTAATGTCTACATGCTTGTGGTTGATGTGTGCTAAGCTAACTTAACGTAGTTGGTTGCTATTTGAGGTGGTTTTGGTAGTGACAACAAAGTGAAAGTGCAATTAGATGACTATTGCTAGTAATCAATTTATTCTCTATTATGATGTTTGGCAGCTAATAGTTTAGTTGATATCTCTATTAAGGAATTTTAATGCATAATGGATAGTTCTATTGTGGAATTGGTCTTCATAATATATAAGGGCTTTGGTTGTGTGCACTAGCCAATACAAGCAGAGTTTTTAACCATGATGTTGGAGATGTGTTAAGGTGTCACTAAGCTTACTTATGGTGGTTACATGACACTTTGACTTAGGTTGCTAATGTTGGATGCAACCTAAGGCTTGTACAAAGTTGTCATTTATCATAGGAATTGTGAAGTAAGCTAGCATGTTGCTTGTACTTGTTTAAGATGATTGTATTACCTTTTTTCTTGGGTTGTAGATACAAGATGCATTCAAAATATATTCAAAATTGCTTTCAATTGTCATTTACTATTAGAATTCTTGAAGTATGTTGAGATGTAGCCCATACTTATTTGAGATGACTACATCACCCTTTTGCTTGAACCATTGATGTAGAGTGCATCCAAACTCCATACAAAACTATTAGCATGAAGATATGAGACTTGTTTTTGTTTAAGATGATTGCACTACCCTTATGCTTAAGTTGCTAATGTAGGATGCATTTTCAAACTTCATACATGACTACAAATATGTGACTTGAACATACTTAAGATGGCTATATAATCTTTTAATATGGGTTGCTGATGTAGTATGCATTCTTGCACATGCCCAAGGTTGCTAGTTTCATTGGTTATGGCTGCTTGTACTAGCATAATATTGCTTTAGGTTTAGTCCTCACACATTGTTTGCATTTTCTTTGTGTGGAGGAAAGAATTTTTTTTTTGGCTTATTAAGGTTGATGCTTTTCCTTGTCATAGAGTCTTTCATTCTATCATGTCTTCTAACCTTGCTTTGCTTTCAATGTGCTACTTGAAGCCTTTATGATTTGCATCATGCTATGTAGGTGGTGTTTTATTTCTATTATTAAAAAGGCACATTTGGTCTATTTATGGGTTGATTTAGCTTTTATCTTTGTCATCTTATTGTTGCCTAGTGCTTGAGTGTGATATTGAGTATACCTTTTAATATCCTTAAGAATTTCAAACAAAGAAAAGTAATTTGTGCTATTATTATGAATGCCTATTGATACATGTCAGCCAAATAAATATGATTATATCAAATTATATATTCATAAGGCTATTAGTTCACATGGGAAGGATAATCTTATGTTGAGGGAAATGATGCATTTAGGGGTAAAGTGGCTATAAGGTGACTAGATTGTTGTAAGGATTGATGCAGGTTAATAATATAATGAGTAACTTGGCTTCAACTTGGTTTAGATGCCCCTTTATGTGGAAAGCTTGTTTATCTTGTTGTAACTTACATCTTTTCTAATCTTCTTTAATGCGCTTTCATCTTATGCCATTGTTAGTTAACTTTACTCCTAACTGAGGTTTAGGCAAAATATTTCTTGATAATGTTTAAGTTTACGGGATTTAGCATTTCTTTGCTATCCATGTCCATCAAAATTAGTGCTCTACTTAAAAATGTCTTTTTCACCACATATGGACCTTTGTAGTTTGATGCCTACTTACCTTGCAAGTCTTTCTAATTTATTGGAACTCCTTTAAGAACCAAATCCCTTTCTTTAAAATGTTTGGGGCACATTTTTTTATTTTGTTTTTTTTTTTTTTTGCATGGGCTTGCCTCATTCAGTTTTGGTATAGTTGTTCATGGCAGATTGCACTTAGCCTCTTTTCTTCAATAAAATTCAATTGCTCATACGAAGTCTAACTCATTTGGCCTATTCTAAGTTTGCTTCCTTCAGAACCCTCAAGGAAGGAATTTCAACTTTTACTAGCAAGACTACCTTAGTCCCCTAAACTAATGCAAATGAAGTTACCCTTATGGAAGTTCACATGGTGTTATGACATACATGCAATGTAAAGGATAACATCTTGTGCTAATCACTATAAGTCATTATCATTTTTTCAATAATTCATTTAAAATTTTTATTTACTACTTTTACTACTCCATTCATTTTTGGATGGTATGGTATAAAGTTGTGATGCATGATCTTGAACTAGTTACACAAGTTTATCATCATTTCGTTGTTTAAGTTGGTGGCATTATCAGTCATCAATCATTATAGCATGCCCTAATGGTTTATGATGTCTTTCTTAATGAATCTAATGACTACTTTATGGGTAACATTCACATAGGATGTTGCTTCAACCCATTTTGTAAAGTAATTGATTGCTACTAGGATGAATTGATGCCCATTAAATGGTTTTAGGATAATGGGATCAATTACATCCATTATACACATATAGAATGGTCATGGCGATGTCATAGTATGTAATTAAGTGAGTGTTACATGTATTTTGTTTGCATATATTGACATTTTTCGCATGTCTAGGTGTGTTAGAAATAATTTGGTTCCATAGTTGACCAGTGGTATCTAGCTCTCAAGATCTTTCTAACCATGAAAAGGCCATCGATATATGACCCATATAGGCCTTTATGGATTTCTTTCATAATGACTTTTACCTTAGTTACATCTATGCATTATAACAAGATTGAGTTGTAGTTGTGTTTGTAAAGGATGCTTCCATAAAGGAAGAAATTCATTACCAACCTTTGTAAAGTTCTTTGTTATTTTCATTTGCACCTTCAAGTTAATCTCAAGTTTTAAGGTAGTGCTTTATGTCATGATACCATGACTTATCATTTGCCTTTTCTATTACATGCATGTAATGGGTCAGAGTATGTTGGATGTTGACATGGATCACCTGAGCATGGGCCTTATGACTGATTGTATACATTGCTTCCAAATTTATTGAATAATTGAAAGTGATTTGATTGAATTATGCCATTAACTTCTTGATGTACTGGTGATAGGGAATGAGTTTATGGTCTTAAGTTTCCCATTCTCCCTATAGTTTGTAGATGACTAATGCTGAGTTACCCTATACCTAAAAAATTTTTAGCTTTCACTTTCAGAGCATATAATAAAACCATATGCATGCTTTATATTCTGTCATGTTGTTGGTGCACTTAAAATTATAGTTTTGCTATGATTGGATTTTCTTTTGCCATTGGGAGAGGTGAGAATTGCGCTTATTTCATGTCCTAATGTATTAGATTCTCTATTAAACTACATTTGCCATTCATTTGTTGCCCTTTTTCCATTTCCTTGAGTTTGAGCTATGGTTAGGATGTCTTCACCTAGAAAATCAAACTGTATGGGCTTATGTTTAAGAATAGCCTAATATATCAGGAAGTTTGTTATTGCACTGCCTTTGTTAGCTTTGTAGTTGACATATTGAATGTCATATTTAGACAAGATAACCTATTAGTGGGCAACTTGTCTCAACAATGCTAGCTTATCAAAGATGTATTTAAAGGGATCATCCATAGCGATGAGCTAGGTTGTATGATACAACATGTATTGTTTGAGCTAGTAAGCTATCCATGCTAGAGAATAACAAATATTTTCTTGATTTGAATATTGAGCCTTATGATTAGTAAACTTTTGTTGAGGCAATATATGGCTTTTTCTTTTCTACTTGTTTCATCATGTTATTCTAGGATATAACCCATGCATTATTCCCATAAAATGAGATACAAAAGAAGTGGTCATCCCATGGTTTGGGATTGCTTTTATAAAGCATTCTAAATATTGGCTCATACATCACAATTAGCTGATGTATAAATCAGGTAACATAATTAATCCTTTAAGGGACTCCTATACCTCCTTTTGTATAGAAAGTATGGGCTTCCTTTTGTGGCTTGAACTTTGTTTGGATTAATTTCAATGCCTCTTTGGCTAACTTTAAAGCCTAGTAGCTTACCTAGAGTTGCCCCAAAGGTGTATTTGGCTAGATTGAGTAAGTTAAAACTTCCTTGGTCAAACAACTTTCTAAGGATTGCTAAGTGATCTTCCTTCACTTGGGATTTGACAACCATCTCATCAACATAGACCTTGATCTATTTATGCATCATGTCATGAAATAGGTTGACCATAGCCCTTTGATAGGTGGTGCCTACATTTTTGAGACCAAATGGCATAACTTTGTAGCAAAAGGTTCCCCACATTATAAAGAATGTGGTTTTTTTTTTCCATGTCTTTGGGTGCCATCCTAATTTGATTATAACCTGAGAGACTATCCATGAAGGAGAAAGTTAATTGGTTAGTTTTTTTGTTTACAATGATGTTGATGTGTGGCAAAGGGAAGTTCTCTTTGAGACTTGCTTTATTCAATTCCCTATAACCTACACACATGCAAACCCTATCATCTTTGTTTGGTATTGGCACAATATTGGCACCTTAATATGGGTAGGCTACCATTTGGAAAAGTCAACATCTAACTACTTTTTGGCCTCCTTCTTGATTTTTAAGAGGACATCTAGTTCCATTCTTTTAAGCTTTTATTGTGTGGGTTTGCATTTTGGTTTCAATAGGAGTATGTGCATTACTATATCAGTGTTCAAGCCTAGCATGTCTTGGTATGGCCAAGCGAATATATCTATGTATTCTTTGAGCATTTGAATCATGCCCTATTGACCATTTGGTGAAAGTTTGGTGCTAATTTTGACTTTCCATAATTCCTTTACGATGCTTAAGTTAACCAACTTGATTGGTTCCTTCATGGCTATAGACTAGTTCTTTTCTTCCTTGATTAGGCATTAGAGATCTTTTGAGATTTCTTCATTACTTAAGTCATCTTAGGTTAACATGTCAAGGGCATTTTTGAACTTGATCTTAAAGTTGATGTTGGCTAAACTATTTGTTTGATTAGTCTTATTTTAAGACAACCTAATTGATAAACAAAAGGGTAATAGGAAACAAACATGTGTTATGAGAAACTATTAGATGCTGAGATGTTGATAAGGCTAGTTTATAAGTGCAAGTGATATAAACATATATTATTAGCTGACATATGAAAAAAGGTTATCAATTTTAGTACATGGCTTCCCTTGAATGCCATAAGCTTTAACAACTATTCAAAGGCTTTCCAGGAGGATGAATATGCATCCACTGACACTTAAAGCATTGCATTTCAATTTAGTACTCTTTAACATTTTTCACAACCATAGCAACCATGTGTTTCTTATTGATTATGGGGCAAAATGATGGGCACTTAAATGATCCCAATATAAATAATAAGAAAACCTATTTGAACTCTACCTCTATCATCCAAACATAAATTTTATTGAGGAGCATTTGTTCATCCATTTTTTTCATCTTGCCAAAAAATTCCTTAAGCTCTAGCAAGGTTCTTTATCATATTTTGATGGCATGGTCTTTTTGGCAATCAGGATGCCAAGTAACCACTTAACATCATCTACATAAATCACTTTATCTAGTTGTGACTTAACTTTCAACATTTTGTTGTCATAAAAGCTACAAAAATATTAAGTAATTTATTTTTGGTCATGCAATTGTAGAAAATGTGAATAAAGGTCAAACCAATAGGAAGTACCATTAACTCAATGCCAGATAATCAAACTTATATACATTAATATGAATGGAGAGATAATATAGACTTCTAACATTATATCAATTAAAGTAAATTTAATGAAACAAAAAATTATAAAAATATTAATTAACAAAATTCTAGTTGTAAGTTCATTCACAACTATAATATTTGATGCCTTTGATTATCCATAATGTTGTTACAATTTAGTTGGAATTATTAACCCTAAAAAACCAAAAACTTTGTTACTTAAATTCTTCTTGAGATATTCACTAAATAGAATAAGCTCTCCACTTAGACCTTAATCACTATACTCCAAAAACAGTTTTTTTTTTTTTTAGAGTTATATATTACCAGCTTTAAGAATTAGGAAAATAATTTAATTTAATTTACATTTACACAAGTTCAAATTGTTTAAATTGTGTTGATTTACTGATAAAAATTTGTTCATAATCCTTTACTGTTAATTGATACTAGGTGATTAGGAATAAGATAAATATGGGTCATAATTTCTAACTTTAGCAATTGACTATAATTTAATTAATTCATCTAGCTTAAATGAATAAATCAACATTTTAATCAAAATAACTCCAACAAATCTAATTGAAAAAAAATATATAATAAAATAATCTATTCCATCAAAATACCAAATATTTTGAATTTCCTTAAAATTGTTAAAAAATCCTAGCTATGCATACTTACAAGAAACTAAATTCTTACTAAAACTATATTTGCCATAATCCTTTTATGTTTATCTCCTCTCTCTTTTTCCATTTCCCTTTTAATAGCTATAAAAAAAATACTTATTTATATCCTTGAGAATGTACATAACAACCACCAACACTAAAAATAAGTAGGGTTTCCTTAATCCTTCAAAATTTTTTTATTAGCTTTTAGGCTAATTTTTAAAGAGATATAGTTTGAATTAAGGTCTGCCCTTTTTCATCAAAGTTGTAGTCCTCTTCTTTATCTTTCCAACACATTTAGTCTTGCCCAAAAAATAAAAAAATGGTTTAAAGCCCAAGTTAAAAGCTAAAAAATTGAGATTGATTCAATTTAGCTCGTAATAGATTCTATAATGATTTCTTAGTTATCTACGGGCCATTAAACAATTGATCTAGACTTAAGGGTGTTTATAAAAATTGTAGGCCTAAATATGAAATTCAATATAAGATTTTAAATCACCTAATTTGGAAGTTTAAAGCTCAAGTTATGCTAATTTAAATATGTAGTGTTTAGATAAGAATCTGACTACAATTAGGATTTAGACTTTAGTTTTACCTTGTCTTTGAAGCAAAATCTCACGACCCAAACAAACTTGGATTTAGACTCATGACACCAATCAAAAAAATTTGAAATGTCTATTAAAAGTTTATTAAAGAACAATTTTCCAATATGAACTTTAAGTTAGTGAAAAATTTGAAATAAATGATGTAGGTCAAAATAATGAAATTATGAAATTTTGCCTACTAAAGGTACAAATCCTTAAAACTTCCCCAAAATTTACCTAAGTCATAGAAAATATTCTAATCAACTTAATTAGATATCAAAATTATTGAAAACAACTAAATGTAAAAGGGAATAAATAAATAAATTCTCATTCATGATTAATCAACTATTTGTTTACTTGTATGTTATCCATTGCCAAGTGATCAAGGAAGTCTCAGCAATTGAAAGACTTATAAATTATAAACAACTCTCTAAAACATGCATAATTACCATTTTCTTTACATGCATGCCTTGAAAATTGAAAGGCACAAAGAGAAGAGAATTAAATAATGCTCTTTACAACATTTCTAAATCTCATTCATAATTATAATTTCATACTACTATTGCTCTCATTTATAAGCTAATTCATGCCATATATATGGGTTGTAATGGAGTGAATTTCCATTTCCCACTTCATTATGTTAAAGCATGAAGGTAAGCTACAATAGTGATCTTGTGAAGTGGAGTAACACTTGGGTGCCAAAAATTGGCTTGATGAAAAGGAAAGGAAACATAATGAGAGAAGGACAAAATAAAAAGCATATGGATGATATAACACCAAAATATCACTTTTAAATCAAGAAACACTTGTAATGTTTCAAAATAGCATTCTTGGTGAGTAATCATAATGTTGTAGAATCTAAAAGGAACCAAACTTTTTCATAAATCAAAGAGTATTTGATCGTAAAAGTAAAAATAATCTTTACTTGTTCCTAAATTGAACCCTTTAGGAAGCCTACCATGGTTTGAATCAAGATAAACCACATAAAGAATCAAAAATAATAAAAAATGAGATAAAACATAATAAACCTAAATAATTTAAAGAATTGGAAATGAAATTGACAACACTTTTATTTGTGCTTCCACTACCTTTTGATATTGGAAGATGGAAAACCATAGATGAAGATAGGATAGATGTTAGATAGCAAAAGAAAAAACTAAAGAAAGCTGCTTGGAAATGGAAAATCCAAGAAGGAAAATAAATTATATAGTGAATTCTCTTAGGATTTGGACTAATGAGAAAATATAAGCATAAGAACTGTTCTTTTCTGCCTTTTCCTCTAATGCCAAGAATAATAAGGACAAGAGGAGAACATACAAGAAAGTAAAAGTCCTACCATGAATACAAAAGATCATACAACTAAATTATTGATAAAATGTTTAAAACTAAAAAAAACTAGTTCACTTAGGTTAATATTAATCATCACAGGTATCTTAAAATAATGGTTTTTACCCTTATCTTTAACATCAACATTCTCAATAGCATATTGTAAAAAAAAAAAAAAAAATCTAATCGTCCTTGCACTCCAATGAAATTATGAGCTACACAATATTCAAGAGAAATATACTTCCGCTTCTTAAACTCATACCATACCTTTTGGGAAAGAATTGACAACTTGACTTCGAAGAAACCAAAGCATCTTTCAATCACATTTTGTAATAAGGAAAGCTTATATTGGAAGAGATGTATTGGAAATTGAAGGCTTGAAGAGTTCTAATTAGAAATCTTTTTTTCTTCACATAAATTTCAAACACTAGAATGATTAAAAATCACTATGGGTTTACAACCAAATACCACTAAACACAATTATGAAAGGCTAGTATTTTACCAAAATGTTGAATTGGTTTCCTATTTCCTTCTTTACTTCTTATGCTTTAAAACTATTTGGTAAATAGTACAACAATAGCTCATATTAGTTGTAATTTTTGTCTTTATTCATACTTAGTCTTTTCCTTGCAATTTGACTTTTCCTATTCGCATGAAAGAGAACAAATAAATTCTTTCCTAATCACATAATAGCCAAAAATGCATTTTATTCAAATGCACCTATTCTTGAAAACAAGTCCAATATACAATGTACAATATAATATAGCATAAACATGGTTAAAATTTAAGTTCCAACAAACCTTTAAATTATTCAAACCAAATAAATTGTTCAAAATTTATATTTTTCTACTTAGCCAACTTAATAATAAAAAATTAGAATCACATTTTAATCATTCACTTGAAAAAATAAAGGGAAATTTGAGATATATCATCTTTTATGCTTTTACTCCAATGAAATTATTTGATTACATGTAAGCGATTGGAGTGTTGCCACTTTT
Source organism: Rhizophora mangle (assembly GCA_037832345.1). Taxonomy (NCBI): domain Eukaryota; kingdom Viridiplantae; phylum Streptophyta; class Magnoliopsida; order Malpighiales; family Rhizophoraceae; genus Rhizophora; species Rhizophora mangle. Next base: position 4,314,578 of record JBAPLJ010000181.1, on the reverse strand, counting down.
AAGCATAGTAGTTTCATGGTGGTATATTATGAGTAGGCATATAAATCAAAGTATATATTAAAACTCTTATGAGATTGGCCTTGCATTGCTATCTTAAAGTAAATTATTTATTAATTTTTTAGTTTTTCTATCAATTTCTTAGTAGAAAAAGTGCATTTATGTTATTGGATCAATCAAAACTATAGCCAAGGCATTTGAGGAGAGCATTTAGGTGAACACAAATCTTTCAGTTAAGCAAGTTGGCACGATTACAAGGTTTTTTTGAGTTTCCAAATTTTTGCCTTAGTCCCAAAATTAGTTGAATAGAAAACCAAAAATGAGGCAAACAAAAAAATTTTTGATTTAAAAGTTTTCCTTTCCATTTTCAATTCCTTAAAAAGAAAAAAAAGGGCTTTGTTTTCCCAAAAAAAAAAGTCAAAAAAAGAATCAAGTGCATTCAATACTTGCATATTTAAGACAAGTTGAGTCCAATTTAATATGAAAATTATCAAACTAAAGTTAAAGGACTTAATGCCTAATTTATATACAAAGAAAATCATATCAAGATAGATGTATACCTAAAAGTTTAAATTTCATGATCAAGATGACAACACCAAACTATAAACAAGGAACAAATGCATACCCCCTAAATTTCATAAATTTTACATCTTCCAGTCAATTTATGACTAGCAAATAAGGTTAGGGCTTTGGTTAGAAAATCACAAAATGGAAAAATCAAGATTGGTGATAAATAATTTGATAGAGGAAGGAAAGGATTACGAAAAATCAACATACTCTTTGATCTTATGCCCTTAAAATATTAAAAATTGAAAGACAAAATCCTTGCCAAACATTGCCTAAATAACCATAAATTGATTAAAATCAAACTCTGTCCCCAAAATCTAAATTTCAAATTATTAAATAAGCTCATATTTAATAGTGAAATAGAGGGAAATAAATAACAAATTAATTGAAAAAAGTGAGGAATATACCCTCAATTGTAGCTACTAAAGGCTAAACCTTAACCTTAATGACCTTTCTCACTAATGCTACTCCTCTCCCATAATTAAGAATTGTTATTTCAATGTCCTCACATGACTTTTTTATGCTTATATATCTTTTTTGGCAATATTGATGCTTAGTGTCTCTAATTGATAAAATGGGAGACAAAATGTGAAACACATGAATGAGACATTTGGTTAAAGGTACTAGGGTATGGGAATGAGTGACTCTTAGTGTTTGGTATAAGAAGATCTCATTCTCATTTTTCTATTTATAAGAATAAGATTCTCTTATGCATAAAAATTAACATTCTTTTACTCCCTTTAGTAAATCTTATTCTCATTCCCTTTTTCATTTTCTTTATAAGATAAATATAATATATATATATATATATAACAAATAAATCTTATAAATAAAATAATAATAGTAATAATAATAATAATTTTTGTATTATAATGACATTAAATATTTTTAAATAATAATAATAATAATTAAATTATCAATAATAGTTATATTTGTATAATATATATTTTTTATTTTTATTTTGATTATGAATTTAATTAAACAACTACAAGGGGAATTTAATTCCGAATTTAGGGTAAGCCAAATAAGTTATAACATTTACTATTTCGTTTCTAATTATGCATGTTTTTTATTTTAATTTCAATTCCAAACTATAAACCAAAGAGACTTGAAGGGGGAGATAGGTTTAGATAAGAAGGAGAATTTTAAGAGGAATAAAGGAGAAAATAAGTGCACAAGGACAAGCAAGCAAAAGTGGACATGAGAGAAATAGAAAGAGATAAATTGACAAGTTAAAAGAGAGTTATATATTAGGGGTTAAGCATTTTTTTTTTAGAGGATAGCTATTAATTTTTAATGTAAATTATAAAATTATTTATCAACTTTTATATCTAACTTTCCATTTAAAATCACAATTCTAGCCTCTATATCAAATTTTACAAAAATCTCCCTCACATACTTGATTTAACTACAAGTTATCACCTTACTTTGTGGCTTATGGTCCTTCTTAAGTGAAAGTCGCCTAGTAATCCTTTATTTGGATTAGAATATGGATTACATTTATCTTATAATAGATACTAAAGAAGAGAGCAATAAAAGACAAACTTGGACAACAACACAACACATCATAATATCTCCCCTCTCCTATAACAAGGAAAAAAAAAAGAGATAGAGAGAGAAAATTGCCAAAAAGTCTCTATTTTTTTTTAACAAAATTTCCATCGAAAAAAATTTCCCATTAATGGATCTTAGTTATTTATTATCAATTTCTTCCTTAACAAATAAGAACTTGCCAAACTAGCCTAGCAAGATTGTTGGACCTACTCATGATTTGTGATGTAGTTTAGGATATCAATGCTTGATCCCTGATGGTCATTATCCCTTACCAAAATTTACGCACTAGTTATTAGCTTATCTAATTACATCAAAAGCTTTAAAGGAAGAAAGAGTAAGAAACAAGGGAAGGAAGAGGAACACAATGTGTAAGTGCAAATCAAATTCTAAAAGTATTGTAACTAGATAAGTGGTTATTGCTCAAATAAACAAATGATTAGCCTAATGTAGTGGCTCTCCTAACTCTTTGACATTTTCTACCCATTTAAAGACTAGTAATTAGAAACAACTTTACTAACATATAACATATGACATGGTGACAAATTTCTTTCACTGGTCATGTGACATTTTTGTTATGGCAAATAAGTATTGGATCATCTTTAATCTCCCATCTAAGGAACTTTACCACAACTTTCACATGCCATGGATGCATTTAGCCTTACCCTTAACATTCATTGTCCCATATTTTTCTTTTCACCTGACTATTCTCAGACCTCATCTAAATTGAAAAATGAAAAAAAAAAAAAATCAATTGCTTTACTATGACCCAACAAGACAAAGCCTCTTTCTTATCCCATTTATAAGGATTTGCAAAAAGTAATAAAAAGTAAAAGCCTTTAAATTATTGTGGGTAAAATAGATATAGTAAGTATGATCTAATAGTAGCAACTTTACATCCATTAATTTCTCACTCAAATAGCAATCAATCAAATACTCAAGATCCATCCCCTATGAATGACATTTTACAAAACTAAAAACACAAATCTATCACTAGCAATCACATGGATAGGGATTCAACCACCTTGACATAAACCTTTCTTAGTGGGTATTAGGCTCCACTGTAAGGACAAAATGCCTTTTCTATGACCAAAAGTCTACACATTGAGATGAAGTACCAATGTTAAGGCTTAATGCTTTAATCAAAGAATTTGGGCCATTGAGGTGAAGAAATATCAAAGAGAGTGAACAATTTGAGAGATAAGTAAAGAAAATAAGAGAATAGAGTGAGAAAGAGATTTGAGGATAGTGAAAGAAATTTGTCATAATTATTCTTCTTGTTGCCTATGTTATATAAGGAAGATAGATTATCTTTAACTACTACTCAATAAATCATTACAAATATTGAGCCTAATCTTTTAGCTACTGGGCCTACAAGCCCATTAGCCCATTAGTCGATTAACTAATAAGCCCATTTTCCAATCTTTGGGTTCCTAACATTAATCCCCCTCATGAAACAATCCTTGTCCTTAAGTAGCAACTTGAAAGAAAAATAATTTATTGAAACATAAACTTGCCTACCATAGTTTAAATAAGCAGTTGTAAGCTCTGTAGCATTTGGCAATGGGGAACCTAATTCTTAACATAAGTGGTTGGAAAGGTTTTTTTCACAGCAAAAGAAAGATCCCACACTTGACTTTTGTTGGAACCTTGCACTTTCATTGGCAATTTAGGAGGTAATATAACTAAGTTTTTCATATTATATTCTCTTGTAAAAGGGACCTAATGCAACTCATAAAACATGTGCTTAAAATAGTTCTTGGGAAGGCAAGCTTGGCATTTATATTAACTTTGGGTGAAAATTTTGAAGTCATATGCTCTTCCTCTCCTTATAGACTTCTTAGTTATGAGATTATATTGCTATCTAGATATTTTCCTAAAGGATGGAAGGAAAATTTGCCATAATATCCCAAAAGAATTTGAAAGAGACAATGAACATTCCAAAACATGCTTGACTATCTCTTGTTCCACAATGCACCTAACATGGTAGATGTTAGTCCCTTAAGAATTGGCTTGGTGATAGTAAACATTGGAGCCAACCTTGGCACCAAAGGCAAAGTGCAATAGAGGTTTCAAGTTGCAACAAATAATTTTAAGTTGTTCTTTAGCATAACCCCTAAAGTGCATTTGAATTTTCCCACCTTTTAGACTAGTTTCCTTCAACACATCAATTGTTATATTATAGTTGTTTATAAGGACCACAATATGAAGTCTTGATCTCTTGAGCCCTTCATTTTCGGTTCACATTCCAAAAGTTACGCATTTGCTTGTATGGCATTAGTCATTCGATTTTGGATTGGTTGTTCTTCATTATTATTATTATTATTGGGAAAATTTTCTTGAAAAACCAAGATTTTAGAGTTTATAAAGTACTTAATTGAGCTTTTACTTTCCTTAAATTGAATTTTGTGAGGCAATTTGCTCCCATTAAACTCAAATTTTCCAAAAATTTTGTATTTCTGACTTCAACAATTCTAGGTGTACTTGAAGGATAGTAAAATTTATATCCCTTAGAATTTACCACAAAACCAATGAAATAATTGCTAATTGTCCTTGGATCTAATTTCTTTAATTAAGAATTATAAATCATTGCTTTAGTAGCACAACCCAATACATGTATATGTCTTAAATTTGGTTTTCATCCATTCCATAACTAAAAAGGAGATTTAGGAACAACCTTTCAAGGAACCCTATTTAAGACATACATTGCAATTTTACAAGCTTCACTCCATAAACTTAATAAGAGATTAAAATTACTAATCATGCTTTTCACCATGTCTTATTACATTCTTTTAGTTACACCATTTTGTTAAAATATATTTGGCATGGTATACTATGCAATAATACCCTTTTGTTCAAGGAACTTTACAAATAGACCATTCATTTGTGTCATGTTTGTGTACCTTTCATAATATTCTCCACCTTATTAGATTATACAATGTCAATCTTTTATCATTCTATTTCTTTACTTCAACTTTATATGTTTTAAAAAAAATCTAATGTTTTAGCTTTACCAAGCAATAAGTTGAGATATATAAATTATGTATAGTTGTTAGTAAATGAGATAAATATCTCTTACCATTAAAATTAAAAGTGACAAATGGTCCACAAATATTCATGTGTACAATTTTAAAAGTTTCTAAACTTCTCTTGGTATGTTTAATGTTCTTTTTGGTTTGCTTACCTTTCATGCAATTTACATAAGTACCAAAATCTATGAAGTTAAGAGTTGTTAAAACTTTATCATTTACTAGTCTCTTTATTCTCTTAAAAGAGAAGTGATCTAATCATTTATGTTATAATATAGAAGATTGTTCATTAATAATAAATCTTTTCATGCCAATATAGTTATGCAATGTAACTTTGTATTCTTGAGTGAGGTTTAAATCAAATTTATATAGGAAATCAACCCAACAACCAGTATTGATGATATCTTTAACATGCCAATTACTAGAAATAGAGTTCTTAAAGACAAAATAATAACCTATATATGTTGATTTAAAAATGGAAACCAAACTTGATGAAATCAATGGAACATAAAAGGTGTTTTCCAAGTCTAACACAAAACTAGATTTTAAAAATAAATGGTAAGTTCCACAGTTTCAACATGAGAACACATTTAATTTCTTTGATAAATGGCCTATTTACTTTCCTTTGGTTCCTTAGGTTTAGAAAGCCCTATATAATATTGGTAACATGGGTTGTAATATCAAAATTAATCCACCATGTATAAGAAGGAACATTAATTAAAAAAGATCAATGACACATTAAGGACATGAGAATACCTTTCTTTTTTAGTCATATTTTATACTTAAAACAAGCCTTCTTGATATCTCCATGTCTCTTGTAAAAGAAACATGCATTTTTTTTTTTTTTCAGATTTCTTCATTAGCACCTTTATATTTTTTTTTCTCCAAGATAAAGCACCTTTACTTTTTTTTTTATTAGGATTTTCTTTAATCATGAGATGAGCATATTTAATAATCTTACATTTCATTCATTCTTTCCCTCAAACATACATGTTTAAAAGCTCATTAATAGACCATTTTTCCTTATGTGTGTTGTAAGATATTTTAAATGATGCATATCTAAAAGGAAGAGAATTTAAGAAAAAGTGCACCAAAAATGCTTTAGATACATCAACTTTTAAGGAAACTTTTACGGACTTTAACTAAGAAGGAATGTCCCTTATTTCCATAATGTGCTTATGCACACCTTTAGTACTATTAAAGTTTTTTAAAAGTTTTTGGGGTGTTAGCTAACACCTTATCAAATTTCTTAAATTGTTTCTCAATAGCTTTCATGAAATCTTTAGCATGCTCCTTGTTAGGATTAAAGCCCATTATACTTTTTGCTAATATGAGACTTAATGAGCATTAAGCTCAAGTGATTTGATCTCTCACACTTATCATAAGAAACTCTTTCAATTAATGTACTTAATTTCATGGAAATAGGTGGTTAATCCACATGGAAGACCAAATCCACATCCATGCACTTTAAAGTCTTAAGGCCTTTTCTTTTCAATCAATAAAATTGTCACTAAACAACATTGAAATATGAACAAGAACATTACAAAAAGTAATAAGAATAATTGCATTAACCAAAAATATATATACATTAATGCCATAAAACTAACAAACCATTAGAAAATATAAATTCAAGCCTTCCTATGGGTAGAGATTGCTACATGCATTGAATTTATATATACAATATAATAAGACTAATAAATTAACATTAAAATACAAAATTATAATACTTGTAAGCAAGTAAATTTAAATTTTTAATATCCAATTTTGCATCTTATTCCAATTAATTCAATAAAATAAAAAAAACTCCTTGTGGAGCTAAGTAATTTATACAAATAATTAATCATAACTTTTATGTGTCTTTTATAATCTAATGATTATATTTTTATGTGATTTTTTATAAATCACTATTATCACAATAATTCAAGATGTTGTGACTATTATTAAATTAAAATGATATTTTTTTATAATGATATTTACAAGACCAAAACATAATATACACATGTTAAATACCAAAATTTGTTCATGAATTTCTTTTAATTTATTAAGTATGTATAAATAATTTTGAATATTAAGAAGATTGATTAACCTAAAGAAAACTCAACAACAAAATAATAAATCATCTTGTGCTATTAAACCTATGTGTGTGTGTGTGTGTGTGTGTGTGTGTGTGTGTGTGTGATGTAATGTGTCCTCTTTCTACAATTAAGCCACATATACATGCTTAAAGATTAATACATATATGCTCATCATCATTATGCTACATGCCCATTTTCCTACTTGCACATATTTGCTACCTAAACAAAATACTTAATAAGTATACATGTGAGTAAAATAACATAGCATAAACAACCTTACAAGATAGAAAAAGTCTAAAATTTGGTTATTAAATCATTCAAGCTAGAACCAAAAGCCCACCTTGATAGCTAGCTTGTCTCCCAAGGTCACATACTTTTTTCTTTTTTTAAATATTACATGATTTGAACATTAATATATGCTTTCTTTATTATGTAAAAATACTTACTTTGAAGAAGTACATGGTAATAACTTCATGGCAAGAATTATCAATCCTTTTAAATTGCTTTGATGATGCAAAAATGTTTATTGTATATGCGTTAAAAAGCTAAAAGAACACATATGACACATTATGATTTAAGACAACATAATCGACAACTCTTGAAATTTTGCTAACTTATCATCTTGTCATTTTATGTATAAGGCATAGAATCTTATGTTGTTGATGGACACTAAATTAATATGAAAATTGCAAAAATTGCAAGAAGGCCTAAAATTGTTTGGAGGTTCTAATTCATCAACCAAAGGAAACACATAAAATCATGATATACACATAAAAATTAGGCTTTGATACCAAATGAAAGAATATAAAAAATAGAAATTCATAAATTGATTTAGCATAAACTATATCTCTAACTATTTTAATCAATAATTATGTCAGCGCATGAACTTAGGCTTAGGTCAACATGTAACATGGCTAGTTGTTACTTGGCATGGGCTTGGAGTATGAACCAAGCAACAGTGCCTGATACACCACAAAATAAAGAGGATTGAGATGGATTCTCCCTAAAACATAGGGGCATGATTTGGTGGCAAAAGTGGTAAGAAAGGAATGTTAATCCAAGACAATGTATTGTCACATCTTCCTTCTATGAAGGGGAACATGTGCTACCAAGGAGATAAGTTGACCAAGTAAGATGACAAGGTATCGGTCTCTCCTTGAACAATGTTACATAATGCTTTTATGAAGTGGGAGTGATTCTAAAGAAATGAGAATCCACTAAGCATGATTAATTTGACAACCAAGTTATGCAAACCTATGTAGTTAAGGGTGTTAACTACAACTCTATAAATATGTATGGGTAGCCAAGAGTCCACAACACTCATAAGGAACAATTATAGGAAATAATTAAGGGAATCTCTTAAGAGAAAGGCAAGACTAATATGTTTGGCATTTTATTCCTTTGTATATTTTTATGAGAAAAGTAATAAAAGATTAAGAAAGTTCTTGTAAGTGTCATATGCCTATTTTCTTTCCATGTATGCAATTGTGAGCAACATTGCTTACATTCTTATGTACAGGTTAGCCTAAGGCCAAGAGAAAATCTTGGTGCCATCACGAGGCTAAAAATTTGGGTGAGGAAATTGACCTTATGACAATTGGTATCAGAGTGCAAATTAATTTATTATATGTGGATCGAGTCTTAATGCAGTGTAAAAGCAGCTATCTAAGATCAAGAAGGCTCATGAAGAGGTTCGAAAGGAGCAAGATCTTTCAATTCTAACATAGCTCAATGAGTTGGAAAATTTAATATGACTCTTACAATTCAATTATGATAGTCCTGATTATGCTTAGGTTTCTTGTTTTGGTAAAATGGAACATGACATTATCCTCAAGAAAGTGATAGGTAATGTGCCTAGTGTAGGGGTAAAGGGTTTGATGAAAATGAGAGCTCATGAGCCCAAAGCCTTTGAACGAGATCATGATGCAAAAGCTATCAAAAACTTCTTGTGGGATATAGAGCAATACTTCAAAGTTGCCTATATGCTAGATGTGGAGAAAGTAAGTATCACCAAAATGTATCTTGCCAAGGATGCCAAGTTATGGTGGTAAATGAGACTTGTGGATGATGCTAATAAAGGCAAACCTTAGATTAAGATGTGATATGTGCTATAAAACAAATTGAATGATCAATTCCTACCTTATAATACTTCATAGGTTGCAAGGGAGTTGCTAAAGAGATTGAAGCATAATGGTATAGTACATGACTATGTCAAAGAGTTTAGCTCCTTAATGCTAGACATATGCAATATGTCCAATAAGAATAAGCTTTTCAATTTCATGTTAGAGCTCTAAGCTTGGGAGGCAAGGTATAAAGGACATGCCTTCCACATTTGCTATTGCTAATAGCTAGTTGATTTTTAAATAAACACCTATAATTCTTTGAGTAGTAACCAACCTAAAAATAAGGGCAAAAAGAAGAAAGGTGATTTTTGGGACTACAAGCAAGGGAAAAGGAAAATCTATTACCTAAGACCAAGGTAAAAGTAACACAAATGTTGGTTGTTTTATTTGTAATGTACCACACAAGATAAGGGAATGCCCAAAGTGGGAGAAATTGAGAGCTTTGGTGGAGCATGCCTTGCAACCCAGCTTGATTTATGTCAACATTGGGATAGGAAGTTAGGAGTTATTGGTGATGGTGGATAGTAGAGTAACCAATAACTTTGTTGTCAAGTGGGTGGTGGGATCACTTTAACTTCATATAAGCAAAAGCAGGCAATCGAGTAAAGATTATCAACCTAAAGGCATATGACGTAATAGGAATGATAAGAGGAGCGAGGTAATTATTTGTTAATAGATTAGCAAACTTGATTTTTTTATAATGTCATTAGATGACTTTGATGTGGTTGTAGGAATTGAATCCCTTATCCAAGCAAAAATTGCATTGATGCCTCATTTAAGAGGCTTGGTCATCATGGATAAGAATTGAACATGTTATGTTGTTAGGGAAATGCAATCTCCTATTAGTAAAGGTGCAAACTTATATTATATTGTCTACCTTATGGATGCAGTAAGGGTTAGGAGAAGGAGATTTGTAATACTTGGTGGCTTTGAGTTTAAGAAAGCTAAAGGTAGTAAAGGCAATTGCTAATGAGAGAGTTGTAATAAGGAGGGCAAGTCCCCATGCATTGACCAAAACTCCTTAAAAGAAGAACACCATAAATCATAAGTTGATTTTGTACAATTAGGCATCATAGGAAAAGAAGAATTGGGTACCAAAAAGCTATGGTTGGGCCAAAAATGGTGAAAATGAGGAATGAAGGATAATGGGTGAAGGTAAGATGATTTGCATGTTTTCTTTAATGATAATTTTAACCTTAAAAAAGTTAATGATTGGGGTAATGTTGCTTATAAGTGGCAGCAGTTAGTCATGACGAATTATACCCTAATAGGTGAGGCTAATGAAGGATTAGAGTTGCAAAATGGGAAGGCTAGGTTACCCCACCAATAAGGATGTTGGCTTCAATTGGTGGGAGTGCTTTGTTGGCCCCTTGAGTTTTATGATAAGAAAATACAAACATTTGGTAGCACTTTGTACCAATGCTTGGCATAGTGTTTATTCATAGGGCTTATGTTAAAGGAAAGAAGGTGGATGTCTGAGGAAATATGTATGGCAACAAGGTTGGGAAAGGCTAAACATGAGCATGGCATTCACTAATACTTGGACCTGAGAGTGTGGGTAGCATTGTTGTAGCTCTGTAGAAGCTTTAGGATAAAAAAATGATGGCATTAGCTTTAAGTGGGGAAGGCATTTTAAGTTTTAGTTGGTGTGGCAACATGCAATAGTGATACTAGTGTAAGCTATTGGAAGGGTGTGACTACTTAAGCACATCAATGTCTCCTCTTACTAGATGGTCAAATTTTATAATGATCTTTAGGGGGGTATGTATGACTTACTTAAGAGTTAGCAACTAGGGCAAGGGTAAAGGTCTAGACCAATGACACATAGACAAAAAGTAAGTTGGCTAACAAATGGCCATAAAAGTGGTAATGACATTAAAGGGTGTTGAAGCATGAGCTTGGGCTCAAGTTGACATGTAATGCAGCTTATTGCAACTTGGCATGGGCTTAATGTATGGACAAAGCAAGGGTGCCTCATGCACCATGAAAATAGGAAGCACTGAGGCAAATTCTCCCTAAAACATGAAGGTATGATTTAGTGGTAGAAGTGGCAAGCAAGGATCCAAGGTGATGTGCTATCACATCTTCCTTTTATAAAGGGGAATATAGGTTACCAAGAAGATAAACTGACCAAGTAAGATGACAAGGTGTTGATCTTTCCTTGAACGATATTGCATGATGTTCCTTAAAGAAAGGGAATCTCACTAAGTATAATTGGCTTAGTAGCCAAGTTATGTAAACTTATGTAGTTAGGGGGTATAAACTATACTTTATAAATAGGTATAGGTAGCCAAAAGTTCATAACACTTGTGGGGAACAATTAGGGGAAACAATTGAGGAAATCTCTTGAGTGAGAGGTAAGAGCGAGGTGTTTTGCATTATATTCCTTTGTATATTTTAATAAGAAAAATAATAAAAAGTTAGGATGGTTCCCATAAGTGCTTTATGCCTATTTGCTTTCTTTGTGTGCAAAGTTGCTTGCATTCTTGTATGTGAGTTAAGTTAAGGCCAAAAAAGCATCTCGATGTCATCATGAGGCCAAAAAATTTGGGTGAGGAAATTGATCCTATGACAATAGTCATCATTAATATGCAGTACAATTTCTTTTAAGGAAATAATATATTTATGAGTCTTCAATTGTTGTCTTTGCTTAAGTAAGCATAGACCTTATGGTGGTCTTCCATCTAATGTGGTATTATCATTAAGATTTGCAACATCCTTAGGTTGGCATCACCAGTGGTGTTACATAGGTGAGAGATATTCATGCCATGAATTTGATGTAAGTGTGTCAACAAGAATTTGAGTTCATTAATTAAAGCTTTCATCTTTTCTTTAGCACTAATCTTGTTGAGTTACAAAGTACAAATTCATTGTGTTGTTACACATTAGAGGGCTAAGAGGACCTTCACGACTACATTGTAGAAAAATAATCCCAAATATTTAGTTTGTTGCAAAATAGAAGACACAAATAGACTACATAATATGTGAAATGCATAGCACTTTGTGATAATAACTTAACACCCGCTAGATCCAATTGTAGCTAAGGTCATTGGAAGAAGCTATGGCCCACTTATGTGACTATATATACACCAACAGTGTGCTCTTGTCTCACTGCTAAAATTTCTCTCACTAAATATTAATTTAATTTTAAAATAAATATATAAATGGATATATTTATTTATGTGTTCATATCTTATAAAATGGGTTTGCTCATGTGTATCATTTTGCTTGTTTTATTATTGACTTATTCTAGCTACATAATATTATTATTACTATTCAAACTATGTTTGGAAAGGGATGAAAAATCACTTAAACCATGTTTAAAATTTGTACATTAACAAAGCTTAAAATAGACAAATCAAATTTCTAAAGTTGCACATTCGTTGGCTCTCTCCAATAGAAATTTGGTTTTAACATAAGGCCATAAAGCTTTTGCAATATAAATGCAAAAGATGTTTTGTCCTTTTCCTAAATGATGATTTCTTGTCACGACAAATACCTCAAGTCATTTCTTGTTATGACAAATGATCAATTGATGTAGCGTAGTTTAAAATGGTTAACAATGAAGCAAAGAGAAGGACATTGGATGAGACACTTTGTAGGTGTAGGGATAGTCCCTAGATATACAATAATAGGCATATGGCTAGAAAGAATTTAATTGGACAATTACCTTAGTCATCAAACAATTGTTATGGAGTTATTGTTGTTTAAAAAGAGGGTTAACTATAAGGGGGGGAAGAACCACCTAAGTACAAGTTGCCCTTTGCCAATAGATCACTATGTTTGCTCTTTCATGGGTAAGGCAAGCTTTAAGTTGTATTTTTCTTTTGTTACCCATTCTTGCACAACACACAACCTTGTTTTCTCATCCGTTCTCACTTCACATGATTTTGACTACCATACAAATCCTAATTCTTTTTAGTTTTTCATACATCGTACTTTATTCATGAAAAAAGAGGTTGTTACATACATAATTTTGCATTTACAGTGCACATGAAGAGTAGTCCAAGAGGACTCAATGAATGCTACCATAGATGCAATGTCAAAAATGCCAAAAAAAGAAAAAAGTGAAGGAGATACAAGAGCTAGCACTAAGATTAGTTAAGAAAAAAGGTAGAACATGATGTAAAGGGCTTGTAATGGAGTCATTTTTGCTACCATGTATGGTTGACCAAGGTGAAGACATAGTCTTCTATCACTAAATAATGTGACAATATAAAGCCATTAGGCCAACATTGCAGCATATGCTTGAAATGGATGATCTCAACCTAGTTGATATTTTTAATAATGCACTATTAATAATAAGTATGTTACATGCATTACTTTTATGCTCTTTTATTTAATATTTTTTGTTCTTAATGTACTTATCAGAGTCAATTTTATATTTTAACTAAAAAGTGAATATATTGAAATAATTTGAAAACTTGAGGATCTAGTTCTGAGCAAATTTGACCACAAAAATGTATTTTGAAAAATTAACATTCTAAACATTGTCAAATAAATTTAGGACTTTCATAAGAATTAAAATAAACATCTTGAACTTTCCAAAATAGATTTATATATATAGATCTAAGTATAACTAGGCTATGAACCGATGTCCTTGATTTTAAGTATAGCTAGCCTAATTTAATTAGGCTTTATTCTATAACTAAGCTAAATTAGTTCTAAAGAGGAAGCATCCAACTATTTTTGGTTAAGGTCCCTAAAAGAGGGATATACATAAACCTCTCTTTTCATTCTTCCACATACATATACCTCTGATATGCGATGTCTCAATTTTATTTTTGGTTATAGGAATCAAACTTATTAAAGGAAGCATTATAAAATTTATTGATTTTTATTTCTAATTTGATTCATTACCTTGAATTATCATGTTCTTCCATTATAATTATTGTTTATGATTATATTGCTTAATTGTTAGGATACATACTAGACATTTATGCTTTATAATTGTATATTAGTTTAAAATTAAAATCTGTAATTGTTTGATAATTATAATGTTATGTAGTAAATAAAAATTAATAATTATGGTCAAATTTTTATATAACTTCTATGAAGAATGTGAACTAAAATTAAACCAATTAGTTTGTGAAATTATTATTTAGATTTGGTTATGTTTCGTATCTTAATTTTATCAATAAATTATATCTAAAGAGCTTTTCCTAATTAGTTTAATTGAAAAGCTTTTTTCAATTAACAATGAACTAAAGAAATATTTAGAATAATAAAACTTGTCATTATTTTAGGCCAAATATTTAATTAAAAAATTAAAGATTTATATTGTCAATGATAAATGTGTAAATCTAATGATTTAGTGCCAAAAGTAAACTTATCTATTGATTTTATTTCCAATTAGTTTTTTTATTAGTTTAATTAACATTGAAATTTTTTCCCCTTTTGTTCTTTTATTTAGATTTGCATAAACTCAATAGGACCAAGTTCACCAATTAATAGATTAATCAAAACTTAATCTCTATGGATTTCACCTCTACTTACCCTTATTACAAGCTTATTAATTGAATGATTTAGAATAATTTTGGTATATCTGACATACATTAAAATTTAACACCATTGTTGGGGATTGATTATTTAAGTAATCTATTTTTTTGTGATTGTTGTCCTACATAACTTGTGTTGTAAGTATATGTATATATATGATAAAGAGTCTAAGTAAAAGCCTTGTCAAATAAGAGACTACATTTAAGCCAAGAAGCACATGAATTTTACACCATTGACTGAGACTTAAACTTATATCCAACCTTACATCATCATCAAGCTCATCACATGACACTGAGACAAAAAGCATGTTTGCAAACACCAATAACAATAATCAAACTCTTATGGAATTGGCATCTCCTAATCTAAACTAACAACTTCGTTATGTTGAGTATCCTAATGGTGATTTTGCTTTTGTGTCAAAATATGGTATAATTGTGGTCTTGCAAGTGAAGATGCACAAAACATCTAATGAAATTCCATATAGCCTAGTTAAACATAAAAATTGTTGAGATATCCTAAGAACAAATCAAGTTGACGACTTTCTTATTCTCCTTGGTTAATTTAGCAAAGGATTGGCTCTACTAGTTACATTTAAGATCTATCATCGCATGAAATGAGATGAAAAGGCCATTCTTAAAGAAGTACTTTCCAACTTTTAGAGCAACTAGCATTTAAAAAAAGATATGTGGAATTTGGTAATACAAAGAAGTTGCCTCTATATAAATGTTAGGAACATTTTAAAAAGCTTTGGGTAAGTTGCCTCTATCATCAAATCAATGATTAACTTTTAATCCAATATTTTTGTGAAAGACTTTTGTCCACAAATAGAAGTCTAATCAATGCAATTAATGAAGAAGCATTGGTTGACAAAACCTTAGAAGTTGTAAGGAATTTGATAGCAAATACGGTTGCAAATTCTAAACAATTTAGCATATTTGACATGATCCACCAAGCAAGAATATTAATAAGGCAAGTAAATCTTCCCTTGAACAACATTTTGCTAGTTTAACTACATCAAATGACTATACAAAACATACAACAATTTTAGGTATGTGGCATTTGCTTGAATCAAAGACATTTAATTGATATATATCCAAAACTTCAAGATGATCCAATGGAGCAAGCCAATGCCATAAGAGGATTCTAAGGGCAACCACCACATAAGTATGATCCTTTCTCCAACACTTATCATCTCAGATAAAAAGACCATCTTAACTTCAATTATAGGAACCAAGAATTGGTTCACAATTCCCTTAATTGCCAATTTCAACAAGTGTCACCACTATTTCATGTTTGAGAAAATACATCTCAAAATTCATGTATGTCTTTTGATGAAATAATGAAGGCTTGTGCTAATAACACCAAATAATTTTAACTGGAAATAAGGGCAAGCATTCAAAACATAGAGAAATAAATGAGTCAACTTGCTATGACCACAAGTAGATTAGAGACACAAGGATTAGCCAAACTACCTTCTTTAACTATGGTAAATCCAAAAAAAAAAAAAAAATGCAAACACCATAGTCTTAAGGAGTGGAAAAGAAGTGAAAGTAGCAATAAAACAAATCCTCAACCTCCTATTTCATCCAATGTTACCTTACTTCCTTTCCCAAGTATATTTGCAAAATCTAAAAGAGATGAGCAATAAAACAAGATTTTTTTTAGATGTCTTACAAGGTGGAAATAAACATACTTTTCCTTAATATAGTCAAAAAAAAAGTGCTTGATATGCAAAATTTCTCAAGGAATTGTGCACCTTTAAAAAGAAACTAAAAGGTGATGAAAAGGTAAGTGTTAGGGAGAATGTTTGGGTTGTTATTCAAAAGAAAAAAACTTCCCCCTAAATGCAAAACCTTGGTACATTCACTATCCCTTGTACAATAGGTAACACTAGATTTGAAAGAGTCATGCTAGATTTAGGAGCATCATTTAATGTTATGCCACACTCTATTTATACTTTTTTTTTAAAATCTTAGTCCTTTGAAAAATTGGTATGATTATACAACTTATTGATCAATCTAATGCCTATCCTAAGGGAGTTGTTAAAGATGTTCATATACAGGTTAATGAATTGGTCTTCCCAATAAATTTCTACATTCTAAACATGGAACATGGCAATTCCCTTAATGTCACCCCTATCTTTTTAAGAATACCTTTCTTAAAGACATTAAGGACAAAGATGGATGTTCATGATATTACACTCACTATGAAGTTTAACAATGAAATTGTTTGATTCAATATCTTTAAGGGCATGAGGTATTCTAGTGATGTGCATTTAGATTTTTTCATTAATATTCTTAATTTTTTAGTTTTTTAGCTAATACCTTAAGAAGGAAGATATCAAGAAACCAAATAAAAAACTACCTTTGTATGAAATTGTAAAAGGCATGATAATGACATTGCATTCATTGTATCCTTTTCCAAAATGGTATTATGTATCTTATATGGAATTACTTGTTTTTAGTGACAAACTTCTATCTTCTATTGTACAAGCATTTACAATAGAATTAAAGCCATTATTGAAGCATCTCAAGTATGGTTTTTTGGGAGATGGAGAAACTCTACCTATGATTGTTGCCAAGAACTTGACCCATTGTAGGAAGAAAAGCTTGTTTGGGTTCTAAGAGATCATAAGATAGTAATTAGAAGGACCATAATGAACATCAAAGGGATAAGCCTATCTATGTTTAAGCATTACATCATACTTGAGGAAGGTTTGAAACCATCAAGAGAAGCACAACATAGATTGAACCCTTGTATGATAGATGTAGCAAAGAAAGAGGTATTGAAGCTTCTTAATGTTGGTGTGATCAACCCAATCTTAGAAAGCAAATGGGTTAGTCTGGTGCAAGTGATTTGAAGGAAGACAAACATCATGGTGGTCAAAAACTAAGGTGATGAGTGAATTCCCACTTGAATTCAAAACAAGAAATGTTGCAACTCATAAATATTATTTTCCTTTACCTTTTATTAATCAAGTGCTTGAAAGGTTAGCTAGTTAATCTCACTATCATTTTCTTGATGATTATTCAAGTCACAACTAGATTGTGATTGTATCAAAAGACCAAAAGGACACAACCTTTACTTGCCCATTTGATACCTTTGCCTATTGACACATGTTTTTTGGACTTTGCAATGTTTTGGACTCATTTCTACGGTGTATAATTAGCATATTTTCTAATTAAATTTAAAAAATCACTAAAGTTTTATGGATGATTTTAATATTAATGGAAACTCTTTTGATGCACATTTAGTTAACATTACAATTGTATTTAAAAGATGTATAACTAACCTTATCTTAAATTCAAAAAAAAATAATAATAATAAAACAAGTCACTTTATGGTAGAACGAGATATAGTTTTTAGGCATGTTATTTCATTTAGGGAAATTAAAGTTGACAAGGCTAAGATAGATCTTGTTTAATCCTTACCTTACCTCATAAGTATGCAAGTTCATTGTTTTCTTGGTCATGTAGGTTTTTATTAAAAATTTATCAAAAACTTCTTAAAGATTACATTGCCCTTATACAAATTATTTAAACAAAAAAAAAATGTGACTTTTGAATTCAATTATGCATACAAGGAAGCATTTAACAAGTTAAAGGAGTTATTGTCATCGGCTCCAATAATTCAACCTCTGAATTTGAGTCTCCCATTCAAGATCATGTATGATGCAAGCAATTATGTTGTAGGAGATATTTTAGGGCAAAGAATTGAAAAAATTGCTCACATCATCTACTATGTTGCAAGGAACTTTAACAATGCCCACTATTATTAGTCCACTAGGAAAAGAAAACTTTTAACTATTGTTTTTGCTTTAGAAAAATTTTTTTCATATTCACTTGGCTCTAAAGTGATTGTTTATTCTAATTATGCAACTTTGATGTACTTGTTATCAAAGAAAGATGCCAAGCCAAGATTGTTGAATGGATTTTTTTATTACAAGAGTTTAATTTGGAGATCAAAGACAAGAAAGGCATTAAAAACCTAGTTATGAATCATTTATGATGTATGGTAAAGGAAAATGATGTATTACCTTACAAGAAATCTTTCCAAATGAACAATTACTTATAATTAAGATAAATGCCCCTTAATATGTAGATATTATCAACTACTTGGTCATAAAGACTTTGCCAAATGACTTGATGAAAGCTTAAAAGAAAAAGATCGAGAGTGATGCTAAATACTACGTATGGAATGAGCCATACTTATCGAAACATCACTCAAATCAAGTGATAAGGAGGTGTGTACCTAAATTGAGTTCTATTATAATCTTACTTTTTATCATTCTTATACTTATGGAGAACACACTACATTAAAAAGAGCAAGAAGAAAGGTACTTGAATGTGGCTTCTTTTGGCCACCATTGTTTTGGAGTTCTTACATGTTTTACAAGACTTGTGAACATTGTTAGAGAACAAGTAAGTTATCTTATGGAGATCAAATGCCACAAACCTCCATACTATTTTGTAAAATCTTTTATGTTTAGAGCATTGATTGCATGGGACCTTTTCCTTCTTTTGGTAATATTTATATTCTTCATGTTGTTGTTTATGTTTACAAGGTGGAAGCTAAAGCTACTAGGATTGATGATTCTAAAGTTGTATAATTTTTCAAGTTTCATATTTTAGGTACGAAACACCAAAAATTTTGATTAGTAATAGAGGCACGTATTTTTACAATCAAATGGTAGAGGCTTTGTTAAGGAAATTATCATGTCACTTATAAGTTGTTAACTATATCTCATCCATAAACAAGTGGACAAGTGGATAAGTGGCATGTCCAATTGAGAAATTAAGAGTATCCTTGAGAAGACAATAAATGCAAATAGAAAAGGTTAGTGCATGCAGCTTAATGATGCATTATAGGTCTATCGTATAGCTTACATGAAACCTATTTACATGTCACCCTATTGACTAGTGGTTGGAAATCCATGCCATCTTCTTGTTGAACTAGAGTGCAAAACATATGAAGATGGATAAAGTGGAGTGAACATTAGAAATTACAGTTGTAAGAGCTTGAAGAAATTTGCAATAAGCCTATAAAATTTCCAAGACTAATAAGAAAAGAATAAAAGTCTTTCATGACAAGATGATCTCCAAGAAGAATTTTGTTGGTCAAAATGTTCTTCTCTACCATTCAAGATTGAAGTTATTTCTAGTTAGATTGTACTCATATTTGATTGGTTCTTTTGTTGTGATGTAGTTGAGATTCAAAGTGTAGAAATAAATAAAGTGTTTACGGTGAATGGCTAGAGGTTAAAACATTATTATGAAGGGTTTCAAGTGTATATTGAGTTAAAAGATTTTATTTGTGCCTCATGACATACTTTGGAGTCGAGATAACAATATTAAAAAAAATATGTTACGTAAAAGGCAACACAAAAATCAAATTTTCTTTTCTCTTCCCTTCCTAATTTATTTTTGATTTCATGAGTTATTATGTATTTTTGACTTTTATTTTCTTCTTTATATTTAATTCTTACATTTTTACAATATATGATTTAAGTGTAAGAAAGAGGACGTTTGTTTTGTTTAATTTTGTTCAATTTTTTTTCTTTAATTTTTTATAAGAAAAAAATATACCTGATCAAACTATTTTAAATTTATTTTTTAGTTTCATAAGTTTTTTTTTTTTTTGTTATTGTATGATGATACAAGTAAATGATAGCCTCCTTACTTGATTGATTAGGAATTTGACAAGGTCTTATGAAGTGAGTTAAGAGTGTTTTGGCTATAATGAGTGTCAAAGTGTATGCTCTCCTAGGAGGTTTGTGTGAATTTATGATTTGACATGGCTATTCATGTGATGTTTAATTTGTGATCACTCCTTAAAGGTTAAAAGTTCAAGTAGTTAGAAGAACAAGAAACAAAAGAAGAAAAAGAAAAAAAGGAAGAAAGAATAAAAAGGTTGAAAATTTATTAAAATAATCTATTCCAAAGTTTTTGAGTTATTTAGTAACTAGAGGTCTTCATCACAAATGTTGATTTTCACATCAAAAGGTGGTTTGAAATATGTCTAACTTGTGAAGTAACCAAGTACTTTCATTGCAAGTGTTAGTATTTAGGTCAAAAAGTAAGTGAGTGTTTAGAAAAGATAATATTTAGTCTCTAAATAAAAGAAAACAAAGAAGAGAAAAACCTTAATTTCTTGTTTTTGTTATAATAAGACAAGGGTAATTGCTTGTTAGATTTTGCTACGTGTAATTGTGTTGATTGTGTATTTGCACAAGCTTATTTAGAAGTATGTGTAGATATACGATTGATAGTTAAAACATGATTAACTTACCTTTTAAGTTGAGATTCATGTTTGAGGGATGTCATGAACTTGAATGCTAGTTAGTTTTTTCTTTTATTTTGTGTGTTGCATGCATTATATTGCATTCATGATAGATTTTGTAGTTATATATTATGAAAATCCACATGAGACATAATTGGTCCATTAAGGGTGACTAAGGGGTTTAAAGGCTTATTGTACACACTTAATGCAATCATGATTTCTACAAAAGTGAGTTAGGATTTGTTTACTTTGCTTTATTTTGCTTGAGGGCTAGCAAAAGTGAAGTGTTAAGGAACTCAATAATGTTATATGCATTATATTTATGCTCTTATATTTAACTTTTTTAGTGTATTTTCTTCCTAAATGTATTTTTTGCAATTAATTTTATGTTTTAGGAGAAGATTGAATGGATTAAAGCAATTTAGAAGCTTAAAGATGTAGTTTTGAGCAAAACTAACCACTAGAAGATATTTTGGGAATTTCACATTCTAAGTATTGTTGGATGGGTTTAAGGTTTCATGAGAATCAAAATAAACACTATGAGCTTTCTAGAATGGCTTTATTTGCAGAAATTCAAGAAAAATTAGGTCATGAATTGGCGTCCTTAAGCCAACTTATAGGCTGATGAAGTTATTATAATTTAATTAGAAGTTATTTTCCAACTAATTTATGTTGGATTTAAAGAGTGAGTGTCCAACTATCTTTGAATTATTTTTATTATCCCTTAAAGCTATAAATAAATATATTAAGGTACCAACAATGAAGATAGATGCAAACCTTTCTTTCTTTTTTTGTTTTTTTCGTTTCTTGTGTGTTATGATATGCAAGGTTGGAGTTTTATTTTTGGTTATGGGAATTGAAATCATTGGAAGAAACATTGTGAGATTTATTAGTTTTTATTTCTAATATGATTCTTTACTTTGCATTGTCATATTTTTCTATTATAATTATTGTTTGTGATTTTATTGTTTGATTGCTAGTCTACATATTAAGCAATTATGTGTTATGATCTATACTAGTTGAAAATTCAAGTTCATGATTACTTTATAATTTGAGTGCTAAGTAGTGAACAAAAATTAATAATTATGATCAAGTATTGTCTAATTTCAATAGAGAACATGATCAAAATTAAATAAATTAGTTTATGAATTTGTTGTTTAGATTTGACTATCTTTCTTATCTTAAGGCTATCACTAAATTATACCTAGAGTGCTTATTCTAAGTAATTTAATTGATAAGTGGTTGAGTAAAGAGATTTTCTCAATTAACAATGAATTAAGGAAAGATTCGAGATAATAGAGTTTATTATTATTTTGAATTGAATATTTAATTAAAGAATTGATAATCTTTTGTGTTAATGATCAATGCATAAATCTAATGGTGTAAAAATTCTTATTGTCGAAGGTGTGTTCAGCTATTGATTTTATTTGCAATTAGGTTTCTGTTTTGATTCATATTAGTTTAATTAAAATCAAATTTCTTCCCCTTTGATCTTTTATTTAATTTTGTGTGAATTCAATAAGATCAAGATCTTAAATTAAATAATTAATCAAAATGAAATCTCTAAGGATTCGACTTATGCTCATTCTAATTACAAATTGGTTAATAAAGTAATTTTGATGTATTTGACACACATCAACCTCCAGGGCTAGTTCTATAAGTACCATAAGAATCATTTAGGGATTCAAACAGCATGTCCAAGGGCAAGGGGATATGATTCTGCTTCTCTTCTTAGAAAGTTATTTCTTGATTCATGTCTTGTGGGCTTAGTTTGTTGGTTAAATGCTGGTGACAATCAATGCAATGCTTTTTGTGTGGAACTTAAATTTGAAGACCTTTTTTATTTGTATTATAAGTTACGTTGTTGGTAATTTTTTTACTACGAATCACTTTTCATAGCATGTAAGCGGATTTAACTTCAGTTGGCCTAATATGTAAGAGATTATGTCTCTTGATCCGAACTAAGTGATCTAGCTCCCAATGCATAAGTCTAAGCAACGAATTGGTATTGGTTTTGATCAGATAACCAAAATTGGATGGAAAGGACG
This sequence comes from Rhizophora mangle, assembly GCA_037832345.1. Classification (NCBI taxonomy): domain Eukaryota; kingdom Viridiplantae; phylum Streptophyta; class Magnoliopsida; order Malpighiales; family Rhizophoraceae; genus Rhizophora; species Rhizophora mangle. Next base: position 4,291,410 of record JBAPLJ010000181.1, on the reverse strand, counting down.
CGACAGTATCTAGTAATGTTGGACCACCTAACCTAGATTGAGGCGTTGGGAACACACTGACAAAATAATATTATTAAAATATATATTATTTTACAATAAAGGCATTGACTACTTTGAAAAGAAAATAAACATCTTCAATGAAATTAAACCAGTAGAGCAGGTTCCTGTGGATAGTATAGGAATATCAGTTGGGTGAGCCGTAAGCCATGCAATCTATAGTGGCTTTGATAAATTGATGGTAGATTATCAAGACAAAGAGACTATATTCAATTCACAATCTTAAAAGTGCCATTTGATATACGTACTTGCCAAATACCTACTACATATAGTAGATAAAAATGACGCTAGGACACCTTTCTAGTTCTTGGACGTTGGAATTACCTTCATAGTCAAACAGACAAAATCATAGGCTCAGGCTGGATACCAATAACCGATGGTTGGAAATTATAATTTAACAATTTTTTTGGCCCGCGGTAATATATTTCATGCAACTATATTTCAGTTTAACTGAAGTCATGCAAATTCATATTAATTTCAAAATAAGGCATCGGTCTTATTAGCTAACAATCATTTTAATCCAGTTCTTGTAAGATTTTAATGTAATAAAGATGTGCAAGGGTACCGAAAATACATATTGGCGACAAACTACAGCGTATATGGCAAATTGCCAGGATTTTGGTTTAAAAAAAAAAAGCAAACAATTTTAGACTCATTAAACCAAAGGCTTATGACCTAGTAGCTAAGATGGCTTCATTCCCAATTTGGGGTGTCTATAAGATCCTTCAAACCTTAATTTCCAAGCCTCCGAAAAAGCCACTGTCGAAATTCTTGCCCCAAAAGAACCATTGTCAAAACGCAACGAGCTATTGAAGGCTTGTTGTCACGGTTATCTTACCTAAGGGAAATTACAATCGAAATCTAGAGTTTTTTCTCTCAACAATAATGGGTTGCATGAATGGTCCCAACACAACCCAATGTCGTAACCCAAAGAAGAAGATAAAGCTGGTACAAAGATTGAGATAAACTGGAAGAATTGCTATATATTTTCGTTGAGATATAGACAAGCTTTATACAGATGTTCCAACTCAAAAGTGGAGAAAGATCGTTAATTTTCTAATTACAAGAGTTACCAAAAAGTAAAGGTATGTACAACAAGTCTAAGATCTGAATGTAGACAATTCAACTAGGTGATCTTGGATTGAGAATCAGTCATAATACTCATTGGTTGAGAATTACATTTAATATGCCCCTTGAAGATGGTGGTCGGTGGAAGAACACCAATCTTGACTCGCAATAAATTCCACCAGTGCCTGTGGAGAGACTTGGCGAGCGCATCAGCAAGCTGATTAATGGATGAGACATGAGACGTGCAAAGTTCACCATTATGTACTTTATCCTAAACAAAATGAAAATCAATGGCAACGTGCTTCATGCGAGAGTGAAAGTCAGGATTGGCAAAAAGATAGGTCACACCAATGTTGTCATAAGAAGCAACAAGGGTAGTAGGAAGGGTGACTCCTAGTTCACGAAGTAGGGATTGGGGCCAATTCATTTCAGAGGTGATGGAAGTGACAGCTTGGTTCTTGGTTTTAATTAAAGACCAAGCAACTGAGCACTGCTTTTTGGAGCTCTAGAAGATAGCCTTGTAACTAAGAAACACAACATGGGAATTTGTTGATGTATGCTCATCAAGATTTCCAGCCCAATTTGCATCCAAGTATCCCTGAAGTAGAAAAGGAGACTAATGATGCAGAAACAGACCATGAGTAATAGTGCCACAAAGATAGTGAAGAAGTCGCTTGACTGCTGACCATTGAGTGAATGTGGGGCGATGCATGATTTGAGAGAGCTTGTTGACCGTGAAGGCTATTTCAGGACAAGTTAAAGACAAATATTGCAGACCTCCAACAATAGATCTATATTCAATGGCATCGATTAGAGTGCTACCATCAAAAAGTTTGGGAATTTGATTAGGTGAAATAGGTGTGGGCACATCATTGGCAGCAAGGATCTTCATCTTTTCCAAGTGATTATGAATGTACTTTGAAGCATGTCAATGCTAATTAGGACAAAAAATTCAAGAGTCATACTTGGAATAAATGCCTTGAGAAAGCAACTAGAAGCTCAAGTTAGGATGAATTCAAGACTACTCGGAGGAAATGAGAGTTAAGGCTAGAAGCTCATGATGATATCATCAAGCCTACAAGCCTTGTAATTATTTTAAGTTGAATATTTAATTAAAAAATTAATGATTATTAGTATAAATGATTAATATATAAATTTAATTGTATAAATATCTTAAAGATATATTTATTTATTTTATTTTATTTATAATTTTTTTATTTTATTTTTATTAATTTAATTAAAATCAAATTTCTCTTTTTTTTACTATTTTATTTATATGAACTCAATAAAATCAATATTATTAATTAATTAATTAATTAAAATTTAATTTCTATAAATTCAACTTCTACTCATCTTTGTAAACTTGTTAATTAAGTGATTTAGAATAATTTTAATGTATTTAGCACACATCAAAAAGTAAGAATTAAGGTTTTTCATTTTGGGTCTTATTTAATTTTAAACTTAAAGGAGATAACATTTTTTTTTTCTTGGGAAAAAGATCATGCCTTAATTTGATTTAGTTTAATATTTATTTATTTTTTTAATCCTTAATATAATAATATCTAATTTTACTATGAAATTTCATTTAGTCATGATATATTTGATAAGAACAAAAGGAAGAAATATTTTAGTATATTAACCCATCAATATATCATATAAATTTTAATTTTTAGAATATATTTTGTAAAAATAACATGACTTTGTTTTTACTTAATCTTATGTTTTTTAAAAAATATTAATATTCATTAGATCATAAAAATAAGGAAATATGTGTTTGATATATTTTTTATAAGTGATAATATTAACGAAAATTTGAAATAAAAAATTTTATTTAGTAATTATTGTTGTATTCGTCTTTTATTCAACTTAATTAAGAAATTACACTCTCCCTCTTTATCTTTATCTGTCTCCTTAGGCTATTAATTTGTAATTGGATTGTTGTAACCTTTATTTAGACTGTAGCTAGTGTTGTATTTGGACATGAGAAAAAAGGAAACAACAAAACCAAAAATAAAAAATAAAAAATAAAGAGAGAGAAGGAAAAAGAAATAAAAAATAAAAAAAAGAAGAGAAAAAGATAAATAAATAAAAATAATAAATTATTATTAAAATTTAAGTTTAATTACAACAAAAGCCCAACCTAGTATGAATAAAGCACAAAGGGAGAAGATAAGCATTGTACAAGTTTACAACTCAATACAATAAACCTAGAGATATTGCCCCATATTACAAAAGGAACTCGATAGCCCAAATACATTAAAGAGCCTTATGATTACAAACCAATAACACTTTGGACTTCTTAAGGCCCACTCTCTTCAAACGCAAGATTAAAAGGTCCAGCAAAAGCTCTGACAAGTCCAGTAAGCTCCAGCAAAGCTTTAACAATACCAACGAGTAAGCCCACTAGCAAACTCATTACCTAGTCATGAAAGATGACAAAGTGAGTGCATTATCTACAATAGTGCTTATAGTACAATTTTAACAATAAAAATATCCAACAAATCTCATGAACCAATCAAATGAGATTAAATTTCCTATAAGAGGGAGGGGACTTTAGGAATGGACAAAAAGGGAGAAGTGATAGAAAAACAACCCTAACATAGAAAGGGGAAAAAAAAAGTAAAAAAGTAACCAATAAGAAAAAGAAATTAAGAGAAAAAAAAAAAAAAAAAGGACAATAGAAATAGTACATATAGAAAAAAAAGAAAGTAAAAAATTTACCAACATATTTATTCATCATTCACTATCATCTTGTGTAAATATTAAATGTAGCAAGATGTACTCCAAGTACATATCTTATTCCTTCATATATATTCATTACAAGGATCTTCAATGGACAAATACCATGATATTTTTTCTTATTAAAGAAACAACAAATTTAATTCATTGCTTTAATCTCTCAAGAAATGGTTGAAGAAAATTCACTTAGAGGGTTAGTAAGCAATCATAGTAAAAGGGTTTTACTCACATTTCAGTTGTTAATTTTAGCAATTTATTACTCTTACTCTATACTTTTATGTTTTTTCATATTATTGATTTTATTTTTTGTGTTTTATTAATAATTTATTTTCTAGTCATATTTTCTATCTTCCATATTTTGTTTCCTTTTTTTTTCATCTCTTACTTTAATAAGTTATTTACATTTAATCTTTACATTCAAGTTCTTTATAGTCTTTCCATCTATGTTTTGTGTTGTTTGCTTGCTTAAATTAGCTTTCTAGCCATTATTTGTTCATACAATTTTCATTTAAGCTTTCTATTGTGTTATTTATGCTATTACAATTGATTTAGTAGCTTTAAATGATTAACCTTGCATTCCTAATTGAATAGGTAGATTAAATCTTTAATTTAATTACATAAATTAATTTTTAGTAACCAAAATATTCAATTACCTACTTTACTACAAGAACAACTTTCCCAATACCATTCTATACCATTTCCACTATTCTTAGCTTTATTATCTCACTTTTATACATATTACACTCAAATCTTTCACCTCTCATATTATAACCCCATTTTCAACAAACAATTAATAAATGAGAATTTATTATATTCATTCCCTTTTACATTTAGTTATTTTTAATGAGTTTTATACCTATTTAAACTAATTAAAATATGTTTTATAGCTTAAATTTTTCATTAAATCAGAGGTAAAAATTGAAAAAGTGTTCTTCAATGAAGTTGTAGTAAACATCCCAAATTTTCCAAATAAGGATTGTGAGTCCAAATCCAAGTTCATTTAGACCTTGAGACAATGCTTCAAAAACAAGGAGAAAAATTAAAGTCTAATCCTAATTAGTGAATGAATTCCAATTGAGGTAAGATTCCTATTTAAGCACTAAGTACTTAAATGGGCATGACTTGAGTTTCAAACTTCCAAATCAAGTAATTCAAAAGCCTAAATTGAAGCACACATTCTAGCCTATAATTGTTATAAAGAGACTCACACCTAGATCGGTTGTTTAATGGTTCAAAAATAGTGAAAAAGTTGTAGAATTTGTTACAAGTTGAATTAAGTTAGCCTCATTTTTAAGCTCATAACATAAACTCTAAACCTTTGTTTTGAGCAAGACTTGATGTGTTAGAAAGCTGGAGATAAGGATTATAACTTTCATAAAGAAGTTAGACCTAATTATATTTAGTCTAAAATCTGCTTGAAAACTAATATAGAAATTATGAAAGATTAAGGAAACAAGATCAAGGTGCCTTTGAGATTTCATGAGATTTTCTTTTTAGAGTTTTTAGGGTTTGCTAGTGGCTGCTATGTATGTTTTTTAAGATATAAATAACCATCTTTTGAGAGTAGAAAATGGGGGGAAGACAAAGAAGGAATTCTTTTTTAACATGTATAATTAGACTCTTCAATGATTTAAGGAAATTTTAAAATTTATAATATTTTAATGGTATAGATTGTTTTAGTATGTTGTTCTCTTTTTTTATAAAATTATTTGGGTTATTCTAATTTCATGGTTAAATAATTGTTTGTCCAATGAATTTGGTAAGACATGTTAAATTGATTAAAATGAAATCAATTGCTAGAATTAGGAATTATAATTCGTTTTTATCTTCTTTTAATGACCAAGAAGCAAATAACAATAGAAGATTATGAACAAGTTTTCATTTTATTATTATGAATAACTCAACATAGGTTAAACAATTCAAGTTTGTGTATTTATTACTTGTATTAACCTATTTTCCCAATTCTTGAAGATGCTAGCATATTACTCTTAAAAACTTACTCTAAGGCTATAATGGTTAGAATCTAAGTGAAGAATTTATTTTGCTTAGTAAATATGTAAGAGAAAATTTAGGTAATAGATTTTGTTATTATTTAAGGTAGTTACATTAGAATTGAAACAACATTGTGAGTGTTCAAAATTATTAAATATCATAATCACAAGTAAACTTGGAAATAGACTTTTAGTGTTAAATTTTTCTATATTTTATTTTGTTTCATCAATTTATTTACATTATTTATTGCAAAATAAGGATTCAACTTTTTCTACTAATTATGTTAAAGTCTTTAATCTTTAATTAATCAATAGTGAATTTAATACACTCCCTATGAGATCAACCTTACTCAAACTATCTACTATTGAATATCAATAGTAAAGTATTAAATTTTTTATATCCTAGTGACAATTACCAAAATTTAACATTGTTGCTAATGAGTGTTTTTTTTTTATAAATTTTTGCTTTATGTTTTCTACTAAGTTGATTATAACATTATCTCTCCTTTTTTTTTTTATGAAGTTTTGTGTTTTTTAGATGCCTTTGGTATTTTAGCATTTTTAGTTATGACAACATTATTTATTAAGAAAATTTTGGTTGAATTAGATGATAAGTCTATACTATTTCAAAGGAAACAATGTTCTAAGTAAAACTAATAACTAAGCTATTAACCCCTCCCTTTTAGGCTCTAAAAACATTGTTTGATAGAATTTTGGCAATTTCATGTGTTTTTGGCCATAGATTTTTATCTTCTTTTTTTTTTTTCCTTTCTTAGTTAATTTTGCATGATTTATTTATTTTATATTTATTTATAATTTATAATTTGATCATATAACTATGGTAAACTAAATTTTGATATAGAAATTGAAAAAACCTTATATATGTTAAGGAGAGAAGCTTAGTAGAATCAAGAATAATTTATGGTTACCTCACCTAACATTAACATAATACTTCATTTTGTATCTAATAATTCATCTAGTGATTTAAAGTTTGAAGACATGGCTACAAAAGACCAAACTTTAAAATAGTCTACTACCTCTAACTTTAATTTATGGCCTTTGTGTATAAAATATCCTAAATTAGTTATAGCTTTTGAGCTTATATCGGAATTGATACATTTGTTACCCAATTTTCATAATCATGCAAGTGAGGATCCCAATAAGCATTTGAAAGAATTCCTTGTTGTCTATTCAAGCATAAAGCCAACATATGTGATAAAGTAACAAATAAAATTAAGAGTTTTTCCATTCTCCTTAGCTAATGATGTCAAGGATTGACTTTACTCTTTACCATTAAGGTCAATCATAACATGGAACAAAAAGATGAGATAGTTTTTGGAAAAGTATTTTCCAACTTTTAAGGCTATGAATATAAAGAACAAAATTTATGGTATTCATTAGTATAATGGAAAGACTCTTTATGAGTATTAGGAGAGATTCAAGAAGTTGTGTGCAAGTTATCTACACTATTGAATAAGTGACAAGTTATTGATTCAATATTTTTATTAAGGCCTACTCCCTACAGACAGAAACATAATAGACACAACAAGTGTAGGAGCTTTAATGGATAAAATACCAAATTCTACAAGGATTTTGATCTCCAATATGTCAGCAAACTCTTAACAATTTAGGATAAGATAAAGTACCCCAATTAGAAAAGTAAATGAGACAAATATATATTTTTTTTAGCAATAAATGTTTTATCTTGCCTTTATTTTTTGACAGATGGCTATGGGAAACATGCAATAAGCTAAGGCGTATGGCATATATTCAAAAGTGGGACATCCAATAGACCCATGCCTAATTTTTCAAAAGAAACAAGTAAATATTGTAAGATAATTCTCAAGCCAACTAAGGAATATGATTCCTATTCTAATACATATAATATAAGATGGAGGGATAACTACAATTTGAGCAATAGGAGAAATAGATAATTTAGAATGCATATCAAAACAAACAAGAAGGATTTTAGCAAACCCAACAACCACATCAACTTAAACAAGCAACTTTGTCTAGTTCAGGACGACATTGGAAGATATGTTCAAAACTTTCTTAACTCATATTTTACAATTAAAATGGGAGACAAAGGTCAACATGCAACATTTGGAGAATCAACTAGCTATCATAGTAGGTAAATTAGATGTTTAAGGTTAAGAAAATTTACCTTTTCAAACTAGCTACCATAGTAGGTAAATTAGATGTTTAAGGTTCAGAAAATTTACCTTTTTAAACCTTAATAAATCCAAAAGAGATTAAGTGTGACATATCATTGAAAAGTGGAAAAAAATTTGGAAAAGCCACATAAGAAAACACCTATTGTGCACTAACTGAGAGATGATGAGAAGATAAGAGTGGGTGAGAACATATTTGTAATTCTCCAACGGAAACTTCTCCCTAAGTGTAAAGATCTAAGTATGTTCACCATCCCGTGTAAAATAAGTCATATCAAGTTTAAAAGAGTTATGTTAGATTTAGAAGTTTCTATTAATATGATGCTATGATCCATTTATACTTCTTTAAATCTAAGACCTATAAAAAATATTGGTGTTATTATACAATTAACTGATTGCACTAATACTTACCTTAAGGGCATAGTTGAGGATGTGTTTGTGTAGGTGAACAAGCTAGTGTTTCTAACTGACGTTTATATAATTGATACAGATGATTGATGCTTCTCCTAACTCTACACCCATTTTATTAGGAAGGTCATTTTTAATAGAGTTAGGACAAAAATTAATATGGATGAGGATATCTTGATAATGGAGTTTAACGATAAATGGATTTGATTTAATATTTATGAAGTCATAAAATACCATAGTAATGTCCACTCAATTTATATCATTAATAAGCAATGAAGAGTTAAACATGAGTTTATAAAAGAGAGAGAGAGAGAGAGAGGTTGTGCTAGTTAAGGAGTTGAAGAAAATTATGACTACATTGCATTATTATCAATAATTTCAAATAGGTATGAATATAAAATTAAATTTTTATAATTTAATTTTTTTATAATTTATTTTGTTTAATTAATTTTTTTTATTTTATTTATTATAAAATCAAAATTCAATATTTTTCTTCTAATAATATTAAAATTTTTATTTTTATTCATTAATTAATAGTTCATTGATTATACTCTCTATGCGACCAACTCTTACTTAAACCATTTATTGTTGAGTAATCAAAAGTAACATATTAAATTTTTGATACTTTAACAAAGACTATCAACGATACAAGACATTTCAAAAGGTAAAATATAAAAAATACACACTAAAAAGCAAAAAGAAGACGAGGAATACTTATCTTGCCCTTATTGCTTCTTAAAATTGTCTAATACCAACTATTCAAACCATCCTTATTTTTTTGAGTCCATGAAGAAAAGGTTAAGATCTCTCTGAGTTTTGCAAATGTAGTAATAAATTCATGCTTTCGTGTGATTTGTTGTCAGAGATTGATAGATTGGGTGAAAATGTGTTTATTAATCTCTTTTTAAATTTTCCAATGATTTGTGTTGGAATCCAATTTTTTGAATTACCTAATGTGACTATCGATGACCACTAGTCCCTGTAGCCGGTCAAGGCAGTGGCGAATCACTCTTCTCCTCTAAACTCTCTACTTCTTTACAATAATAAAATAATACAATAAAATTAATCAAGGTTTGTAAAACTAAAAAAGAAAAAAAAAAAAACTCTCAAAAGAAAAATTAAACACCTAGTTTGACCATCAAATCGGGTCGATCTAACTCAGTTTTCTCTCTACAGTCGAATCCATATCTGAATCCACAACCCACAAACATAGTCTGAGTCATCGAACTGCCATGCAAAATAGCAAAATTCATCCCAAACTCATCTCATGGAGCCATAAACCAAGATCATGCTTTCAAAACCACAAAAATTGCCAAATCACGAACTCATTAAGACAAAACACATGAACTCGAAACTCTTAAGTCCAAAATTTCCAACACACACAAACACACAAAAGTAGAAGGAATTAAAATTGGAGAAACTAAGACTTTTGAGGGTGATCCAATACTAAAAAGCCCGAAACCCGAGAAAAAGACACGACAAAAATCAAGATGGGTGTGGGTGAGAACAAAGCAAAAAGCAATGGAACCAAAGAAAATGCCAAAAGAAAAAAGCAGGAGAAGAAGGTAAGGTTTCATGCAAAAATGTCACATCTATATTACACTTACAAGGTGAAACCTTTTTGACCAAATGAACAGAGAAATTCCGGGACGGTGGTTGTTAAAGGTACAAAGAAAATATGTGTTCAAAGCACCAAATGGTGCTGTTTTGGAACACAAGGAAATGAATTTTGCTTTTAACAAGTTTGGGCGAGTTTTTGACAAATTTGACGGTTCGCCATTATGGCAAGATTGGGAGCCAAAACATTGGCTGTCATTCTTAGGCTTTTAACGCTTGCTTTTGGGTTAATTTCCAAGTCCATATTAATCCCTCCATTGATTAAAGCTTGATGTTTCAATGATAAGTTTCTTGGACACTCACTAGCTCGCTCTCTATGTAATTAAAAAAAAAAAAAAAAAGGAGGTTGAAATGGTAAAAGAATAAGATGAAATTATAGGGGAAAAAAATGTAAAATGGAATAATGGCATAAGAGGGGAAGCATCGGCAATTAGGTTCCTGGACCAAAAAGGATGCTTTTAAATGATCATTGTCTTGTTGTCATTTTGGGCAATAAAGGGGCAATTTGAGTGAACTTTTTCGGATTAGGCTTTCTTAATTTCCAATGTCAAGCCTCTGTTCTCTAGTTGAATATCCAAATACAATCTTTCTAGTTGAATGTCTACACTTTAGGCCTTAAAATCCACTCTTATTGGGTTTTAATCATCTCTAATTTATTAGTTTTTTGTTTAACTTTGGATGCCACCTTGTCAATAATGTGATAAGTCCTCTTAAATATACCTAATTTCTTCTTGTCAACAATTCCCTTAAAGTCTTCAATTTTTTTTTTTCTTGGAATTAAGAATCATTGTTCAAGAATTTTACAATTTAAAAATTTAAATCCACTCGTTGGGTTGCAAGAGATAAGGAAAAATTTTCACACTCTTCGAGTTTAAAATTTAAGTTCATTTGAGATTTTGAACTTCAACTATCAAAATGAATTTGCTGAGGAAAACTCATAATTCATTTGAGCAAGTAAATGCCTCCACTAATCTTCTTGTCCAAATTTCCTTTTAAAAGAAAATTTTAAATTCCAGACAAAATTTTAGGGAAAAAAAAATACTTATTACTTTTTTAATTTTTGATTCCAAAATTCAAGGAAATTACAACAAACCCGTCTTTTTTTTTTTTTTTTTTAACTTTTGGTGTAATGGACCCCTCTTAAAAATTATACATTTCTTATTAAAAAGTTAATATAAAGAATCATCATAAAAAATAATCAAATACTCTAACAAAAACATAAGGATCATTCTTAAAATTTTTATAAACTTATAAAAATTATAATTTTTCATTAAAAATATTGCATTACTTTAACAAATTTTTAATAATAGCACAAAGTTCACGCAAGATGTATGTGATTGTGTACGACAAGTTTTACAATGTGATGAAAAGAAAAAAAAAAACAAATAAATAATAAAAAGATAAAAATAAATAATATCAATAATTATAATAAATATTTAAATTAATTATAAGTTCTACTAAATATTATTGTACTTTCAAATTTTAATACAATAGGCAAAGTCTCCCTGAGGCATTATAGTTTTCAAAAGTTCAAATTACGCCTAAAGTAATTGATGATGATTCCGAGTCAATTAGCAAAACGACTCAAGCTGTATTAAACACCTTAAGTTCAAAGTAGCACAATTTTTTTTTTTTTTTTTTTTTTTTTTTTTTTTGCATTCGCTACATTTTTTTTTTCCCTCAGGAGTGTATTTTAATAATTATAAAAAAATTATATTAATATAAATATTTTTAAAAAAAAAAAAAAAAAAGAGAGAGATACTAACCTAAAATGACAAATGAAAAGAATAATAATGTAGTATAAATGTTTTCATTTATAAAGTAACTTAGTATATGGAAATTATTTTTAAATATGAAGGAGAGGAAATGACCCTAAAGGTATTTCTAGGTTATTTTTTCTCCTGCTACTTTTAGATAATTATATAAAAAATTAGCAAACTTTTACAGTAATATCGAAAAATTCACTTAACACTTTTTTCGTCTATTATTGATAATTAAATAGCAAATAACAGTATTTAAAAATTAAACCAAATACCTTCTAAATCAATATCAATTTAATTGTAGTGATTGACGTACCAAGGCTTCGTGGAAAGCAAGTTCACCAACAATTGACAACGGTTGTGTGCAAAAGTGCTGAACAAACCCCATAAATTCAATGTTCATATCCAACATTTAATGCAAAAAAAAAAAAAAAAATTTCCAGTGCAAGTATAAGATACTTAATATAGACGGACATAAAGTCAGTGAGGCCATTCTTTCCAAATTTGACAGCCCAATAGTGCTATCTGAATTTGATAAAATGGTAATTAAATTTAAAATCCGACCGGAACCCTTTCTTATAACAAAAGAAATAAAAGTGATTATTCTCTAATCATTCCCAGATTAATAGTATTCTTGCTAAATATAATATTTGCATTTTAAAATAAAATTGCCTCAAATATAGAGCAGATTTCATTGCCATTGGGACTCCAATTTTTACTAATTAACATTGACACAGAAAATTAAATCCATTGCCATTTACTCCTTTTTTCTACATGCCAAATTTTTTACGTGTCCAAAATTCAGGAATTATGATAATTAATTCCAACCAGCTAAATTTGTTGGAGCAAATCTAAAGTTCATGCACACCGGGGCCCCACCTACCGCGTCACGTAATAATCAAAATGGTGATGTAAATATCACTCTCTTGTGACTAACTGTGAGTGCATCGGGGTAAAATTATATTTCGCCCTTTATATTAAATTTTGACATATAAAGAACAGCAAATATTCATCGAGTCACCAATTGTTCAAATAACATGAAAATGAAAATTTTCATAATTATTATTATTATGCTATAAATACAAATTATGTACATTTCTTCAACATGACATGTTTTAATGTATTGCTAAATATTATTTAATTATGAAATAATGTATAAATGTTTGCATCAAGAATATTGTAATCCTAACACATTAACTAATGTTTGCTTTATAAGTTAAAAACATGAGCTGCAAGTAAATATAACTTTTTTAGCATTTTTTTGGCGATATCATATAGATAATAAATTTATCATTATATTCACAAAATGATTTGTAAATTTGTTTAAGAAACCTTACACTTTATTGTTTTAAAAAGGAAATGATAATATAAAATATCATTAATTAATATATATATATATATATATATAATACAATAGTATCTCATTAATGTTTATTATTGAATGAGTTAGTTTTACATTATTTTATTTATGTACGATGGAAGTCAAATTTTTTTACATACTATAACTATTGAATGCTTTTAAAAATATCTTGACAAATAAACAAATATATTAATTGTTCTAATTAAATAGAGTTAAAAATAGAGAATTTAAAAAAATATATATAATTTTTATATTATATAGATGAAATATTATTATAATTTAAAATATTTTTTATATAATATAAAAATTAATTATATTAACTTGAATTTATAATTTTTATTTTACCCAAATTTTTGCTATATTTTATTTTAAATTACATTGATATTAAAATATCACCTATAAATGACAACAATTATTAGTTATTATTATTATTTATTTTTTAAGTAAAAAATTTATTAACTTTAAAATTAAGAATTATTTATTAATATTATTATTTAATTTTTATATACAATATATATACTATTTTAATTATTATTAATACTAAATGAGTTTTGTTTATATTTTAAATTAGTATTAATAAATTTGTTATATAATATTATATTTTTTAAAAATATATTTTTATTTATTAAATAATATATTATAGGTAAAAATTTTAAATTTAAATTAATATAAATAAAAATATACTAAATTATTATTTTAGTTATTATTTCTAGTGATTAGTTATTGTCACTATGATTCAAAGTCCTTTAATTTGATCTCAAAAAAATTAAATAGATCATTCTTAAAACTTTAACATAAACATTATATGACTTTTGGATGCAAATATTTGTTTATTAGATGAAAAAATGTTTTTTTTTTTCAACAAAATCTCTTTTCATGATTATTATTATTATTATAATGATTGATAAAATTTTTTGATTTAATAATTTTCTAAAATTACCTCTCAAACTTATAAAGTGAACCATAATATATATATATATATATATATATATATATATATATATATATATATATATATATATATCTCTCTCTCTCTCTCTCTCTCTCTCTCTCTCTCAAATGCAATTACATTGAAACCTCTTGTGACAATTGATGTCAATTGGATACCATAATATCGTGATGGTAATGTTAGCATATTTTTTACTAGACACTTAACAAGCACTAGAATTGAATCTAGTAAAGATGAAAATTTTGACTGAAAGAGTGCAAATTATTTACAAAGAAGTCAATTTGCAAGACACCCCTTTAGTCACATTAGAATGAGAAGTTTACAATCTAACCTTATAGATATAGATCTACACAAATAGGTGTTATAAAGCTACATATGTGTCATCATAAATAGGATATATGGAATCTCCTAGAGCATCGACATCACAAGTTTAGTTTCTTATAGACTCTGAGATATACCTTGAGCTCAATATTTTGAAAAAGGATTTAGAAAAACTTTTTGAAATTAAAAACAAAATTTTAAGAAAAGAATTTTATGATAATTGGAATAAAAAAAAAAGTGAATGGTTTTTAAAATATTCTAACAAGATTATTATAATTAGATGATCAGAGAAAGAAATCATGTTTTATTTTTTGATTAGTTTGATGAGTATTGCTTTCAATGGGGATATGATTATCCTTAGACCTCATTTATAGAGGAAGATGAAATTCAAGCTCTAATCAAATCACAATAATAGGAATTGATGAATGGCTCGAAAGTTGAGTCTATTCATCCTCCCCCATATGAAATTCAATTCAAGCATAAGGGAACTTTTGTTCTTGCACTCAAGGTATGACAAGAACATGAAGATTTTTCATCAAAAGACATATAAAAATTAATTGAACAAAACAATTATACAAATAAAATTTTGCAAACAATTGACAACCAATTTTCTAATGTGGATGCCACTATTTCAAATTTTTTTTGTTTTAAGAGAAATTTCAAAATTAGAAACTCATGCTATAGAATTTTCAAAACCCATTTTTAAACTTTTTCAAATTTTAGATAATGCTTTTGATAAATTTCACCAAGTTTTGATGCTTAGGTTATAGGCTCTATAAGAAACTAAAACTAATGCCTTATTGAGCAAAACCATCTAGACACTTTAAGAATCTAGATCTAGCAAAGAGTCATCCTAAATTTCAATGTCCAATACTAAATCTCTTAAGGTTCAACACATTAAAGCTAAACCTATGGGGCCATCCATAAGGATGTATTGCCCTAAACCAACTACACATACCCTTGCTTTTGAAGAAAGATTGCCTTTTCTTTAAATCATATATAGTTCTAATTCAATTTATGAATGAAACATTGATGGATATTTAGAATATTAGATTCTAAATCTCCTTCAACAAATAACCATGGTGTCTAATGCTTATATGACCTATAGTCATACTTTTGACAAACCATTGTTGAAATCTTAGTTGCAGGATTTTCAAGACAATTAAAAGGCTGGTGGGATCATGTTCTCACTTTAGCTAACCTTACCACAATTTTCCAAGCTATCAAAAGAGATATTTATGGTGAACCTCTTCTTGATGAAAATAGCAAGACTTCGTGAGGTTGTGGCAAGTCTCATCTTTGCCATTACCAAACATTTTGTTAGTAATCCTTCTCACTTAAAGGATAAGACTTCAGGACCCTTATCCAATCTTAAATGCAAATATATGCACACTTTCCATTGGTATAAAGATATGTTTCTAACTTGTGTCATGCAACAAGAAGATGTAAACCAAGTTTTCTGGAAAGAAAAGTTCTTAATTGGTTTACCCAAGCTACTTGGTGATAAGGTAAGAACCAAATTGCAAAATCAATATAATGGTCAAATTCCTTACCACCAACTTGCATATGGTGAACTAATTGATTTTGTTTAGAAATAAGGTTTACAAATTTGTACAAATATGAAACTTTAATGACAAGTCATAAAGGAGAAAAGGTAGATTTGGAAGCAACTTGGATCTTTTTGTGTCTAATTTGATGACAATCTCTACCAAAAGGAAAAGTCCAAAAGCAAACATAAACCCATATCTAAATCAAAACACCCATACTAAAAAAAATCAAACCTAAATAATTTTAAAAACATTCTGAACCTAAATTAGAAAATAAACCCAAAAAATTTCAACCAACAAAGGCCTAAATGACCAAATGTACTTGTTATAGATTTGGCAAACCAAATCACTCGACCCGTTACTATAAATTGAATACAAAAATCTAAACACTTAAGCTAATAGAAAATGCCCAAGCCTAGCTATAAGCCCTATTGGTTGAAATCTCAAAAGATAGCACTCTAGAGTTATCCTCTAAGAATGAAGCTAGACTCCAAATTAACAAATTAAGAACTTCATTATCAGAAATAGAAATTGGATCGGAAGAAAAGGAGGTATGTGTCCTAACACTTAATCAAGAAAAAATATTGGAAATTCTTCATTTGTTAGGAAATGATCAAGCCAAGGCCCAATTTCTCCAAAAACTCCTTGACAACCCATTTTCTTCAAATTCAAACACTTTGCTCCAATCCATTAAGACTCCTTATAATGTTAAGGATGTCCTAAAAAGATTTGACCAATCATAATCCAAACCTATTACTTTAACAAACTTGAAACAAGAAATAAACCACATCAAACATGAAATTCATGCACTCAAAACCCAACAAACAAAAGACCATCAAATGCTAGTATCCCTACTAGATTGCATTCAAACATTTCCAAAGTGCCCTCCCTTGCCTATAAAAGAGATCTCAAACCATTGTAACAAGCAAGCTTCTAAATGAACACTTCTCTATGAATATCCCTTGTAAAAATCAATTGTTCTTTAGAAGTCTTTCTTGTAAGTTTTCTTACAAGTATAATAAAATTATTTTTTTATTTGCATTCAAACATTTTTGCATTCTTTTAAACTTTTCTTCTATAATATATAGGCTAAAAACTAGTAACTGTTCTCAAAGAACTTACTCTAGAATGCCTTCTAATTTAACATCATGTACTATAGATATAATTTAGAATATTATCAAATAATTTTCAAATTAGCATTTATATCCCTTTGTTGATCTTGATAAAGAGTGGTATCATAGCCATCAAGTTTTCTTATTGAGGGGAGAAGGAGAGTATCCACAGTTCTCAAGTAAGAGAGAAATTGAGTGTGAGCAACAAAAGGTTAGGTGTGAGTAGAGTGGAACCAAATAAGGGTGTTCTAGGTAGCAAGTCCCAGGTGAGGTAGTAAAACCATTAGTATGTCCTAAGATGTAAGTAGGGAAATCTCCAAAGAACCTTCACCAACTTCAACTTTAGGTTTATCTCTTTTCTAGTAAATTTGTCCACTCTTTTCCAACCTTCTTCATCAAGCCATGACTTTATAGTTTCTTCTTCAAGTGTCATCAATGGGGAAGAATTTCTAATTAAAAATTTTGATAAATCTATTAACATATGGCAAATTCCTAAACCAATTGAAAAACAAATATATCCAACTAGTCAGTTTAACCTTCTTTATAAAATTGACTACATCATTAAAATGGAGGAATGTGACTGTTGTCTTTCTAGCTCCATTGAAATGATAAGACTTTTGTCCTCAGCCTCCATTAAACATCACCAAAAGCACTGTAGTTACCTTCATCTTGGTCTTGTCCAAGTAAGTATCAAACCTCTATCTTGTAAAGGATTAAATACTTCTATTTTAGTTGCTTTTAAAGATTATCAACTTAAAAACTTTGATGATTCTCTCTTAGGCATCATAGAATCAAGCCTATGTTATGATCCACTTTATTTCAATTGTTATCTAGCTTACATAGTTTCTTTGCATGATAGGAACAAACTTGATGTTCTTACCTTGTAAATCAAAATACACAACAACAAATTCGCTGAAGGATCAATTTTAATTAGACTTATGTATTGCATATAATATAAGGCCGTGAAATCATCCTTCAATGCAAAAGCCATTCATAAAGAAGGAGTCAAAGGTGAAATAATCCTCTTTTAGACTAACATGCGAAGGGCAAATCTTCACACCCAGACATGAGGTAAGCCTACCTGAATCCTAGTAAAGAGTGCTCTTTATTAAGATTAACAAGGGGATATAAATGCTAATTTGAAAATTATTTGATAAAATTCTAAATTATATCTATAGTATATGGCATTGTTAAATTAGAAGGCATTCTAAAGCAAGCTCTTTAAGAATAGTTACTAGTTTCTAACCTATATACTATAGAAGAAAAGTTTGAATGAATGCATAAATGTTTGAATGTAGATAACAAAAAATAATTTTATTATACTTGTAAGAAAACTTACAAGTAAGACTTCTGAAGAACACTTGATTTTTGCAAGGGACATTTATAGAGAAGTGTTCATTTGGAGGCTTGCTTATTACAATGGTTTGAGATCCCTTTTATAAGCAAGGGAGGCCACTTTAGATACCAAGTGAGGTGGAAAGTTGGCAAGATTAGGATAAAAGTACTTTCAGTAGAATGGGTATTATTGTTTTACTATAAGGTAAAGATAAAAGTATTTTCAGTAGAAAGTGAAAGTAGATTCCTTTCCCCTAACAATTTACTTTACTTTTTCTTTTTACCTTTGTCCTATTCAACCAATGAATCTTCCTCTTTTGCTTTTGATTTTGATTTTTCATCTTTGATGACCAGTGGACCATTGATGTAGTCAAATGGGTCATGATTTGCAAATGGATCATTTGAGGGTAAACTTTGTTTTGCCAAAAGTTCTTTTACCTTTCGAAGAGTTTTTTTTTGAGAGAGAGTATATATTCTTCTTGAGGAGTGGATCTAGCAAGAAATTCTTAAGATTATGTTTTGTGGACAAGGAATTGGGTTGTGTTGGCTTTAATTGTGAGGGATTTTTGTTGAACTGCTTATGAACATCAGCTTTATATGCCTTCTTTTGGCATCTTTAAGAAAATTGGTGCCAGAACTTTACATCATAGATGCATCCAAGGACTAGAGTGCTGATAAGAGGATTTGGCCTATATTAGAATTCCTAGGTGTAGCACTATGGAAGTTTAAAGAAGTAACAAAATTGAAGTAGTTTGGGATATGTTGCTTTAATGCATTGAGGCAACATATTAGGCTTCAAAATGTTGATTCCTTCTTGGATTAGTTTGGGGAAGATTTGTTTGACTTGACCAAACCATGACCACCATTAAATGAACCATAAAAGGAGCTTAATACATGTTTGACTTTCCTAGAAATATGCAAGAATGTATAAATTATGAGTTTTGAAAATAAAATGTGTTATACAATATCTATTAATAATCCCAATAAGAAAAGTACTAGGTAAAAGAAGAGGCTTGGTAAATAGGATTTTTGAAGGATATTTAGGTATAGGGATGACTAAGTCAATCATTTGGGTGAATAATTTGGAGTATTTGAATGGTGGAGTAGGCATACTCATCATTTTAGGTATGATGTCTAAATTTTATTGATTAAGTATCAACCAGTATGGCTTCATAGAATTGTTGGTTTTTTTCTAGAGTTCTATGGTTTGTACAACCAGGTTTTAAAGTCTTTGGGCCAAAACTTTTAGGTATTCATAATAAAAACTAAGTTTAACTAATTTAATGTTTTGAAAGTTGGGTTTTTTGAAGTATGCTTGGAAATTTTTTGAAATTTTTGGAGGGGTATTAGAAATAGCCACCTTTGTTTTTGAAAAGCCAATTTTTAGAAGGGGTAGTGAAACCATGAACACCTCTTATTATTTTGAGGTTGATGATAGAACCATCATTTGTTTGGAAGAAGATGACTTCTTTTGTTATAAAGATGGTGGTGAAACCACCTTTTTTCCTTTTAAAGTTACATTGATGGTAACTTTTTCTAGATAGAGGTGACAATGGTGTGGGTCACCTTTTTGATGTTACAGTGGACTCATCTTGATGATGTTTGTCAAATCAAGCTTTCATGAGTTTTAAAGCCTTTGGGCTAAGGTCCTTAAATTTTGTTGGGCTTAGTACTGAAGACTCAGAGGAGTTATTAGTGTTTGTGACTTGCTTGCATAGGCTTTTGATACTTTGAGAGCTCAATGGGCTAAAGCTTGAATGGTTGGACACGTCAGCCCATGTTTTTGTTTGTTTGATGTTTGGGCTAGTCCTTTTTTTTGGATTTTATGAGCTTTTTTTTTTGAAGGATTTGATGATGGGATTCCTTGAAAAAATTTTCTTGTAAGAAAATTAGATAAATAATTAGAAAAACCTTTGATATATTTTATATTAAAATCAAATATGCTTAAAATAACTTGTCATCATGGAAAAATTTTTTTGATGTTAAATTTTGAACATCTTTTTGTAAAAGAAAATTTGTAGCATGATAATCAATTCAAAGCAAAAACTTTTGATTTAATAAATTATTTTAAAATTTGGAAATGTATAAAATAATTGCAAAAATTTCCTTTTTGATGTTGGAATATCGTCATTGATAATCATTCTAGTGTTTTGAGGTGAATCAAACAAGTTGTTCTTGTTGACCTTTCACTTGCTTATGGATCCCTCCGTATCCTAAGTCAGATGCATCAATCTTAACAATCTTATGAGCATTGAGATTAGCTAAATGAAGGCAAGGCAAGTTTTACTGGTTCAATGGAGCTAGAAAGATGATAGTCACATTATTTTATTTTGATGGTGTAATCAGTTTTACAAAGAAGGTTAAATCGACTAATTTGATAGATTTGTTTTTCAATTGATTTAGGAATTTGCCATATGTTAATAAATTTATCAAAATTTTCAATCAAGACTTCTTCCTGATTGATGATGCCTGAGAAAAAGGCTTCAAAGTCATGACTTGATGAAGAATGTTAGAAAAAAGTAAACATACTTACCTCGAAAAAGAGTAGACATACTTATTAGAAAAGAGATAGACATACTATTAGAATTGGTGAAGATTATGTGGAGATTTACCTACATATGTCCTAGGGCTTACCAACGGTCTTATTGTCTTACCTGAGACTTGCTGCTTGGAACACCTTTATTCGTTTCCTCTCCACTTACACTTAACCTTTTGATGCTCATACTCAATTTCTCTCTTACTCGAGAACTATGGATATTATCCTTCTCCCCTCAACAAGAAAATCTCGTGATTTTAATACTACTCTTTGCTATCATCAACCAAGGAGTAGAAATGTTAATATAAATATAAATAAATAAATAAATAAATAAATATATATATATATATTAATAAGTAAGTTCAATTAATTAGAAGGGAGATTTTAATTATAAGTGAAATTTGAATTTTAAAAGTCAATTCTCCCCTCAAATTGTAAGTATGATGACCATAAAATTATACTTATTGATTAAAGTAAATGTATTTTAAAAATAACGAGGTGTTTTGATAAAAAACAAAAAATTAGGTGTTCCCGGAAAGGCGGAATTGAAGGCCAAGCGTAAATCGGAGTTTTAACAAAACCCAGTGGAATCCGAGGAGCTTCGCTGGATTCTCCTTCACTTGTTTTCAAAAAACAAGCCCACCAAAACAGGCAAAAAGGGTGCACATGGGCAGGTAGAAAATCAATTACAATTACATGCGTGCGTGTATAAAGAGCCGTCGTTGCACACACGAACGGATTCAATCGCTTGTGATATTTTTCTCTCGTTTTGCATTAGCGTCTTCTCCTTATTTACATTTCTCTCTCCAAAGAAAAAGACAAAAAAAAAAAAAAAAAACAACGACATTGAAAGAAATAAAAATAACACAGTCTCACTCAAATCAGAAGGTTCGCAGTAGCTATATAGGCTAGAGAGAAGAAGAAACCCTAAACTGTCCTTTGCTTTGTTTTTCGTTTTTCTTTTTTTTAACTATTCTTTCTTTAAGACCAACAAAAAAACAACCCATCCATTTTTTTATTTTATTTTTTTGGGCAAATTCAAATCTGGTTAGATTCGCGACTTCGGGTTGGGGTTTTGGGGTTAACATGGTGTGGGGTTGAAGCGCGACTGCCAGATTTCGAAGGATCTTTTATTAGCTTTATTTTTTTTAACATTTATATTTTATTTATAGTGGGGGAGAAAAAGAGAGTAGAAAAGGATGGCGTCTACGGATAACGAGCTAGAACAGCAGCTTTTGGAAGCCGGGAATAGGCTGGAAACCCCTCCTGCTTCCGTCGATGAACTCCTTCCTCTTCTCGATGTGAGCCCCTGGCCCCTCAGCCCCTCCTCTCAAAGCAAAATTTAATCTTCCTTTTTTATTATTTTTTTGGTTAAGATATTTATTTTTTTTGGGTTAAGATTACGTGCTGCCTCTATTCGTTGTTTTGCATGGAATTTTGATTTTTCATTTCATGATTTTTTTGTCACTCACTATCGGGTGCGGATTATGGTTTCTTGTTTTGCGGTGTTAATAGTTGTGTTTTGTTCCTGTTAATGATGCTTATTTAGCTATACATGTAAAGCAGTGGTGGTATATTGTTTCATGTTTTTCTCTTGCTACTTGACGGTACATTTGTACTTATCATGTTAATGATAATCGTTTTATCCATATATTTTGGGTTTTGTAAGTTGCTGAATTGAGTGGCTTTGCTGCTGCTTTAGCTATTGAAAAGAAAGGGGAAATGTCTTGGCTTGTGATTTAGCACAGGAAAGCTGGCCTTTAATTAGGATATGATGCTTGTTTCAAGCCACTGGAGGATTCGAATCTTAAAGCATTTATTTGTCATGCATGTTTGGCTTTTTATGAGCATATGATGTTTGTCTCGAGCCATCATTAAGAAAACGTTCCTAGAGGTTTTTAAATCTAAAAGCTTTTGGTTGTCATGGCCATGCATTTTGCATGTTTACACAGGTTATTTGGAAGTTTGGGCTTTCGTGGGTTTTTCTTGTACATTGTTAATGAGTCATTAAATTGAATGCTACATTAAAAGCAACACATCAATGCATATCTTTCTAAAAGACACGTATGCATGGGGTTTCTGTGTTCTTAGTAGGGGAACAACAGATTATGCTTTAAATATAACTTCATGTGATGTTAAATTTTACAAGGCTAGTCTATGAATTTGCAATCATTCATTAAATTTCTGTATTTGTTCAAAATATCAGTGATTTTCTGCTTCTTTAATTATTTGACATGTTTGAATAGCTAGAAAACTGCGGTGTTAGCGGATATCTACGATACTGTACACCATCCATTAAGGAAATTGCAGCTGTAGATCAAGAGTGAAGTGTTATTAGGTAACTTCTGTATTTTTCAATGGTTTGTTTGAAGTAGTAAGGTATAACGAGTTATGTCATAATTAGGTTCCTTCCAAATAAGGGGGTAATGGGGCGAAGTTTTGGTTTTCAATTCTTTCACTGATTTGTTTGTGTGCTTAATTTTGGAGAGAATATACTTAGTGGATTAAGTAGATATAACTTTAATTGGGCTCCTTCCAATTAAAGGAGAATAGAATTTTTTTCCAATTGTGCCAATGTCTTAAAAATATGCTTTATTGTGGTATTCGGTGTCAAGACAATGACATGTTTTTCAAGTCTTTCATTTACTTTTTATTGGATTCCCATTGGATTGTGGGAATCAAAGAAGGAGGTGATATTCTTTCCTCTTAATGCCCTCCTTAGTTAAGTCCCAAATTTGCTGAATGATCTCGAATTTTTTATCAACTATGTTATTTGAGATGGACAAAGTTTTTTTGTTTGACGCATTTGATGACTTCCCAATTCAAATCCCATTGAAAATTTAAGTATAACTTTGGAAAATCTTGCCCGAGCTTGAGCTTGTCTTATCTTCGTTTTTCACCATATCTGTTTTGTGATCAACAAAATAAGAGTGTTCCCTTTTTCTCAAAATGTTTCAATATTTTGTCAGTAAAAAGAGATTGCTCTCTCTCTTTCTCTCTCTCTCTCTCTCTCTCTCTCTCTCTCTTGCGCATGCACGCTCAGTTGCTTGCTTGCTCGGTATATATATATATACATACTAGTTGTTGATAATCAAATGTGATCTTTTCTCTTTCTGTTGATGTTGTTTTTTGATTTCGGTACAGATTAGAGTCCACTGTTAAATGTATCCATCTCCAGTGTGGGATGTTTGAGTTTTTGAGATAATACTTCCTTATGTTGAAGGAATCAGCAGGCAAAGTACTTTTGTTTCATATATGTAGGCTAAGGTAAGGTAAATGGGTGGGGGTATTGAATTTTGGAAAAGAATATTGCTGTCCACTTTCAAAATCCCATTATAAGTAGATTTAAAGATCTTTGTTTTTAGTCAGGGGAGCTTGAGTTGGAATTTTAGTGCTGATGCCAAAGTTTGTGAAGTAGAAATGAAGAGCTGTTTGAACTTTGACAACAAGTGTGCCATAAAACTTATGGATCACATACCTTTAGGTTTTGCTTTATTCAAATTTAAATTAAGTTTAAATATTTAATGGCAAGAGACATGCTTACCAAATTAGTCATTTCTACTATTGGTCATTTGTTGAGTGTGATTTGGTGTCTTGAAAAAATTATTTTTCTTGACCTCTGCCCTTGCTTAGTTCCCTGTTGTTAGTTTTTATGTGTCTTTTACCAAGAAAGTAAGTATACATATACTGATAAACTTTGTTGCCTCATGCAACACTTGATTTGCAAGGGTATTAAAATTTTGGTTTCCTTTAATGGATACATCATTGTGTCAGTATCTTTTAATTGTTAACATTGTTGTGCATTTTGGCATGTGTGAATTATATTTTAAAGCATTGTATAATTATTTTGTGTTCTTTTTTCCCTTGTAGCAAGTTGAACATTGTCTCTCAAGAGTGGAGCAATCACCTACAAAATCAATGCAAAGTGCCCTTGCTCCATTGCTAAAGGCATTGGTTGGGGACCAACTCTTTAGACATTCAAATGTAGATGTGAAAGTTGCCGTAGCCTCATGCATTAGTGAGATTACTAGGATAACGGCGCCGGATGCCCCATATGACGATGATAAGATGAAGGTCTCTAATTTTTTTGACCTCTGAGGACTTGTTTACACTTTTTAAGTCATCTGCCATTGCGCATTTGTTGTTTTTTTTTCATGTGCATGGTTCTCTACTTTTTCTTTTTTTCCCTTCCTACGTTGTTAATCCTTTAAAAGTTTCTTTTTGTGTGTGCAGGATATCTTTCAGCTGATTGTATCATCATTTGAGGACTTAGCTGACAGCTCTAGTAGATCATATAGTAAGAGGACATCAATTCTTGAAACTGTTGCAAAGGTGCGGTCCTGTGTTGTGATGTTGGACCTTGAATGTGACGCATTGATTGTTGAAATGTTCAGGCATTTCCTTAATGCTATAAGGTACTAACAGATACCTTCAGTTGAAGAATCATTCATCTTTGCTGACCTTTTATTCTGCCTTATACCTTACTTTTATAGTCTTTCAATGCCTTTTGATTTGATTTCTGGTTTCTCTAAGGACAGTTACTTTGATGTATGCTTCGTTTTCTTTAATCATCTGTGTGCAGGAGTTATCATCATTGCAGTAGCTTTTGAGTACTGAATGATGTAGGAAAACAAAAAGATAAAATTGAGGCAACTGTGATTATCACACTATCTGTGGTAAAAATGAATATAATTCATGCCTTTGGTGAATGAATTGATAAAATTTACTCATTGGTTGTCTGTATGGTGGGCGATAGCTCTTTGTCCAGTTACTTGATAGAGTGGGTAGTTTTTGGTGATTGATTTTTATTTACATCAGTGTAGAGGTTGAATGCCTTATCCTTAAAAGTTCAATTTTGAGTTTATGCTATTTGCAATCATTTTCTGCTTAACTTTTCTATTTTATATCTGTGTCAGTAGAAGTTGATCTCTATGTCTAAGGAGGTTTTTCCTATTATATTTTGATGAATGTCCACGGAATGGTATTTTATGACCTGTCATTTGCTTTATTGACTCCCTGATTTTGTTTTCCAGGGATTATCACCCAGTGAATGTCTTTACGTCCATGGAGACAATTATGATACTTGTACTAGATGAAAGTGAAGATATCACCCCTGAATTGCTTTCCCCACTGTTAGAAAGTGTGAAGAGAGGCAATGAGGTCAACTAGCATTTTGAGATTGTATATTTTGTTTGCATTATTCATCATTCCTACAATTTTTAATAGCAACTCACAAATGTCGCCAATTTCTCAGGAAGATCTACCTGTTGCTTCCAAGTTGGGAGATAAAGTGCTTGACAGCTTTGCTTTTAAGGTTAAACCTTATTTACTCATCTCATGAAAATTTGGGCTTGTCTTTTCATGATTACAGCTGTATCCTCTCTTCAATATGCCATGGAAAATTCTGGTATTGAAACAACTAACTTCACTGATTTCTCAGGAAATTCTACCAGTTGCTAGGAAGTTGGGGGAGAAAGTGCTTGAAAGCTGTGCCTCTAAGGTTAAACCTTACTTGTTACATGCTATGAAATCTCTGGGCTTGTCTTTAGCTGATTACAGTGATGTAGTTGCTGCAATATGCCAAAATATGTCTGTTACTGATGACCATAATGATGTCCATGCCAGCGATGAGAATAAGGTAGCATTCTTGTCTTTCTGAAGATGATGCCCTATGTAAGAATACCTTTCCAAATGTTCTCTTATGATTTACTGATAACTTGTGCAATATTCAGTATGTCAGGTTGTGTTAACATCTCTTCTATTTTCAGAGGATGATTAATACTCTTGCCAAACTTTTTTCCTCAAAAATTGTCCCTTTTTCATGCACTTTATTTAATTGCTTGACTCAGGCATCTTTGGTTAGCAGTTAAACTGTTAAGGTACTTGATACATTGTATAATCATGATATCTTATAACAGTTGCTTGAGAATGATATGTCACTGCAGCTTTTGGCTAACTGATTGGTGGTTGATACTGGAAGTGCTATGCTTTTGTATTATTTCACATTTTGATATTATTTTTCCTCCATTATATGGTTTTCAGTTTATACTTCTTGCATTTGTAGGTTTACAAGAACATGTTAGCTGGAGGAGCTGGAGGACTGTTAAATGAAGCTGCTCAGGCATGGGGCTTTCTTTTAATTGTTAATTCCTTCTCAGATTTGCTTTTCTAATTTTCCACTTTCATTCAGGCTGATAATGAGACAGCAGCAGAAGTGGCTTTGCCTAAACAGACAGATCTTCTAGATGACAAATCTCCCAAGCCAGTTGTGAGCAATGGTGTCATCACACAGACTGAGGAAGATGAATCTTTGCCAGATTTAACTACACCAAAGAAGCAAGATGATGGCGAACAAGCTGAACAATCAGAAAGTATTGACAAGTCAAACAATGCAGAAGCAGATAATCTGGTCACTGAGAAGGTGGTTGATGGAGAAAGCAAGCAACAAAATTCTACCAAGAAGAGAGGAAGGAAAGCTAATACTTTGGAAAAATTGATGAAACCTTGTGGAAGTTCTAATGTTGATCTTGAGAAGCAAACTAAGAAACTGTCTGGGGATGAAGATCATTGCAATGATGGTCTTAGTGCCCTCCATGAAGAGCCATCTCTTGAGGTAGCTGTCTCTTCTGAACACAGAGAAACTGGTGATCAAGTTTTATCACCCAAGGCATCTGTGGGTGATGCCTTAACTGTTGGTACCACAATTGGGAGTGAAGGACTTCCAGATGAAAGTCTCTCTTGGAAGGCTGAACAACTGAAGAAAGAGAGTTTGATCAAATGTACTGTGCCATCTGCTGATGATGCTTCCAAAAAGGAACCAGAAGTGACTGACTCAGAAACAAAACTGCAGAAGAATCTCGAAAGAAATGTACCTGCTAAGATTGCAGATGAGGATGGGAAACCAACGATGACAGAAGCATCAAAGGAGAAAAGTGACACTGCAAGTGAATCAGAGGCATCACTGAAGCAGCCTTCCAAGAAAGTGGATATAAGTGGTAATGGGGAAGGATCTTCTCTAAAGCAATTGGAGGATAAGAAATCATGCAATCATGGGAAAGCCATTTCAGACATGAATGTATTAAAAATTTTGTCACAAGATTATGACAAAGTACCTTTTATTCTCAACCTTTGTTTAATTTTGTAGTCTTGCTGATCTTATTTATTATGATTTTTTAGTAAGCCCATTAATTGGCTGTTTGTCATGATAATCTTTACAGGAAAAGATCTCTTCTCTGATGTCAGCAGCAAAAGCATCAAAAGATGAACAACACTTGGAGACCTCTAAGACAGACGCCAAGAGAAAGCAGGATTCAGGGAAAGAAAAAGTATGTGTTCTTACCATAAAACTTATGAATATATTGTTCATTTGATGGTTCAATTAGTAGGTATTTTAAGGTTGTATGGTGAGCTCTAGGTCTTTTTCCTTGTTCTACCATCCAAGGGCA
This sequence comes from Rhizophora mangle, assembly GCA_037832345.1. Classification (NCBI taxonomy): domain Eukaryota; kingdom Viridiplantae; phylum Streptophyta; class Magnoliopsida; order Malpighiales; family Rhizophoraceae; genus Rhizophora; species Rhizophora mangle. Next base: position 4,262,994 of record JBAPLJ010000181.1, on the reverse strand, counting down.
GCAGTTATTATCTTTCCTTTATTTTATTCAGAATATGGTTTCTTTGTAACCCATTTATAAGTGTTGAGTTTATTTGAGGGAGAAAAACAAACTTGCAGGTTTATATGGATGAAATTAATGGTGTGAGGGTTTCATTTTCTAGTTTAAACTTTTATGTTTTTGGAACCCTTTAGGCAGTTTCTTTATACCCTGTCCTCTTATGATTTCCTCAGAGTTTCACTTTGCCATGAAGCCTGTGTATGTTTATGAACTTTAAGGACAATTTTTTTTTTTTGTTTTTTTGGAGTCTTAAATTTGACAATTTCTGTGTCAGGTTTCTGATGATAAAGAGTCTAATGAGGATCTGGTTGGTTCAAAGATCAAAGTTTGGTGGCCACTGGATAACAGGTATTTACTTCACTTATGTTACCTATTCTGACACCTTTATTTTTTTTGAATTTTTTTCTGAGGGTATTGCTGTCATCAATCTTCGTTGTGTTGGTGAACATCGGACATGGATGTTTTATTTCTCTGTGTGCATTCTGTATTCCTACATAGACATATTTTACATAGTTGCAAGATTATTTTCGTGGAATTCATCTTGTTAGATTCCACTGAGAATGCAAATCCTCCCCTGCTGCATAGGATATTGTTAGTTGCATGCTACTTGTTTTTCATCTATGATAAACCAGCAGAAGATTTTTTCCTGCTGGGGCCATCTCATTGTTGAGCAAGCTTTGGACTTGGTTATGTAATTTTTGCATTGTACTCTTCCTCAAATTCACTTTCCTGAAATTACCAATTTCCAACCAATGACCTATGAGGCTGCACCTTACCTATTACCAAGGCCATGTCTGTTGTGCATTAAAGTGCCATCTGTTGTCAGTTTTACTTCTTCTTAGCTGTTTATTTAAGCAGGACTTTCTGATTAAGCCATGAAATTGGAATGCTTGACACAGGGTTTTGATCCTGTTCTTTATATTATTTTGCAGATTTTATAAAGGTGTTATTGATTCTTATGATCCTAATAAAAAGAAGCACAAGGTGAGCCGTGAGATATCTAACAAAGGTTTTTTTGGTCTCATTGCTTTTTGTGGAAGTTTTATACAGTTTTTTCTTCCTTTTTCAGTGAAAAAATAAAATTAATTAGCCACCTTCCACATTCCACCAGTTCTCATGCATACAAGGATAATCAATGATATACTTGTATGTATAACTCAATGTTGACCTCTTGTTTATTTAGGTGGTATATGATGATGGTGATGTAGAACAATTTGATCCTTAAAAAGCAAAGGTGGGAGATTGTTGATGGCAATTCTGAGTCAGATGAGGTGAGTGACTGGCATATTTGTTGGCAAGCGGATATCTTGGTATGATGCTAACATATTTTGTACAGGAAGAAGCAGCTGATGTCCCAAGTCCCGATGCTTCACCTGAAATGTAGGTTCTCCTTCATTCAAATATTTGATTTTGAATTGGGAATATGTTTTATTAGACCTGTGAAATCCTTTTTGATGCAAGGAATTCCTAAAATTATTGATCTGAGGATCTTGCATTATATTTTATTTCTAATCCACATTTTTATCCTTGATGCCAAATGGCTTACCTTGTACTTTTTTGGCTTCTTTGTTTTGAAAGAATATTTGTATAGACATATAGTTTTTATTTATTTAATACTTCTTATTAGGCCCCTGAAGAAGAAAATGAAAGCTTCTGATCAGTCAACTAGGCAAGAAAAAATGGATTCCTCGCCTAAAAGGTGAGTAAATTCTTTTTTGAGTTCATTCTGGTGATATCATTTTGATTTCTAATTGTTAAGTTCAATGTGGTGGCAGTGGAGGGCCTTCTTGTAGCAAGTCCCGCAGTTCAGGCACAAAATCTATACGGAAATTAAAGGAAGTTGGTGAAATTGATGGCAAGATAAAAGAAGATGATGATAATGACAGCAAAAATAAAGAACATGCCCTCAAAGGTGGAAGTAGGTCTACTGATGCTTCTTTGAAAGCATCTAGCAAATCCAAAATTGATGGTGTGAGATCCAAGACTGGAAAATCCATCGATGATGACTACAGTGCACCTAAAACGTCCAAGTCAAAGCAAGACACCCCAATGACAAGCAAGTCTGAGCAGGATACCCCTGATGTTACATCAAATGCCAAGGAGAAAACCCCCAAAAATGGCAGCAAATCTAATGCCAACGGTACTAGCAAGTCAAAGTCTGGTTCTCCTAGTTTCAGAGAAACTGAGGGTAAGGAGAGCAAGTCGGTTTTGGCTAAGACACAAGAAAGTAAAAAGAGGAAGATGGCAAGCTCAAGCAAAGGACAGGGAAGTGAGGGAAAGAATGAAAAGAAGTGGCAAAGAGGAGCTTGAAGTTGGTTGTCTCTCTAAACTGCCTGTCATTTGCATCGAAAGAGTTTCTTGTTCCCCAGCATATCATTATGGATGCTTATCCGTAGAATGGTGCAGGTTTTCTAATGTCTGGGTGCTGCCATCACGCAGCAAGCCATGCTTTTGGGAATGCATCTCTTTGTTGACATAAGTGCTAGGTTGTGGGGCCTGGATGCATTAGCGGTTGTTTAGTCTAATCCACAGTTGCTGTAGGTATAGTATTCCTTTTATTCTTGTTTTTAGAATGAGTATCTTTCTTTCTCGCTTGGCGATCCATAGCCAGAGAACGATACATCGAATTAGCTTCGTCAAATAGACGCCTGAATATGATGGCACAGGTTATGATACTTGCAATTAGCATTGTCGCTGTCTTTATTTTACAGGCCTTCTGACAACCCATTTTTTGTTTTTTTTTTTTTTTTAACACAAAAATAAGTGGCGACATGATGCAACACTTGGGGACGTTAAACTCGTCCTTCGACTAGTATTTTCTTGTGCTCGGTACTTTCTAAATGTACTCAAAATTCAGTTTAGACCTGTGTTCATATTTGTCACCGTCGCTATGTGGGAGTTCAAATATATTCATGTCAGGGTAATTACCGTGGGTACCTGTCTTCTCCGTGTAAACCTGACTTCATCATTTTAGGTAATGATCAATTTTAAAGTACGAGAGAGGGAGAAATGGTTTCTTTTTTTCTTATTTTTTTTTATTGATTTGGTAGCTAAAAATAAATGTTACGTATGTTAATTACCAGTTATTCGACTTATATTCACTCGTCATACGTTGTTTACAGGAAGGACATCATTATTATTTTCACAGTTTTACAATAATGAAGAGCTTTTGATCCTAGACCCCCTCTCAAGGAGGGCTCAAATCCTGGTAAGGATGAATTGATAAAAGAAAACTTCTGGTCTTTGTACCATGCCAGAAGTATATATTTTTGAGTTGGCTTTCAAAACGTCTTTGTAAAGGAGTAACCAGCAATTTACCTCCTAAGAAAAAAAAAATTTCACGAAATAAAATAACTATTGAATTTTGACGAGAATAAGCTACTTCCAGGGAGAGAAAAAAGAAAAAATTTCTAAAGGAATTTTCTCTTGTTTCTATCTATTGAACAACACAATTTTTTTGGGGGTGTGTACAAAACGGAAATAATTATATGCTTAATACGGTGTCGAATTGAAAGTTAAGCTTTACGACAATCAACCCCACTGTAAATGGTATGCATCGTAGCCAGAAAATGTGTCAGTAGTAGACCTTTATCTTCCGTAATTGGTAATGGAACACTGTTGAACGTTGACCACTATTTTCTGGGCATTGGCTGATTGACTTTTTAGGACCTCTAAGACAATTGGGAACACATTGCCAGCTGCGGAGCAAACTGGTTCCTTAAAACTCAATCGAAACCATTCAATTCCAAACATTGAAAAGGCAGAAGAATATTTTCTTCATAATAGACGAAAAAACGGGAGCCTTAAATCAGGTCAAACTAAAGTGTATTATCAAACAGGATCTCGAAAACTTATACCTAATTAAAAAATTTAAATTTATGGGTAAAAAAATTTATAAATATCATAAATCATATCAAATTTTTATATTTTAATGATTATGTTATTATAAGTCTATACAAGGTTTGTTTTTTAATTCTTTTTTTTTTTTTTTCCTGTTTGCAGATATAAGCTATTTCACATGTTACAAGATCTAATATTATTGTGAAGCTGCTTCATACCTTACTAGATTGAAGATAATCCAGCATTTAATTTAGATTTGCTGACCTTAATAGATGTCTCTGAAAGTAGTACTTGGAGTAATCAATTTAGATTTTTTTTTTTTTTTTGGCTTTTTTAAAAAAAAATTCATATATATTTTTTGGATTTTATTTTCTGCTTTTTGAAATTAATGCAGATTTTTTTTATTCTTTAAAATTAAATTCTAAATTTTCCGGAATTTTAAGAAAATTTCAAAACTAATTTCTATTTTTAAGAATTTTTTAGGGAATTTTTTCTAGTTTTTAAAATTAAATTCTAGTTTTTAGAATGATTTTTTAAAAATTTATAAGCACCTGGTCACAAAATTTTTGACTTAACAAAATTTAGCATACATAGTGTTATACTAAAAGATTGACGGAAAAAAGATATAATATGTTAATAGAAAAAATGTGATATGTGTGATAAAAAAATTGTGGATGAATTATTTTTTTTTTTTAAAAAAAAAAAGACGACCGTTGTGGATATATATAATTTCCCTATTTTTATTGAGGGAGATGGCAAGAGAGAAGAGCCGTTCTATCAATGGTCCTTCCCGCTTACTCGCGTGTAGGCCGAGGCAAACTGAAACACAGAGCGACAAAAAGAGAAAAAATGGAAAGAAGACGAAGAAATCGCTAGGTACCTAACCTAAAATTGGAAGAGATTGTTCAGCGATTGGGCTGAGGAGAGGGCGATCATTGGTTGGAGAGTGGAGGGCAGAGTTTCCCCCAGCAAACTCTGTTTCATCTACACTACCAGAGAAGAGAACTCGGATGATTCTTTGCGCATTTCGGATCCTCAATTCAAGCGGTAATTGAATCCCAAAAGGTTCACAAGGACGGAGAATGAACCTTCGCTAATGGCTATGTACAAGAGTCATTAATGGCAGCTTTCACCATTTTAAAGTGAGCTTAATCCGATTAAGGTCGTTATCGTAATTCGTTAATAAAATAACAATTACCGAAAAAAATTGATCAGGGAAAATACATATGGCATCCAAGTTCACGAAGGAATTTATTTTAATCAAAGTTGAGATTAATGTTTTTTATTTTTTTTCTTTGATCTTTCGGTATTAAAATTTTAATTTTAATCACTAAAACTAAAAAATTAACTGCTCTACCAGTAAGTTACAGGACAAGTAACTACTTAAGGCCTATTTGTTTTACAAATTTTAGTGTCTATTTTTGGTCATTTGGGATAATGAAAAATGCTAGCCAAGGGAAAAATTATCTTTCAGTCTAGTGAAAATGACATAATTTTTTTTTTTAAATCTTGAGTCACTTTTCATACTTATTTCTAATATCTCTACTAATTAAAAAAAAAAAAGCATTTAAGTTAGAAAGAGAGAGGGAGAAAAGGGGACATGAAAAGGTGAGATAAAAATAAAAGAGATGAAAAAAAAAATATGAAAGATAAAATAAAAAAAATTGAATGAAGAGAGAAATAAAATGATAAAAAAAAAATAGAAACAAGAAGACAAAATAAAAAAAAAAAAGAGAGAGAAAGATAAAGTTAGAGAGTGCAAATTTAAAATATAACTTTTTTATAAATATAATAAATAAAAAATATATTTTTTAGTCTCTTAATTAAATAATAAAAAATAATTTATTCGTTTAATTTTTTTTTAAATTATGAATAAATTATTTTCTAACAAACATATCATTAGCCGGAAAGGTAAAAATCATAAGGAAGCAAATTTCCAAAATAACCCAGTTAGATACCACGGTGTTGCATTCCCAAGAAGAAACGAAATAAAGCCAAAGTACAGATGCTTTATCAAATAAACATGTATATTTTAAAATTTTGAATTCATAAAATAAATTAGTAGCTTATAAAATATAATAAAAAAATATTTTAGAAAACAAGATTTTTATGAGCAAAACAAATGTTCTTTTTTCTTTTAAGTTTAAGTATTGGGTTGTTGTAAACTATTATCGTCTAATTGTCTAACTTCTAATAATATTTACACAAAAAATGATAGAGACAAATTTTAGAAATCTTAACTTTTTTAGCATAATAGAGAAAGAGAACATGTTAAAAGAGGGAGTGCTTGTTCACAAAAATCTGTTTGATTAGCTATGTGAGGTTCTATTTATAAAGAACTTTGGCTTTGTAAGTTTTAGTGTCCATTTTTAATAAATTATATTTTAATTTATATAATTTTAAATATCATATATTTAACTCTAAAAATTTTTAATTTTTTCAATTAAATTCAACTTAATCTCTTTTTATATTTCTCACAAATTTTCTTTATATGTGTGATCCCTTAGGATTCTGATATTTTGACACTAAATATAAACTATATTTTTAAATGATTAAGTTAAATTATTTTAGTTTTAAACAATTGATTTAAATCTAATCTATATATCAAAATTAATGTTTAGCAATGTATCATAATTATTCAAATATTAAAATAGTCAAAGTGATTTGATTAATCCCTTCAGTGTATGGTCTATCAGCATAATTCAATACTTTTTTTTTTCTTATTAATACCCCAATTAAGTATAAAATATAAAATTAATGTCTAAAAAAGTAAAATATTCTCTAATGATTATTTGAGGGCAAAAAATTTTTTATTGATCACGTAATTATCTCTATATAGTTTATGATATGCTTAGTGCACACCCTTATAAGTGGTCCCTTTTAAGATATCCGATTAGTAAAATCAATGCATACTAATTTCTATATAAGATAACTCAATGTTCTTAAGTTCAAAGATCACTTTCATAAACATTACATGAGAAATTCTTCAAAAACACAAGTAACATTTCATTAGGAATTTTCATAAGTCATAAGAAGTCAATTCAATGAATTTATTTATTTAACTAGTACCCATATATTCGTTTAAATATTTCTATACTATTACCTATAAGAGCAATTTTTTTTTCTTGAAAGAAAGAAATATAATATGTGTCAATCTCATGATTTCATCAATGTCTTATCTCAATGTTGCATTGACAATAAATATTTAGAAATAATACTTTAATATAATAGGAATCTCATAATTATGATTTTATCATAATTACCTTCATAAATATATTTATTTCATGAAAATTATTGATAACCATATCATCTATATAAACATATTAAAATCAAAGAATGTCCTTTGTTAATAATTGCATGCATGAAATATCAAGTATATTCATAAAAAGTAACCAATCTATTGGTTACTAATCATACACCGACAATCTTCCACTTGTTCTAAAGCCAATCATCTATGTATTTAATATCATAACCTTCCATATGGTGATCATGATTTTATGAGACAAAGGCTTAGTGAGAGGATTTGTCAAATTTTCTTTAATAGGCACTCACTGAATCTTTATATCTTTTCTTTCAACTATTTCCATGGTAAAATGAAAATGTCTAAGTACATGTTTTGATTATTAAAGAGACCTTGGTTTCTTTGCTTGTGTAATGGCTTCAGTGTTGTCACAATAAATAGGTACTAGATCAACAATGTTAAGAACCACTTCTAGTTCAATGATGAACTTCTTGATCCAAAAATGTCAAGATTGTTAAAGTTTCTTGCTACCTTGTCTATTCATTCTTACATAGTGAGAGAGTCTTTTTACTAACATTACTATCCTTTCCTCATCTTTCTTAGAATAAGAGTAACTCTCCTCTTCATCATCACTTTCATTTGTTAATGATGCTTTTAACACAACTCGTTAATTCTTTTCAACAATCTTTACTGTAGATCATGTCTTTAGTTAGTAAGGAATCAATTAACTTATTCAATCCTAAGGCATTTAGATTGTTGGCTTTTGATATAACAATAGCCTTAGGGTGCCAAGACTTATATAGAGATCTCAACAACTTCTTTACAAGATCAATTGTCTTTATATCCTCTTTGAGAATATTGAGAGGATTGATGATTCTTGTCATCTGCATGTATATTTTAGAAATGGTTGAATCACTCATTATCTTAAATAACTCAAATTATAAGCAGGTTTATTTTTGTGTCTTCACTTGGGAGGTTCTTTCATGAATTATTGCAAGCTTTTCCTATATATCCTTTGCAAATTGCATAAAGATATCTTGCTATACCCATCAAAACTCAAAGAACCTTGAAGCATGTAACATACTTTGTAGTTAAGGGTTTCATTTTTCTTATCCTCGGTGTAGTACTCAATACCTTCTTTCCTAACTTGCCTCCTTTGTATAATTTTTAGAGCTCTCCTAGGACCACTCTCAATTATTTCCATATGTCATATTCATAGGACTAGATGTACATAATCATTTTATTTTTCCAATAGTTATAATTGTTCCCATTAAAGATGAGTGGTCTAAGAATATTGACACCTTCAAAATGACACGTGTACTAGGGCCACCATGGATCAACTTTAGGGTGTGAAGCCAATAGAAATAGAGACTAAGCCTTAATATAACTTGTAAGTTTCTAATGCAACCCAATATAGGGAGAATTAGGTCTAAATAGCCAAGGTCATTCATCATTTGTGCTTGCTAACCCAACTTTAAGCAATCAACCAAAATAATACAATAAAAAGAAATACAAGGATGATAGACAAGTATCTGCCTAACAAAAATAAAGAGTGTTAGGGAGATAGAGAGTGCTCATTAATTTGTAATGATTTAGCTTAACCATGAACTTATGTCCATTCCTTAAGGTTTTTTCTCCTTGAAAATTTAAGCATCTATCACTTCTTCTTTTAATGGGTGGAAGAAACCCTTACACTCAAAGGTCTCTTGACTTTAAACACAAAGCTTCCATGAAGATTTTTATAAGAACACATGGTTCTTCTCAACTCTTAGAGACACACACTTTAAAACTTTTCTCATTAAGGTATTTTTACCATTTTCACAATCTTAATTTCTCTTACCAAAGCCTTTTACACTTAATCTTTCTTAATTTTTCACAATTTCTCTTTTGGTCTTTGATAGACAATATTAGCTCAAATCACTTAGTCATGGTGTCTAATATTACCTACAACTAACAAGATTAATTTTAATTTTAAAGTATCAAATGACCACACCACTCTGACCAATCTATTGATCCAAATTCTTAGCCAAAATTTAACGTATTGTAGTTCATACAATTTTGTTACTTTGTTTTATCATAACAACTAGTATGATTAATTGATTTAAACTCTCAATCCAAAAATATCTTTCCATAACTAAACACTCTTCTGCTTATTTACTCATTTGGTTAACATTTTTTGTTGACTATCTCAACTATTGACCCCTTCAAGTCATTCTCTTTTCTTCAAGTTATTTGTTCAACCACAATGAATAATCCAATTGATAGATGTAGACTTTTGGTTAGTACATTGAATTATATGATTCTTTCTATCTTTGCCACTAGATTCTTCATGATCTTATTAAAAAAAAAACCTTTTAAAAATAAGATGATAAAAAATTATAATATTTTTGAATATTTTTTGGCAAATTTCAAAGATCTTAAAACAAATAGTATGAATCAAAAATTAGTTTACCATATATAGCATAATATGATTAAAGATAATATATCATCTTAATTTCATATCATATAGATACTTAATCACTTATGAGTTAACACAAATTATGGATAAACATACTATCCACTCATAGTGAGCACATCAAAACATATTAAACTAGACACATGATCCTAATAGGTAGCTTTGAATAATGGCTTGTGTTTGGCTTGTTGTCAGGATTGAGGTGATGGGAGTGACTTGGTTGGGTGGGTAGCTCAAAGCTTGATCTTGATGCTTTTTGTTGTGTCCTACTATTTTATTTTAATAAAATCCATTTTTGTTAAAAAAAAAGACAAGTCATCAATTTGACCTTTAACATCAATCTTTTATATGAAATAACACTTGCATTTTGGCAATGAAGGCACCTATAACATGGTCAAAATAGATTTAGAAATGGTTAAAAGCCAAATACTATGAAGGTGACAACCTTATTGATATTATTCTCATGGATTCCATATTTGGCATGAGCATGCATAAACATTATGAAACATTAGATCAAACAAAAAATTCCTATCACGTAGGAAGCTAGATATAACACTTATTAAGGTTGATCTTAGAGAAACACTTTTAGGATGAGTTGGCTGCTAAAGTCATCTAAGCATAAAGTTTAAGAGTAAGCTTTAGATTTTGAATCTTGGATGTGACTTATAGTTAACTTCTTCTTCGCTGCTAGATGAAATTTCTTAATGTAGTTATGTGAATGCATTTGGTGTAAAGAGTAGCTTAATTCAAGCAAAATAATAAAAGAAGGAAAGAATGTTTTAATAATCTTTTACTTAATAATATTAAAATCATTTCTTGAATTGATATTTTTTTTAATTCATTCCCTCGATAGAAGAAAATTGACCTAAGGGAAAAAATATATATATACTAAACTTATATAAATGTAGTTATAGAAAAGTCTTAAATCATATACCCAAATTGTACACAAAAGCCTTTGAAAACTTGACACCTTTCTAATGATAATCTTTCACATTCAAATAAATTAAAAATAACAAAATTTAAAGGCTTAAATTCTCTAAATATTTCAATGTGAGTCTTTTTATTAAGACTAGAAATTTTGTTAGGGAAAATAATAAAAAATAGATAATTATGCCATTTTCATTATTAGTTCTTCCTTATTTTTGCTTCTCAAATAACTTTTGGTAATTAAGTTTCAAATCCTAAAAATTGCAATTTCACAATAATTAAATAGATATCAAAAGTTCCCATCTAAAAAATAGAAAGAGGTTGGTAACATAACCATGCCTTAAGAGTCAATGGGGGCACATATATGTGCCTTTCAAACTTTGTTGTTCATCTCTAGCTTTTTGTTTTCAATTAAAAGAACTAGGTAGATTAAAAAGGACCCAATAGGGAAAATTTAATGGGAAAATTGAAAAATTTATGATACTTAATAAGTCAATATATAGGAAGTTTTTTAGGTTTTGTTGGAAGTGTAGTATCTAATCTCTAAGTGGCTTACAATCTGATAAGGGGTAATATAAAAATAAGTCTTGAACTTTGCATGTTTTAACAAATATATCTCTATCTCTAAACCTATAATGTGGCATGGTGATGTGACATAACATAATACACAATAATGCGGTGTTTAATTTAAAATTTCAAAAAAAAAAAAAGAAAATCTTCTTTCTTATCTTTCTCTTTGCTTTGATTATTTCTTTTCCCTCCCTCTCTTCTCTATCCTTCTCTCTCCTTGCATAAAACAATTAGAAAGAAATCCAACAATTAGGGAAACGAGGAAGATAATCAATTTGTTTTTTGAAAGAATTTTGTCAGGTTATTTTATTTGTTTATCATTGATGTGGGTTTGGTGAAATGATGGCAACCATAATGGGGCAAAAGACATCATGGATGATCATTTTGGAAACATGGACAAAAGGTCAAGTTAGAGGAAAGTATCATCCATTTCTTTTGTTTTTTTTTCTTTAACTCAGAAAAGTCCAACAAAGAAGTTTAAAAAAATGGAAGAAAAAAAAGTTCAAAAAAGAAGTATTGTAAGCAACATTAATAAGCTTCTTGAAGAAAGTGGGTGGAATGAGGCAAAAATAAAAAGGTATTTTTCACTAATTTTCAATAAATTTTCTTTGAAAAAAAAAAAGAAAGAACATTAAAGTATGGAGAATTTTATCAAAAAGGTTTTACAACTACTAAATTGTTGTTTATTAAAAGTTAAGATATGTTTGTTAAAACATGTAGAATTGCAGATTTATTTATATATTAACCCATTTGATAATGTTTCATATACAATTTTGAAGGAGTTATATAATTTTATTAAGTTGTCACATTATATCTCTAAAATATCTTGTAATTTTATTCAAGTATTGTATATAATTTTGAAGGCATTGTATAATTTTATTAAATTATCATATTATATTTTAAAGTTATTATGTAATTTTATCAAAATGTTATATATAAACTTTAACCCTTTCTAAAAGTTCCACAAAACTCTTCTTAATATCATGTGATTGATTAGAGGAGAAAGTGTCATGTATTGTGTGGCCACCTCATGCCCCAATATGTGTGGCCCAATAGTATTTCCAAAATAGAAATTAGATGTTGAAACATTCCTAGTGGTCCTACCTAACCAAGAAAATGATGGAGTTACTACATTTTACTACTTCTAAGAATTTATATGATGAAAAGTTTATGGGAAACAAATTGTCAAAAATATACTTCTCTTAAATTAGAATGTGCCATATGGTTAAGACATTAGGAATATGTCAAAAATTTAAGTATTCCAAAGATAATTTCAATTGTGATTCTTTCACTATGTATAGTTGGTTGTCTTGGAGACAAAACTCTCTTTAATTAGACTAGGAGAATGCATGTTAATATTTTTTGTACATCAATATATTGGATATTATTTCAAATTTGCATTAAGAAGTTTTCATGGTACATTCAGATTTTTTTTTTTTCCAATTTAATCATACCTTTTGATTTAGCATATTGAACCATGTACATTTTCATAGGTGCTAGATAGTTTTTGTTGATGTGTAATTATAGGTATGTATTGCTCGCATATCTATGGGTAGATTTGTTACTTTATGTAGTGTAAATCATTTGACATATGGTAATTGATAGGAATTAAGTCAGTAATTGTAGTAATCCATTGCATATACATCGATATACAATAATAAGAGTTAAAACTAAAAGGACGCAAAAAGCTTCAAATGTGTTTATTGAAGTTATTTAGATTGAAATCAACACACAACAAAATAGGCATGTAATCATTTTTTATGGAGACTGACTAATTGACTTTCAATAAAGTTTAAAAAAAATTTCTCTCTCTCTCTCTCTCTCTTTTTGAGGACTTTAGAACTTATTAAGATTACTCTTGTAGTGTCCTAATTTTGATTTATAATTTTAATTCATGTTTTATTAATAAACTTTAAGTTAAGTTTTTTTTTAAACCTAATTTTGCTTTATTAGGATTTAAATTTTTTATTTTGCTTATAGATCTCATTGTGCTCTTTAGGCTTCACATCATATAAGGCTTGACCTCATAACTTTTGAGGTTTTCTTTTTCAATATCTATGTTCCCAAGTGACTTGTCTAGATCAAATTTGAGTTAAAAGCAAAAACTATGAAATCGTTTTAGGAAAAGATTATGTGCAAACTAGTACACAATGCAAACACACCCACAACAAGCATATTATATGATCATGCTATCCAATCAAAGGATCCAATGGTTGTAGGCATAATGGCATGTGCTTATACACTTATTTGCATAAAATAATGTTCAAATTATGTTTTCAACAAGAAGTTATTTTCAGTACTAAGGGAGTGCTTATAGATAAGTGTTTGTCATGAAGGAATAGTGACTATGGCATTTAAGATAGACTATGGCTAGATTATGGGAATACATTGCAATTCTTAATGATATAAGGAATTGAAAAACGATAAATCTTGTTTGAGTTTAGACTTAGAAAGGCCAACTACAGTATTGATACTTTTACTTAATTGATGTTACAAATTGCAAGATATTTATCAAATAAATACATGATAAAAATAGAGTTTTTAAAATTGATTCTTAAAAATAGATCGATTATTTGTTAAATATTATTACAAAACTAGGCTATAAGATAAAATCCTTATCAAGTTATTCTTGATTCTTCTTGTTTCAGCATTTTTGGTGGTAAGTTGCCACAAACCACCACTATTCAAATGTCTTACTTTGGTGGTAATTCACATAAAAAAAATTGGAAATAACTCTCTAAACTCTTTTAAGGAGAAATGTGCTAGACTTCATGCTTTTTGGCCAACTAGTTGGAAGGGTATTTTTAGGATTTGACTCCTAAACCCTAATTAAGAGACTTATGTCAATTTTTTTTTATAAATTATACTTGAGTCTTTATATTTTTAAATATTTTATATTTGACCTTAAAAGTTTCATAAACCTTTCAATTAATTCCAACTTGATTTTTATTTTATATTTTCATATTTGTCCTTATGTGTGTGATATATTAGGATTCTAATGTGTTGACAATGAATATAAATTATAATATGAAATAATTAGATAAATTAAATTATTTTAATTATTATTAATTTACCAATTAAGCAATTTATTTTCATAAATCATGATTAACATCTAACTACATCAAAAGGTAATTTGGCATATCTATTCATTGCACAATCTCTTAATGTAATTAAATCCGTTAATCAAACTAATATTCCAATTAGATATAAAGCATAAAAATAATATTTATTCTATTTTATCTAATTATATTCATTCTCAAATATTTATTATTGATTTCATAAATGAGATTATGACTTCTTATAAATATTTTACCTCAGTTAAGGAATTTGCTTAATCAATATCCATTGAAAATATTATAATATTCTCTCATGATTACTTTTGATTGATGAATCTTTTATTAATTACTCAACTATCTTTACATAATTCATATTATGCCTAATGTAAGACTTCATAAAAAATCTTTGATTAGGACAGCCTGAAGATTGAATCAAAATATAACAATTCCTATATGAGATATCTTGGTAATCACAAGTTTAAGAATTGCTTGTGGAACCATCACACAAGCAATTCTATAGATAATAATAATAATAATAATAATAATAATAATAATAATAATAATAATAATAATAATAATAATAATAATAATATTCCATTTAAGAAATCTTATAATAAGCTGATTTAGTAAAAACTTGTTCATATAATAAACACCCATAAGTTTGTTCAAATATCCTTATACTTCAATCAATGAGATTAACTACTTTCTTCATAAGAGAGGAACATAATATTTACTAGTCTTATGGTTATATTAATGTCTTATCTTAATAGTGCATTGACTAGGAATATCTAGAGATAATATTTTGATACAATAAGTATTTTATAATTATGATCTAATCTTAATAACTTTTACAAAATATATTTATTTAATGTACTTCATTTTTAGAATCTACTAATAATTAAGTTATTTATACAAATAATACTAAAAATAAAAATTATTATATTAATAAAATTGCATGAATGAAATATTAATATGTGTTTAAATAATAAGCAACTCATTGGCTAATAGAGCAATCACCTATGTGTCTAATATTATAACATCTCATATGATGATCATGTTTTTGCTAGGACATTGGCTTAATAAATGGATTCTCTAGTTTCTCTTTAACAAGTACTCCCTCTAGCTTTATATATTTTCTCTTAACAATCTCTTTAATGAGATGAAATCACCTAAGTTCATGTTTGGATCATTGATGAGTCCTTGGTTTCTTTCATTTTTTAATGACTCCATTGTTGTCATAATACATCATTATTGGCTCAACAATGTTGGGAACCAAACCAAGTTTAGTGACAAACTTCTTATTCAAATTGCTTCATTCATTGCCTTAAATGCAACAATGTACTTAGCATTAATTGTAAAAGTTATAATTGTCTCTTGTTTGAAACATTTTTAACAACACTGCCATTAAAAGTAAAGATGTATCCATATAGTGACTTGTTATTGTCTTTATTAAATTGAAAGCTTGTATCTAAATATCCTTATACTTTAAGTTCACCTCCTTTATAGATCATAAAGACATCCTTAATTCTTCTCAAGTACTTAAAGGATGTTCTTGATTGTAATCTAGTGATGCTCACCTAGATCAGTTTGACATCTACTTGTTATGCTTAAAGCATAGAAGTCATTTGGTCTTATACATAGCATTGTATACATCATAAATCCTATAGTTGATGTATACGGGTTCTATCCATCTAGTCTCTCTTTTTTTGTGTCTTAGGACACATGTCCTTGGAGAGATACACATCATGCAACATAGGCAAAACTCCTTTCTTGGATCCCTTCATGCTAAACCTCTTTAACACTTTGTTTATATACATTAATTGGGGCAAACCAAGCAAACTCCTAGATCTATTTCTATAAATGTTTATTCCCATAATATAAACTACTTCTCCCATATCTTTGATGGAGAATTCTTAGGCAACCAAATCTTAATGGATTGGAGCATTAGTATGTCATTTCCTATTCCTAATATGTCATCTACATAAAAAAAAAAAAACTAGGAAAATGATTACAATCTTACTAACCATTTTGTAAACAAAAGGTTGATCTATATTTTGAATGAAATCAAACTATTTGATTGTCTCATCAAAAAGTTTGTTCCAACTCCTTGAAGCTTGCTTAAGTCCATAAATGAATCTTTGTAGCTTGCATACCTTATTGGTATTTTCCTTAGATACAAAACCCTTAAGTTATGTCATGTACACATTTTCAAGCAAATTCCCATTACAAAATGCTATTTTCACATCCATCTATCAAATATCATAGTTATGTGATGCTACAATGGCTAGAAGTATTCAAATGGGTTTAAGTAAGACTATAAGTGAAATGCTTTCATCAAAGTCAACTCTTTGCCTTTGTTTGTAACCATTAGAAATTAGCCTTACTTTATAAGTCTAAATATTTCTATCTATGTCTTCCTCTTAAAGACCCATTTGCACCCTATGAGTTTGATCCTTTTGGGTGGATCAACCAAGGTTTAAACTTGGTTAGTGTTCATGGAATTCGTTTTAGACTTCATCTCTTCCAACTATTTAGTTGAGTAAATATTAGATATTGCCTCATCATAACTAGTGGGCTCATCTTCTATAAGTATTACGCCACTCTTCTTCTTAATGATTAATTAATACTGTTTAGGAGTTTGTCATACTCCACTAAATTTATAGAGTTCTTATGTTATTCAAACATTAGTCTATACAACCATTACATTATCCTTTAACTTAGGTTAATTAGATGTTTTCTTGTGAACCTTAAACCTATTTAAGATCTATTTCACTCCTACTACTTTCTTAGAGAAAAAATTCTCTCTTTAAAAGGGTAATATGATTTAAGATAGAAACCTTTTGCTCAAGCAGGTGGTAAAAGTAATATCCAACAATTTTCTCTAGATTTCCCACAAAATTGCATTTATTTGACTTAGATCTAAACCTTTCAAACATTAAATGCTTCACATAAGTGTCATATCCCAAAATCTTCAAGTATGACATGTTTGGTTTTTTATCAATCTATATCTCATACATACTATTGTCAACAGAATTGTAAGGAACTTTATTTAGAAGGTAGATGGTAGATTTAAGGACATAACCCCAAAAGGAAAGAGAAATATCATCATGACTTTTCATAAAATGAACCATACCAAATAGGGTATGATTTCTCTTTTCTTCAACACCTAAGAAGAGTCCATTGTAATGTAATGAAATAAGAGAAACCACCACTTGCATGAATTGTCATTAAACCACACACATTTGAACATATTAGTCCTAAAAATTCATTGGTACGTTCTCTTTTTTCTTTGAAATGAAACTTGGTCATCTTTCCCAATAAACAAGATTCATATGTTCATATGATCATATGATTCATAATCAAATGGGACCAAGAAGCCATCTTTATGTAACTTGGTGAATCATGTTTCATTAAAATGAGTTAATCAACATTACCACACAAAATATGCACTTTGATTATCCATTTTGATTCATTTGTAATCTATGTTAAGAACAAACCCTTTTAGATTAAGTACATATAAATTATTTGTATAAGATCCAAAAGTATAATAACATATTTTTTTAATAAAAGGAATAACCTTTGTCCTTAAAATTAAAACTGAATCTATTTAATGCTAAACATGAAATTGAAATGAAGTTTCTAGAAAGTATTAGAGCATAATAACAATTATTAAGTTAATACAACTACTCTTATTCTATTTGCAACTCATATACCTATCTTGACTTTTTATAGTGATTTATTACTCCTTAGTTCCTTTAAATTTCTACAAATATGAGAACCATATTTGATATCCAATACCCAAGATGAATAATTAGAAGTAGATAGATTGATCTTAATCTTAAGCATACATAAACTTAAAGCTTCCTCAAGCTTCTTATCCTTGAGGTTTGTAAGGAACTCCTTGCAATTCTTCTTTTAATGGCCTTCTTTAAAATAATAATGACATGTGCTTTTACCATTGCCCTTCTTGACATCACCTTTAGGTTTTACTACCTTCTCTATTATAGTCTTCTTCTTTTCATTCTTCATCTTGGGCTTAACTTTCTTACCTTTTGAAGAATCAAAGGAAGAATAAGGACCTTTTCTTGCATAAGGGACCCCTTAGTAGTTTTGAGTATGTTTAATAGTTTTGGCAATGTAGCTTCCAAATGGTTCATATAGAAGTTCATTATAAATTGTGAAAAGCTTGGTGTTAATGATTGTAAGATCAGATCTACACTTAGATTGTGATCCATGACAAAACCTAATTAGTCCAACTTCTCTATGTAGCTTATCATCTTTAGTACATGATCATTTACTAAAAATCCTTTTATCATCTTGCAACAAACTAATTCCTTAGAGGTCTCACACCTTTTAGTCTTATATTATGTATCAAAACACTTATTGAGATGCACAATAATGGTATGCACATCTATGTTCTCATGCTGGCTTTGAAGTTCACGAGACTTATTAGCAAAGATCACACATGTAGCTTGGTTATTATCATCATTATGTTGGTTATATGCCTCCACTTCTTCCTCATCAGCATCTTAGTTGGAGGATTTGGAACAAAATCATTAAGGACATATAATTTCTTTTTAAATTAAGAATAATTATCAAGTTTTCATACCAAAGTTTACTGATGCTTATTCCTTAGATATTGTCATTACTTCTTTGGTAAAGAAGTTCATAACTTGTAGGCCTTCTACCTTTGTGTAGTATTGCTTTGTTAGGCTTTTGCCCATTTCAAAAATCCAAATAATTCAAATTAAAGCAATTAAATGTCCAATTTGAGCCTATATGACTTGTATAATTAATAGAAATACTCTAAAGAAAAAATACAATATAATTATATATTTTTATTATTTATAATATATATATATATATATAATAGAATTCTATATATGACAATATATACTATTAAATTAATTAGAACTATTATATGACTACCTTATAGAAAAGAAAGGCAATAAAGTGCACTATCATGGTAGTTGAAACAACAAATTCTCCATCAATTTCAAATTACTCCTATTTATTATTTATAAATGTCTATTTATAAACCAAAAATGATAAAAGAGTAATCATAGCTATATTATTAGTTGGGATTTTTTTTTCTAAACAAAGCCTTGATAGTTTATTTTATTGGTCCAAATAAGCCAACCATAAATTATTCTAATTGAAAGAATTAAAAGTATAACAAAGACATTTTCTTGCTTAGGGTCCCGTTAGTAGTTTTATGGATTTTCAACCATTTTGATAGTGGAGCTTCCAAATAGTTCATATGGAAGTTTATTATAAACTACGAATAGCTTATTGGTAATGACTACAAGATTAGATCTACACTTAGATTGTGATCTATTCCAAAACTCAATAGGTCTAACTTTTCTATATATCCAATCATCTTCAGTACATGAACATTTATTAAAGATTCATCTATCATCTTGTACTAGGATGATTCCTTAAGGGTCTTATATCTTTTAATTCTAGATTATGCATCAAACATGTCCTTGAAATGCATAATGATGGTGTGGACTTTCATATTCGCATACTACTTTTGAAATTCAAGAAACAAATTGCAAACATATAGCATGGTCATCATCATCTTTATGTTGATTATATTGCTCCACTTCTTTCTCATTAACACCCTTAGTTAGAGAATTTGGAATAAGATTATTAAGGATGTACAATTTCTTTTCTTACTTGTGAACAATTCTCAAATTTCTATACTAGTCCAAGTAGTATAGTAAGTTTGTTAGCACAAGACAACTACATAGGTACAAGTTATTACTCATTTTCTAGCAACCTTTATAAATAATGAAAGTAAGTAATAGTTTCATTAATACATGCAAAAATAGATTAGGTCTTTAATCATTTATTTTGGTTGCTCCCATTATTTTATTCAAATTAAAAGCAAGGTTTTAAGAATTGAACCAATCATTAAATTAAAAAATTTAAAGGTTTAAGGTTTAACTAGTTTAACTATTTTAATTGAAATTAAATCAGTAAAATTGATATTTAATATTAAATATATACAAAAAATTTTAATAATAAATTTTTTATTTTTAATAAAACCAAAATATACAAAACAAAAATTATTTTTTAAATTTCTTACAAATTTTTGGAATTAATCAAATTAGAAAAACCATGATTAGTTCACTAATTTATGGTCTAATTGGCCAATTCCTTAGTTTGGTCATTAATTTTTAAAACTAATAGCTTTTAGAGTGAATTAGATTGGATGATGGTTTAGTTTCCAATTTTACTAGTTTGATCAATCAATTTAGTTCGATTTTCAAAACCTTGATTAAAAGTTCTCACCATTAACTAGGAAAATACCATTGGATTTTCTAATAGGCTAGGATCCCATTTAATTTATTTGACCTTGAGGGACTTAACAAATCAAATAAACTAACTTAAGTAAGTAACAAAACTTACTTATCAAATCCAATGTTATTACAGATCAGTTAGGATATAACTACTTGTTAAAACATGTCATATAAGTTTTGCTTAGCTATTACCTCTAAATTTACAAGATTATAAGTGATTCATCCAAATCTTATAAATTTAGTTAAATAAGACCTATCAATCATGATATTAAACATATTTAGGTTAAGGTAATCTTGAGTGACTTAACAAATCAATCCTTATATATCATTTTTACTTATGTCATTGCTCTAACCATCACCACTGTTAGTTGTTGGCCCTCATTGTTACAACCACTGTTATGATCGCCATCACTATTGGTGTGACTCTCTCCCTTTTCTTATACTCCTATTATTTTTCTTCCATCTTTCTCTTTTACATCTCTCTCTCTCTCTCTCTTTCTCTCTTCTTTTTCTTTTCCATCTCTTTATCTCTCACACACTCTCTCTCTTTTCCATCTTTCTTTTTCTAATCTCTCAAAAAGAGAGAGAGAGAGAGAGAGCAAAGGAGAGAGAGATAGAGAAGGAACACAAAGTGAAAGAGATAGAGGGAAAGAGAAACTTGAGAGCAATAGACATAAAGAAGGAAAAGAGAGTGAGATGCATAGAGGGAGAGAGACATAAAGATGGAAGAGATAAAGGAAAAGAGATGGAATATAACAAAGGGAGGGATAAAAAAGATTGAATATAGAAGGTAAATATATAGAGAAGAAAGCAATAAAGAGTTAAAAAAGTGAGGTAGGGAGAGAAATGGAATTTAAGAAAGGCAAGGAATGATGGAAGTGAAAGATAAAATTGAATGACAGAGAGAGAAAGAGAGAGTGAGGTGAGAAGAGAAGTTGAGAATGGGAGAGAAAGAGATGGATTGAGAAAAAGAGAGGAAAGAAAGAAATAAAAATGGAAGAGAGAAGGGAGAGAGAATGGAAAATAGAAATAAACTTTGAAGACAAAAAGAGAGAAGTGAAAGATAAAGAGGTAAGGAAATAGAAAAGAGAATAAGACAGAAAGGAATAAATGAAGGAAAGAGTGGGTAAGAGATAACCTTTTTTTATTATTGATCATGAAAATAGGAAATTTTTGCAATACATTTTTAATGATTTTTTAAAATAATTATAAAGCCATTATTAGTATTTAAATATATTTCAACTATAATATTTAAGACAATTCTAAACATAAGATAAATTAATTACCTATTCCATATTATATTATTTTATTCTATACTAATTTATCCATGTTTTTTAGTCTTTATACCTCATGCACCTAAAAACTTTAGCCTTGATTAAAGGCCAAGTTGAAGTTTTCCATTTGAGCTATCAAAGAAAAAAAAAATCAAATTATGATTCTAATAACTATTAGGTAATGAAAATAATGGTTATTAACATGAGGCATTGTCTAATTAAAATGAGTCAAGGAGAATGGTAATTGATATTATTAGAATATTCTTAAATAGTATGTCTAATTAAGAACTAAATCTAATTTGTTATATTGTGATTCAATTTATAATAATTTTTTTATTATGTATAATTAGACAATTAATCTTAATCATTGATTCTAATATTTCATGGACATAACAAATTAGGTATATATATATATATTGATAACCAATTGTTTCTTTTCCTAAAACACCTAAAATCTCCATTTAAAAGTGTGTAATTATAGTAAAAATCATGATATCAATTATTAGGTTAAGGTAAATTCTTCAAATGTGTCAATGGTTTCCACTTATGTGAACTCAAGTATATCATTTACAATATTATTTACATGAGAATATTTAGTTTTAAGATCCAAAAAAATTTATGTTGATAAATTTATTAAAAAATCTAACAAATGATATTAGAGCATTAGGTTTTGAAAATTAAATATTTTTTTATGTATAATAAAAAAACATATATAGCTTATTTATGATGTTTCTTTTTCTCTATAAAAAATTAAGGGCACTTTTATGTTTAGCCTACAATTGTTAAAGATGAAAACTCATGAAAATTTTATTGCTAAGGAAAGGATTCTAAGGAATTATAAATTCTATTAACATGAAAGATGAGGCATGCTTTTTAAGGAGTTGACACCTATATGGTGTTTAAAAAAAATTCATATAAAGAATCAAGGAATTATAAATTCCTTTTAAGATTGAATGACCATGGCCTAAGGACAATAACGAGAAAAAAAAAATTCTTAGTAACTAATATGCTTATCTGCGTGCTCTAGTGTTTAGTGTTAACAATTTATAAACTTAAATGTTGTAAATTTTCATGATAATAAATAATGAATTATTTTATTATATATGTATTATTGTTACAATTTGTTAGTAATTTAAATGATCAAATTAGTATATTTAATTTCATATATATATATATATATATATATATATATATATATATATATATATATATATATATATATCTTATAATTATAGTTTGATAGTCACCAAAATGATCATATTGGATTGTTTGAATTGACATGTGTGCATTATTATTAGAGTTTTTTTTTTTTGTCACCAAAGTGATTGAACTAGTTTGCTTAATGGCATGTATAAGTAATTATTTATCCATTATTTTATTGAAATACTTACAAGGGAAAAGTGATCAAATAAATTGACATTACTAACATAATTAAAACATATTAATATTTTTTTGTTAAATATATTTGTTCATCTAAAGATATCAAAAGTATTTAGTAGAAAATATTTAATTATCTACTAAAATCAATACATAATATTTATTTATGATAGTCTATTATGGTATTTTCCAAATGAGAATTATTATACAATCTAATTGTTTTATGATTGATTATGAACACTTATAATTATACAACTATTTTAATTAACATGCTTGTTTCATCTATTGTTTTGTTTAATGGATTGAACTATTTAGAATAATGTGAACAAGTCAATTTTCACTTTCATGTTATGGTTCTTGATTTGTACTATTAATGAATAAATGCACTACTATTACAAATTCAAACAATGACAAAGAGAAGTTACAATAGAAAATATAAGAATGAAATAACATATCAAGTTTTATGTTTTTGAAAGTAATTATTACCAACAAATATTAAGAAAATTATTTATAAATACTAAATGCAAAACAATATTTGTAGCTTTTAGAAGAACTAATTTGCTTTACAAACAAGTCTCTTGCTAGTACTTTGATGGAAAAACTTACAAATATAGAATGTACTTGGTTACAAATCATGTAAGAGCACATTATCAAGATGACTAATATTATAACAAGACTTAAGACCCTAAGACTATTAATAGAAAACTCTTTCTATTACAACTCATTTTGAAGTCATTGTCTCTTGAATGTGGTCTTTTCAAATTAATTACAACACTATTATGGATAAGTGGAATGTTAGCAATTGATAGTATGCTTATTCAAGAAGAAACATGATTGAAAAATCAAACAAGTCACTCTATTAATTTCATGGGTAGGAAGGTTGGAAAAAGAATGAAAGTGTAAGCCAATCAATTTAAGAAAAAGAAAGAGCCTACTAATGTTCCTTAGGCTAAAAGGAAGAAACAAAAGGATGATATATATCACTTTTGTAAGAAAGTTAAATAATATTAGAAAGATTGTCCAAAATATAAGCTTTGATTCCAAAAAAAAAAAAAAGTAAATTTGATATCTTAGTATGTTTTGAATCAAACTTAACCAAAGTTTTTCAAAATACTTAATGACTTTATTACAATACTATTACTTATGTATCTAAAATGATGCAAGGATTCATTATGATATGATGATTTTAGTTTATGTAAGAATACTAACATTATTAGTTCAATCATTCTTAGTAATGTTTGAAACAAACTAAAATTTGATAATGTTTTTATGGAATTCTTACTTAATATTTATCATAATATTAGAATTAAATATAATGTAATGAATGAAATTTGTGCTTACTTACGATATAATTGTTTGAGTCATATATCCACATAAAGGTTAATGAGATTAATAAATAATGAGATTCTTTTGAGTCTACATCTCATTGATTTTTGAACATTTATGAATTGCATTAAAGGTAAACAAATGAAACATAACAAGAAAGAAGCCATAAGAAGTATCCAATTTCTTAAAATTATACATACTAATATTTGTAAACTTTTTGACACTTCATCCCTTAATAGAGAAAAATATTTTATCACCATTATATATGATTATATCTATTTACTTCATAAAAAATCTTAATTAATGGATGTTGTTAAGGTATACATAAATGAGGTTGAAAGATACTTAAACAAAAAGGTGAAAGTCCTAAGATCTAATAGAAGTGGTTAATATTATAATAAATATAATGAATTTAGGCATTGTTCAAGTCTATTAGTAAAATACCTAAAAGGTCATTATATATGTGTAAAGAATATTATATCAAGCACGCCTTAATAAAATGGAGTGACAAAAAGGCGTAATCAAACATTAATGAATATGATTATGTATATAATAAGTAACTCCTTCCTACCTAAATCTTTGCAAATATATGCTCTAAAAACTACAAATTATTTGTTAAATAAAGTTCTTAATAAGATAATTCAAAGTACTCTTATTGAATTATATACAAGAAAAGACTTAATTTAGGACAAATGCATGTTTAGGGTTGCCTAGTGGAAACAAGGACTCATAATTCACATGAAAAGAAATTAGATTTTCAAATAGTTTGTAGTTACTTTATTAGTTACCCAATAAGTCTAAAATATATATATTTTATTACGTAAATAATAGTCTGAGAACTATATAAACTATGATGTAAGATTTATTGAAGATAATAAAGTAATTAGGAGTAATGAATACCTAAATGTGGATATATAAGAAGTCAATGTCAATAATCATTTGCCCATAGTTGTTTCTTTGTTTGCCATTACACCAAATAGTTGTTTCAAACATTGAAGAATATTTGGATGAAAATGCCTCCTTAAAAGAACTAACTCAACTAACTAATGTAAGTGAATTATAAGAGCTAATATTAATATCTCAAAGAGAAAGAAGATTAGTTATTCTAGATGATTCTATAATTTATTGGTATTATTAAAATCAATAAGTATCCAATTTCATTTGCTCAAGTTATAGAAAGTATTAAATTTGATTAATTGATTAATGACATGAAATATGAGTGGAAATCCAAAGAAACAATGTCTTGAATCTCATTAAATTGCCAAAAGATTATAAAAAAGTCAGTTGTAAATGAGTCTTTAAAACTAAAAGTGAATGATATAAAGTTAGATTTGTTATTAAGGGTTATACTAAAAAAGGTGGTAATGACTATATAAATATATTTACTACTATCTTGAAGAAAAATTTATGAAAAATAATTATGACATTAATGATTTGATATCATATGGAGTGACACTATATAGATATGATAATTGTCTTTGATAATGGATATTTTGAAAAGGAAATTTAATGGATTAATTTGAAATTTTTTCATAAAAGATAACTAAATGGCATATAAACTTAAGAAATCAATAAATGAACTAAAACAAACTTCTCAACAATAGCATATTAAGTTTAATAATGTCATAATATTTTATAAATTTAAGGAAAATATTATTATTCAATGTATATACCATAAGATCAATGAGTGTAAGTACATTTTAAAATAAAGAATTTGTCTAAAGAAAATTTTAAAATAAAAGAGATGGAAGAAGTATTGCATTTGATTAGAAATAGAAATATTTTGTAATAATCTCAAAATTTGTTAAAATTATCTTAAAGAGACTATATGGCAAAAAATTTCCAAGAAATTCAATATAAATTAGTGTTCACCTAAGATTGTTCTTGTACATAAGGATGACAAATTTAATCTCCTGTAATGTTAAAGATTGAAATGGAACATAAGAAAATATAATAAATTTTATATATTTCTATTGTTGATAACTTGATGTATCTGCCAACTCACATTAAATCAAATATTAGTTTTGCAATTAGAATGTTAGGCAAGTGTCAATAATCTCGGAATGGATCAATAGAAAGTTGCAAATAAAGTGTTGAAGTACTTACAAGAAATAAAAAATTATATATTTATGTATAGAAAAGCCAATCATTTATATATAATTAAATATTCAAGTTGAAACTTTATTGTATATCTTGATGACATAAAGTTCATGTTTAGTTATTTATTTCTATTAAAAAAAATGAGCATTATTGAGGAAAACTCAATTATTTTGTAATCTATTATAAAAGAAGAGTTTGTGAAATAATTTTAAGTTACAATCGATGCATTTTTGTTGTATAACTTTATTACAAGACATAAGATTGTCAATGCCATTATCAAGTCACTAGAAATTTACGTGATAATTTCATAGTAATATTTTTCTTTAAAAACGACAAATATTTAAGAAATACCAAATTTTTGAAACTAAAAATATTTTGTTGTTAAAGAAGAGATTCAAAAATAAAGAATGTATATTAAGCACATTAAAGTTGATCTCATGTAGCAAATCATAATGTAATGTTTACAACCGAAGGTATGTAGAGAGAATAATCTCATAACGGAACTTAGTTGTAATGATGTTCATGATGTACAATGCAATAACACTATGAGCTCAATGATATATTTTTAACATATTTCCCGTTATCTTATGAGTATGTATGCATTATTGCTTTCAATTAACAGAAAAATTTCTACGTGTCAATATTGTAGATTAGTATGAAATTATGTTTGTATTTACACACACGTTAGGAGTCTTCTAAATGAATCATTAATATTGTAATATATAAAAGAGAGTGTTACGTTAAACAGTATCACATTAGAGTTACTGATCTTCCTCGTTCTCACAACCTAAAAGGAATTTTGTAGGTTGTGACAATTATCTTCTTATTGTTAGTGTAGATTCACCCTTAGAAGTCATGTTTGATACATGTTGAATTGCGATAACTTGCCAATTAGGCCTTTCAAGAGAAGTAGAATTAAATATTGTTTTAGTAATAAATTTTTCTTCTAATTTATGTTATCATTATATTTAACAAGTAATTAATTGATTTTTAAGAACCAAAATTTTAAATTTTTATTGTTATTGCATATTTATTTAATAAATATTTCTATAATTTTAAAAAATGACATCTGATTTCACTGGACTTTGAAGTAACTAAGCAAATCCGACGAGCTTGGATATTAATTTGAGAATTTTAGTCCTCAATTAAACCCAAATGCCATCGACACATGAAATTTGAGAGATGTCACTGCATCCCGAGAAGAAGACCGGGGCAAGTCTTGCAATCAACCGTCAGAAATGACTAGGCACGTACATGCCATGCCTAACAGCGAGACAGTCTGTGTGAAGATTATACAACAAAATTTGTTCTGAATAAAATCAAAGCTTCCCTTTAGCGGATGTTGATTATAAATTGGGGAAAGCTGAATGCTAGCTGACCTTTCTCGACTCCAAGGCCACTCTATTAAGGTGGAGGCAACTTACACCATCTTCTGGTAAGGTATTCTATTCTTCAACAGGTCATTATAAGAATGCCAGCCATTTGCTACCTTACACGCTCTTTGCAAACACTCCAGCGGCAAACAGAAGATTCCTTCGTGAAAACTGCTCGCCAAGAACATACATGCATTAGATGAGAATATTGGACAACCATATCAAAGAATAAATGGGCAAGAAACCATGGAAAATAACTTTGGGTACAAACAATTACCCTCAAAGCGTACACTGGAGTAGACTTTGTTGGCAGAGTTTTCAGCAATCTCAATCTGTTTGCATTCCCAGTTTTACTGATTGAAGGTAATATGATCAGTAAATCCACCCAAACAAAGACATTTCAAAAAAGAAACCCATGTTATGAGCTTTTGACATGGAAAGACTTACGATTCTTCAATCTTCGTCACTTTTGTGCTACTAGTTACATCCCACAATTTCACGGTACAATCAGCAGAACCAGATGCGAGAAGTGAACCTTCACCACTGACAGAGGAGAACAAAACAATGTTGGATATTCTTCCAGTTATCTAGCAATGCCTCCCTAACTTGCACCAATATTATATCCAAGAACTCTGGCATTTACAAGCAATAAAAGATTAGCACCTGAAAGCAAGTGTCCATGCACATGAATTGTGCCCCATCAAAGGTGAAATGCGGCGGCCACTTGACAGGTCCCACATCATGATTGCACCATCCTCATCACCAGAGGCCATATATCGCCCATCAGGTGACATTGCCAGTGACAATATCATACTCCTATGACCAATGAAAATTCGAACACACTCCCCAGTCTGTACATCCCAGAGTCTAACTGTTTTGTCACTAGAGCCAGTAGCAATGTAGTTGCAGTTGGCATGCCATTGAACACACTGAAATTTTATCAATGTCTTTGAGAGTTAACACATTAGGGCAAGTAACTTCCAGAAAATATATGTGCTTACTTATATTGACCAATATAAGATCATAAATTATCCAGAGTTTCACAACAAATAAAACATTTGTAGCAGCAAACAATCTTTTTAAGTAATTTGTTGCCTATTCTGGCACTTCTTGCCCTGAGAGCAAAAAGGATGAAAGCAATCTCTCTAATCTTAGCAGATGCACTAATTCTAGTCAAGATGGTGGACAAACAGTCCAATACATTGGCCAATTTAATAGCAAATAGAATCAGACAGGAGTCAAAACAACTGAACTAGATTTATCCGACAGAATTTACTAGAAAGGATAAGTTAGTCACAAGATCACTCTCCCATGCCGAGTCATTGACATGAATATGTAGGGATCATATTGTACCGTTTAATCACCCTAATAACATCAAATGTACATTTTGTGACAAAATAACACCCAACTTAAGATCTCCTTCGAGAGCTAACACAAGCTGGCCAAGCTCAATGCAACAGGATTTCAAGACACTTTCTTCCACAAAGGAAGGACACTTGGTTGAACAGATGAACCCATATCAGTTAAGTCCAATGTGGTCGTTTCTTTATGCTAGTACAAAAGATCTATTTTCAACTCAACTATACTACATTTTGCTTAGGGGTTCAGAAATCTGCATGAAACTACTAACATGCAATTAACAAGTAAACCAGATATTTCAGAAGAAAGTTGATGAAAAACATTATAGACCACATGGGAGAAAGAGAAGAGGAGGGGGAGGGGGGTGGGGTAGGGTGGGAAGAGAGTGTGGGGAGCCCTTACATCAACATCAGACAAGTGACCTGCCATTATCCTTAAAGGCTGTATTCTATCCATAGACCAGATCCTTGCTGTTCTATCATGTGATGCGCTGGCAAAATAATGTCCTAAAGGACTAAACTGCAATTGTAGATTAGAGGGGAAAAAGTTCATTAAAAGGTGAGAATAATTCTTTAAAAGGAAAAATAAAAATTCTGATACAGTGCTCTGTGTCTGGTATTACAACTAAAAGACAAGGGGTGTAGTAAAAATAAAATTATAATAAAAACAGACAATGGGGAACAAATTTACACCTGAACGTCCCATACTGGATAATTATGGCCCTTGTAGCAAACTAGATTAGCATTTAGCTTTGTGCTCCATAATCGAACTGCAGCAAAGTAATGTAACATCTTACAAATAAATTTCACAAACCAAACAAGAAATAAGATAATACACACAGAGATTAGGAGTAAAATGACAGCTCAGAACATACTCGTCGTATCTGCTGAAGAGGAAAGAATAAAGTCCCCAAGGGGACTAAAAGTGGCTGAATAAACAGGACCTGAATGACCCTGAAACAATGTATACGATCTTTGGTCACCATTTGCCCACAGTTTATGGTCACTTCGCATAGAATCGTTTTCACCCTGCAAAACAGCTGAAGTTCAACCTGTTAATTGGAAGCAACTCTAGCAGCATGACACAATAAAATTTACACTTGCTGTGAGCATCCATATTACAACTCCAAATGAATTTTCATATCTGGCCCAAGCACATCAAAGACCAAGTGAATGCTGTGCATGACAACATTGAGCCCTTGAAAACAACTAATGGTCAGCAAAGCTGTTTCAGGTCTGGATTTAATAAAATGGTATAACCAGAAAAACTTAGTTTTTTGAACATGAAAACAAAAGGTGCAGGGACATCACAATCTTGTTGAGCACAAAACATCTGGAATTTTTTTTTTTTTTCTTTGAATCTCTCATTGACAGGTGTCATTTCCATACATATCACAGCTTCCTATCTGATAATACATAAAGCAGACAATTCCAAGCACGTCCCCAAGTTAATGAAGGCAAATTATAATGCAACAGGAGTAAGCCTCCTAATAGAGAAAATACCATAGGCCCCAATGAACTTGATATGCAAATTAGCTACAAGTTATCATACAAAATTTATTTCCTACTTGCATAGACTTACAATTGGAAGCTTGTTGCCCAAGTTTTGCCATATCCCAAACCTGTGAAGACACAGTTCAGAATTAGTGACTTCAATAGCTGATGAGACAGTGCACATTAGGTTTAAAAGGCAAGATGGCATGGCACCTTCAGTGAGGAGTCTGAGAATCCACCAGCAACCAAAGATCCATCATGGGATATTGAAGAACAGTTCAACCTGGAGGACATCCCACAGAAAATAATAAGCACTGTGAAAAAATCATGATACAGGAGAAACTAAATAAAAGAAAATAATTTTAGAACCATGAATTACAGACATTACCCATTATGTGCATTGATAAATGTATAAAAGCTAATAGATGGCAATGCTGAACTGCTCAACTGTACACGGTTTCTCAAGTCTTCAAGAATAGACTGTTCCACCTCTGTTGGCCTGAAGCAATGATGAAAGTATCAGATGCACCAGCAACAATTACATTACAAGCTTCTAAATCCTTGTGTTACCAGACTGTAGGACCTAAGTCATAGCAAAGCCTCATTGAAGATAACAAAACAGCAATACAGCTACAGAAAAGACACAGAATGACTACAGCATGCTTGCCAGAGCAAAGATCATAGAAATCAAAATCAAAAACAGAGCATTTATACCATATGGGAAACACAGGAGGGGGCTGAAGCTCACTAATGTTCCATTTTCAAGATAATTTAAAAACATGGAGAATATCCACCACCAGCATATGGCACTTTGTACCACAGATCTTTGCAGAGTGTGAGTGCAGTACATTACAAACTACTACAGCACTACATTTTTCCTTTTATGTATCAAGTAATTATATTATTATCCATCACCTCGTGGGAACTAGGTTTAATATTATTGTAACTGCTTCTATAATTATTCCATTACTCTATATCTATTTGTCGGATCCCAGATGAAACCCATTTTCCCATCAGATTTCTGGAGGAAGCCAAAGACTGGCTCAAATGCAATATTTCTAAAGCAGGAAGTAGAACAGGGCATCCTAGGAAATACATTACGGGCAAAGGAAGCTCTGGTTTGACTCGTGGTGCCATAGGTGTAATATTAGCCTCATGACGCACAGATTTTGCTGTTGCACTTGAGGCTTTGTCCTTTTTCAACTTTTTAACTGAAGCACCTTGCTTTACACCTTCTGCTGATCTTTTCTGGATAGTACAAAACCAAGATAAAAACAACAACAGAAAGAAAGTTACAGATGTGATAGACAATTCAGAGACAGCAAATAAGTGGTAAATATATCAAAAGAAACACTTGTTCTCACTAAACACAGATATGAAAAAAAAGGAAAAATATGTAACTATAAAACAACGGAAGAACTTGAGCATTTCTACCTTGTTCTCATCTGTGTCTGCCTCTTTCACATGTTCTCCTGTTTTCTCAGAATCGGAGAGCAGACCCCCTGCCTTCTCTAATCGTTCTTCCAAAGAATCTTCCAGTAACTAGAAAAAAATTAAACAGTAAAATCTAAAATCAAATCATTATATAAAAAGAGAAGTAAAAAGATAACAAATATCTTCTCCTTATGCTGTTTAAGAGTTTTATCAATGTAAACCCTGCAAATAACAATTGTGACATAATATAAATTGAAGGTTACTGGAAATAACACGTATTAACATCATTCTTGGAGATAGCAAGCTAACAATAACAGCACCAAATGTACACAAACCATGTCCAACAGGAATAACTATACTTTATAATACTCATTCTTGGAGATAGCTAGCTGTATTGGCACACAGCCAGCACAGCGTATGATAGTTCATACTAAGAAGATCCACTGGTAATGTTAAACAAATAATTTTGGTGGATGAATGGTGAACAAATGGTTCTGCTCAGAACCACACATCAAAAATATTGAAGTGAAGACCTAATTAATAACTTCTATCAGCAAATGATAAACATATGAATATCCACAAATTTCAGTGACATTTAATCAGATAGACAGATCAACAAAGAAGGCACAAGTAAAATATAAACTCATGATGTAAGTATTTCACAATTTAAAATCCTCAAATATTTTGTTAGATAAAATTAGAGGATTGTTCATATCTAAAGACAAGAAAGTGCTTCTCCCAAAGTTCCACACAAATAACAGATTTTTGTGCAGCATAATGGTTTCTAGTACTCACCCCCCAGTGTATTTCTTTTTTATTTATCAAATTAGCTGCACCCTGGCCTTTTTCAAAAAGCATTATGGCCTCAGCATCATCAGAAATTGAGCAAGTCTGTCCAGGAGAAACTGCCAACAAAAGAATGCATTTTAATAATTCAAGAGTGTGGCAGTTTCTATTGTAATACCCATGCTAATAATAGATACATTACTAATTTCAAAGTAACCAACTATACCATGGAAGTTGATATGCTCATTGACAATCCCAAGCATCATAGTGGATTTTGTCTTTCGTAGATACTGCATCAGAAGCTCATTGGAGTACTAGCAATATGAATAACAGTCAGCTCATGAGAAATTGTACAAATTTGTGAATTTTTTTCTCAAGAATTCACAAGAAACAAATATTTTTGACACAACAACCATGACAAAGAAATGAATTAAATTACCCATAATAGTGTAAAGTAAATCACATCTGCAGCTATCAAATTGCACATCACTGACATGAAGCATTGAGCTCTCACAATTTTGACACATCCGGTGGTATGTGAGCAGTGTTACAATCATTTATGTTCTTTAAATATTGTCAAAAGTCAATGATCAAGGAGAAGAACATGACGTCAAGGTAAAATGTCCAGAATTGAAAAGATAACATAAACATGAAAAAATATATATCCACCCATCCACTCAAACTCAAACTAGCATGATTATTAACTATATGGCTACTTAGAAAGCTTCTAACACAGCCATTGGGAGGCTGCATTAAAAGAAAATTCCAAGAGCATTTACATAGTCACTGAACTCTTGCAGATTCATAGGTCATAAACCATGCATTACCTGACATATCTTGATGTTGAATTTGCACTGCCTAAGATAATGAGCAAATTCCATTTCCTGACAGAGAAAAAAATTATCACCAGATTTTCCATGAATGAAAACTGATTCCACTGTATAAAGAGAGGTAGATGCAACACAAGAGTTTACAAAAACATCAACCTCTAAATGAGAAGGAGAAAGAACTCCTTCCAGCTTCTGAAGGTCTCGCAAATGCAGCAATTCATGGTCTTCACGGAAGGTATTGAAAAATATTCTAGCTGTTCACATAAATTGTCAAAGATCTAATAAATATATTACATGTTTTGCAGTAATCGTGAAATTAATATATGTATTATAGAAACAAGACATGTGAAAGATTAGGAGACCAACTCTTACCCTCTTGGATATGGCCTTTTGCCACCAAATCCATGTAAGAATGAATAAATATGGGATAAAGCACACGAAGTAACTCGTGCTGCATGGTTAAAAGATGAACCGTGTAAACAAAGTATAATGTATACCCCAAAATGGTAACAAAGAAATAAAAGGGAAAAAGGAAAAAAGAAAATTTCAAAAAAAAAAAAAAAAGTAACTTATTACCTTGTACATATCAAGAGAACTATATGCCCAGGACCTTAGTTTACTATACTCATCGTGGTATTGTGCTGGACTATCCTCTGACCTGAAGGAAACAAAGATTAATTCAATAGAAGAACCAAGGATCACACGCTCCATGATAAAATCTTCAGCAAGCATATTTGGTGTTTTTTTATTTTTAATTCTTATGAATAAAAATATTCTAGTTTAGCAATTCTACAAAATTAGGCAAACAAAGAACGCTTGTTCTTATATCGTAAATTCCTCAACAACTTGGCTCCACATTCTTCGCTGCTCGGACAGAAATCATGTTTGGAAGAACTATGAACACACTTTAATAATTCCAAAAGCATGTAACTTATCCAATCATATGAAGTGCAAGGGCAGCAGCAACTTTTGCAAAAGTAATTAATTTTGAACGCTACAAGAAGAAGGCATGAAACTTATTCTGCCCAAAGATGGCCAACCAAAAAGAAAAAAACAAAAAATGAAGAAGAAGCATTGTAGCCCAGCGCGGGGGCCTCGACTTTAGTTCGAAACAGTTTGAACCTAAAATTCAAACACTTCCGTCTTCACATGACAATAATACACATAATATGAACATGTGATTCCAAAATTGATAAAAGGCCAGAAAATTCGTATTCAACAAGAACACCAAAATTAAAGAGAGTGTCTGTGTGTGTGTGTGTGTGTCTGTGCAGAGAGAGAGAGAGATACTGGGAGAGCGAGAGAAGAAGAGAAGAGAGATGGGGATCGGAATGGAGATCGAGGGAATTGGCATTGGAGTTGTTCTGAACTTCGTCTTGGAAAGCGAGCTCTGCTTGCTTGAAACCCTTCTTCTTCAGGTAAGCCTCCACAAATTTTACCACTTGTTCTTCGTCCATCTTCTTCTTCTTCTTCTTCCACAACAACAACAACTAGCAAAAAGGCTGTGAACAACAAAAGTTGAAACCCTATATCTCACTTCTGAAATCCAAATGCTTGCTGCTCTGTTTTCTTTTCTTTTATGATTTTATCGTTCCATCTCTGCCCCGAAACCTGATTTCAGGGAGCCTGCCTCCGCTCCTCCTCGGCCATCAGCCCTTGACCCAAGCCCACCTTTTCTTGATCAGCGGAGCAGCTCGTACTATTATTATTGTATTTTACTTTTAAATATATATATATATATATTAGAATGAATTTAATGGGTTAGGCCTCCAAGGCCCGTTAGATCGTTTTTTATTTTTATTTTTTTTGTTGACATCCTATCGGACATTTCTACCTTTGTGTTTAGTGTTGGGCCCAGCTCTTTCTGCCTCGGGCAATTTTATTCATCATTTATGGGCCTATTGGAGTTGCTGCCGTTCCATTCCAAACCGGGGCTACTCATTTACTTTTTTTTTTTTTTTTCCTCTTTCTGTTTTTATTTTCCACCCGGAAAAGTCCTTTTTTTTTTTTTTTTTTTTTTTTTTTTATTGATTTGTAGTTATCGTTATCAGAAAATTTACGAGTCAGCTTCCAAGTTATAACATTTTAAAGAGAAGCTAAATGCTACAGAATCTCAAGTATACGTTATTTTGCATAACTACAATCCTTCAAGCTGGTTATAATTAATTCTTTTTTTTTCTACTTATCATATTACCTTTAATCGTAGAAGTAAATGTTAAGATTCATGAATTTGATTAGTTAAATTTATAGAATTGATATCAGTTTTCAGAGTAAAAGAGTACATCGCCATCGCCCCATGACGGTATCCCCAACCGTGCATTCGAGAATTTTA
Source organism: Rhizophora mangle (assembly GCA_037832345.1). NCBI lineage: Eukaryota > Viridiplantae > Streptophyta > Magnoliopsida > Malpighiales > Rhizophoraceae > Rhizophora > Rhizophora mangle. The sequence goes on along the minus strand of JBAPLJ010000181.1, from coordinate 4,226,877 downwards.
ACGCCTGCCCTGCCAACGCATGTTCGGTGCATTGGAAAAAGGAAAGTAAAAGTAAAAGCTAGAAGTCCAAAAATTCATTTTCTTACCTTCACGATCTTTTGCGCTTTACTAAAAATAACTAAAATTTTTAAAATTAAATTAATTATTAAATTTAAAAATTTTAAATTTAATTATTTCAATATTTTAATTAAGATTAAATTAATAAAATTAATATTTAATATTAAATATATAAAAAAATTTAATAATATAATTTTTATTTTTTAAAAAAATTAAAATATATTAAAATATTAAAATTTTTTTACAAAATTTTGAAATTAATCCAACCCAAAAAAATTATAATTAATTCATAATTTTATAATTTAATTAATCAATTTATTAGTTTAATTATTAATTTTTAATTAATTTATTGATTTAATTACTATTTTTTAAAATAAAAAATTTTAAAAATAAATCAAATTAAAATATAATTTAATTCTTAATTTTATTAATTTAATTTTAAATTTTATTGATTTATTCAATTTTTTTTAAAAAAAAAAACTTTAAAAATAATATAATTAAGGGTTCAATCATGTCATGAATTATAAGAGCTGTGTTGTAGAAGAAAAGAAAGAAAATAGCATAGATAATTAATTCTACATAGTATATTTCAAAATCAGAAACATGAATCATTTTTACGAACCGTACATTTAGGCAGGTGACGACATTTGTTTTTTTCTTTTTTTGGTTTCTTTCTTTTATATATCCAAATTAAAACTTATATTCCGTATTTTTGCAAATGTGTTGAAGTGGCAAAGTACAAGACCAATACGTGATCTGCTATCTTCCCATGCAAATGCAAAAGACAAAACTCTAGCAAAGTAATTAAGGAAAAATCTTATAATCATACGTCATCTAATCATTAGAAAGCCATGGATAAGGTAATGCATTCATGGCCAAGGACAAAACCCAGGCAGAGATGGGCGTTTAGCCTAACTTTTGTACGAAAAGAGATTCTAATAAAAATTTTTAAATTTTTATAATTAAATATTTTTAACTTATTTATATTATTATTTAAATTTTATATTTTTAAATTTATTTTAAATTATTTTTTAAATAAAAAATAATTATATTATTAATAATTTTTATTTGTTCAACATATCATTTTAAATAATTTTAATTATAATTTATTCTAAAAACTTTTAAAAAATTGATTTATAATAAATTTTAAAAATATAAAATTTAATATATATATATATATAAAACCTAATTATAAGAAGTCATAAAAATTTAAAATTAAATTTTTGTATATTCTTTTGTACAAATTTTTTTTATTATTATTATTATTTGTACATGAGGTTTGAACCAAATGAGAACTTAAATGTCAATTAATTGTTTGTTGTTGTTTATACTCGATTGTTTTACTTGTAAATAGACAACAATTCTCTTTATTTAAGTGTATCAAAAAACATTTTATAGAACATTTTTTGAATAAATAATGACTAAGCTTTGACAAATTTTAAATTTCTCTTTGATTTTTAGATAACAAAGAATACTATCTAAAATTTGTAAATCTCATGTTAATTTGCAATAAATATTTTTTTTACTCATATTTGTCATGAATGTATAATAAATGTTACATTATGCAAATATTTATGTTAGTGTGCTATTATTCCTATTGTTATTAATTGAAAAAAAAAAAAACTTAAATTGATCCCAACCTTTGCGCCCTTTAGACAAAACATGATTTTTTCTTTTTTGTTTTTTTTTTTTTTAAATCGGTCCCTCACATTTATACTGTTGAATGATTTAACCATTTTCCAGTCACTAGGTCAAATCACTTTTATGTTATTAAAAATATGATTATGTAGCATTATTGAGTTTCTTTTAATTTTATAGAAAAAATTTATTTAGGTAATTTAAAAAATGAAAAAGAAAAAAGAAAATAAATATACTGGGCAAATGAAATCGTTCAGCTTTCTAGATTACACTCGATCAGTATCATTTCTTAGCTTTATGGATCTCATTTTCGAATTCCCAGTTATCTCTTTTTGTCATAGCTCTCTGTCTATCCCATTTGTAGCTCCATCAGTCTCATTTGTAGCTCCCTCAATCTCATTTTTCTTAAGACTTTGTTGAAAGATAATCCTTTCTCTCAATTCTCTCTCATTCCTCATAATTTCACTTGTATATATCCACTCGTTCTCCCATATTGTTGTAGTTTATTATGTTTAATTTACTCCCTTAATTAATCTACTCTCATTAATATTTCTTTGCATTTTATCCATTGTGTATCTCAAAACCCTAATATGTCAACTCACTCATCTAAGTCTTTTAGGTCTATGAAAAGGTGTGGTCACAACGAAAACAATGAACCAATTCAATGCAAATATAGAGAATTGGCTTGATTGTTTACTTCATTGACTCATAAAAACTCTCAGAAAGTTTTGGTTTTAACTCAACTACTAAGTGCAATTAGGTTTTATAAATAGGTTTTCATTTGTGTGTAATTGTATCAAACTTAAATATTTCTATGATAGGTGTGTATCATTAATATCTACTTGACTTATGAATAGGTGTGTATGGGAAGATAGCAAAATTTCAAAGCACCACAAAGATGACAAATAAAGATACTAAAGAAAGAAATTGAAAGGATGAGACAACTTGCTTCAAGTGAAAATGATAAGGGCGAGTTAATGAGGTTATGCTCCTTAGAGTGGAAATTACTAATGCAGATGCAGGGAGAAAAGCTAAAATGAATTAATAATATATATATATATATATATATAAGACTTCACTTATGCAAAAATTGGTTGTCATATGTTGTGTAATATTTGGTTTGTGATGCCCTATGTAAGAAAATGTAAACAGCACAAAATAACCAAAATCTTGAATTTCATGTAATTAATCTTACTGTTATGAAATAAAATAAATATCTTTTCATGTAATGGATTATCCAAAAGTTTCAATTCTTGTACAATTTTTCATTTGCATTAGTTACTTACATAGTCCCTATCAAATATAATAATGTGAGTGTCAAGTATCTTTTTGAAATAAAAAGAAATAAACATTTATGCAAAGCATCTTTATTCACATTTTTGTGCTAAGTAAAAATAGAAGTCATATTGAATGCTCAATACCTAAAAATACAATAATCTACTTGATTAAGTCTAATATGAAATTTCAAAGCCTATTATGCATTAATAAAAATACAATAATCTTATATTACAACAATATTTGACTATGTCTCAGCAAGACAACTACAAAATACATTTGTACATCATCTTTCCAAAAATCTTTTCCTGATCATGTTACTAAGCATTTTGTAAATGATGTTTACTTGATTGTCTCATCATCTTGTTGGATTTTTGTGTTTCAAATCCTTATATATTGTTCACTTTTATGCTATAACTAGGTCTTAATCTCATTTGCTTATTTACGTTCTCATTTGACATAAAAAAGTAAACATATTTGAGTTACTATTAAACAACAATTAAACACCAATGAAAAATTTTCAAGATTTAACACATGAATCAAACCTTTTGTAGTTATGTGGCAGTGATGTTATGGTTCCCCTTTCATTGCAGCCTTTTTGCTTCAACGGGAAGTTTATATTCTTTAGTATCAACATATACAACTCTGATCTTGTTCTCAACATTCAAACCTTTATGCGATTGAATTTACATTTTGCAAAGTGAGTTTTAGCTATATTAAAGACAAAATGATTGGTTAATGAACATAAAATTAAAAAAATGCTATGGACTAAAATTGTATATAAGCATCTCGCTTTTGGGATTAGTGTATACAATATAACCAAAAAATTTGCTTGTTAGATTTGCAAACAATGCTTGACTAATATCCACTTGGGAGGCTTCCTTACTCAGTTTTTGGCTTAGTGGATTTCTAGCTTATGGTTAGGTTGCCCTATATGCACATTTTGACTTCCTTATCTTTGTTCCTATATTTGCTAATTTCTAGACAGCACAAGAAAAATGTACATTATAAACTTTAAATTTGTATTATCAACTTTTAATACTTGTGATGAAGAAATTTTACAACTAAAGAACTTTATAGTAATAATAAGGATAATTATTACTTACTTGTAATGTATTTATACTTTATTTTTTGTAAGTTATTTTTTGTTTTAACAATTTTTTGGATTTATCTTTATTCTTCCCCCTTAATTTTTTTTTTTTTTTGGGTCTATTAGGCTTTTTAGGGGCATATAGAGGAAGAAGCTTTTCTTTTTAGATCTTGGTCAAAATAGTTGTCATCTAATTGGATTTAATGATTCTTGATATGCAATTAAGAAAATGTTCTTAACATAGATGAGAGAAATTTGTGACTTTAAAAGCAATTTAGCATTAAAAATAGTACAAATTGCATATTGGCACAATTTTCTTGTCAATTTCCATGACTTACAAATGCATCATTGGCTCCTAAGAAACACAATATGCTTGTCTTTTTTCTCCACCACTTCATAACCATCATTACCATTCCAAACCAGAGAACACTCCAATGCAAGCAACTTTCTTTTCTCGCTTATCTCCATAATTAGTGGACTATAGTCTCCCATCCACCTTTTTACATATTCTCTCTATTTTACAAACCTTCACATCACCATAATTCTAATATCCTCTAGCATGATAATGATTGGCTTATACTTAACATCTATTATCCAACTATTAAATATTTCACACATATTATTATCAATAGAATCATAAAAACATTCTATTCTCTAATAAACCCTACACTATGTCTTTGGTGAATCTTCAAGAACATCATTAACACACTTAAGGCTAAGGTTGTCTAATTTATTCATTTGCAACTCTAAGTCCTGGATATATGGTGACTTGACACACTTTCAAAACTTAATTCTCAAATCAAAGCCCTTCCACCTCTTTTACTAATTAGCGAAAATGTGTCACGCACATATTCCCAATTTTAGAAAGTTTAACTCAAAATTGATAGATTATAATTAGATCAACAAGTAATTATTATCCTTAATTGCAATGATTATTCCAAATTTTATACATACAAATTCTAATTTAGTAGATTATCTTAAATATAATATACATCTATTGAGAATATGTTACTATTTCCAAACCCCAACATGATTGATAGAAATTACTTAATTTTGATACCCATATATTCCAAAAATCTTTAATGAAACAAATGATAACAAAAAAAAAAAAAGAAAGAAAAAAAAAATCATCTTTTCAAAAAGTGAAAATATTACAGGCCAATCCTTAATTGGTGATAGTCCCTTAGGCTTTTTATTGTTAGAGGCAGAAGACAAGAATTTTATGGAGCTGTTACAACACCTGGGAAGAAGGCAAAAGTAAGAGACAAAGTTTACAAAGACGAAAGAAAAGTAATGAGAAAAGGCGTTGAGTTTGTGTTTTTTTTTTGGGTGAGAGAGGTTGGATGTTTTGTTATATATATATTGATTTTTTTAGTAACTTGAATAAATATACAGCAAATTTAAAAGAAACCTAAAAATGCTACATAATTATATTTTAATTATACTTTTAATGACATTGAAAATAATTTACTAATGTGACTTACCAAATGGCATAAATCAGCACAGTAAATGACCCATTGATAGAAAAGGACCAAATTATTTGACAACACAAATGTAGGGAACTGATTGAAAAAGAAAAAAAAATATATATTGTGTCTGTAATTAAACATGAGCCCAGTATTAGAGACCAATTTAAGCTTTTTCTCTCATTAATTTCACTTAAAGACGACTATAAATATATAGTCTAGTAGATTAGTCAAAACACTTATGATAGCTCTAAAAGTCTTAAAAGGCATTAGTTCGTGTATGAGGCTTTTAAATCTCACCCTAATATGAATAATCAATGCTTTATTAATCACATCTCCTTGCTCTTCGCTAATGGAGTTAGGTCTTCAGCAACAGCAAAATCAAACCCAGCGAGTCTGTCGAGCCAGAACGCTGTGCCTCTTTGGTTGCTTAATGGACCAAAAGTTCAGTATTTATTTTCCTTATTGGGTTTACTGGTCAAAGGAGCTGGTGGTAGAAGCACGTAAAGAAATATGAACTGAAAAAAAAAGGGACACCAACATGAAACTCAATTTTATTACTCTACTTTTTTTTTTTTTTTTATAAGTTTATTTGATAAATCAACATGAAACGAGTTTTAACTGATATTTCAAAGTTGAATATGGGTTATCCATCAAGATAATTGACAAATTCACAAACAATTATCCGATGAACTATCAAAGAAAAGCAATCATTGACATGACAAAATGAAGCTAAAAGAAAGACAAGGAAAGATGGTTGGCAAACAGGCCACAGCTTAAAAAATTGGCAAAATTTTCCTTGCCAATGTGCAACTATGCGATGGCTCGTGACACGACACACAAAATGTCAAGGGGTGTTCGTTTATGGGTCAGGCTGACCCATCTATAATAGGCTGATCCAACCTAACAAGAGACATAAATAAAGAAAAACTGCACCAGGGTATTTGGAAGGAGTTACAACGTTAAGAGTAACCCTCACCCTTCAAATCTGTCTGAGATGAAAATAGATTATAAAAACAAAAATAATGAATCTGACGGAAGAAACAGATAATTGCTTTTCTTCTCTAAGTTAAAATCTCTTGGATTGTAGAAATTGGATGTCACTCGTTATGTTGTGTCATTCCAATTGCAATAAATTGTTTATGGTGTTCTTACCAATAATCAGTATATGGTTTAAAAGCATAGAGGTTTTCGAGAAATAAGTCTCTTCGCTCCCTTCTATTCTATTCTACCTTAGTATCGAAGCCTAAAAGAGTTTATTTTAGCATGAAAATAATCTGTACAATTTTTACTATTTTCATTTTTGTATGCAATTTTCATGTGTGCTTCCTAGTTGAAAAAAGATAAAAATTGTTTCTCACACATGCATTATCTTCTGGTCACAAAATTTTACATGTAAGTAGCTTATGATTTGTTTAATACCTTGTAAATTTTTTGTGATGTTTGTATAATTGGTAGGAAAATCAGGGTTTTCTCCATACTATTTTTCACCAAAATCCATACAGAAAATCATGGAATCAAGGCTTGAAATTTATATAGATGCAAAGGCCTCGTCATAAGTGTTCCAACGGACCATGTTTCGTTAAATTTTTCCTTGGCGTTTGAGAGAAATCGCGTTAGGAAGTTTTGGACGAACACGGAAAATTGAGGAAGAAGGTTCATAGTTGATTTTTCCATCCGTCTCTGGGGTTTTGAGGATGATAGTGTAACCCCAACTTCCATTTGCTTTATGGGAAAATAGGTTGAAAGACAGAGTGGGGACGTGGAAATATGGCGTTTTTGGCAAAATTTCGTGGTGACGGACGGCTGAAAGAAAGGCAATGTGTGTTGCTTGCTTTCCAGCAAGGAAAAGGGTGTGAAGCAGCCTTGTTTTCTGCTGTTGTATGGTAACGACCACCCTACCACAATGGTCAGTTTTGACCATGGTAGACATTGAATGTTGACTTTCAATGAATGGAACACAATGGATTGGGCCATGCGACACCTAAAGGTCCAAAATTGTGATAAATATCATTTTAAGTCAATAACTTTTTGTTTTCTCAAATGCAAGTTAGTAAATTTAAAAATATTCAATATGAGATAATTTGTTAGGAAAAAAAAGTTCACATGTGGGTAAAAGCCATTTGTTTTGTTTGAATTGAGATTTTGAAAATTAATTTATATCAGTTAATTAAATTGATAAAATTAAAAATTAAATTATAATTTAATTTAATTTATTTTTAAAATTATTAATTTTAAAAATTAATAATTAAACTAAAAAATCAATTAAATATATTATAAATTAGGGAACAAATTATAATTTTTTTAAAATTTGTTAATTTCAAAAATTTGTAAAAAAATTTTTATTTTATTTTTTTATAAATAAATATTAAATTATTTATTTTTTAAATATTTAATATTTAATATTAGTTTTAATTATTTAATTTTGATAAAAAAATAATTAAATTAAATAAATTTAAAATTTTAAAATTAATGATTGATTTGATTTTTTAAAACTTTAATTGGTATTTGATATTAATTGTTGTCATTACTCTTATACGGATGATGATGTGGCCAAACTAATGAATTCTAATCATAGTCCTGCTTGTCAATTTTTTTTTTAGGTGTCTTTTTTGCTCTTCTTGGATTAGCATTTTCTTTTTTCTTTTCTTTTTTTTAATTAACTCTCTCTAACTTAAAATGGCAAAAGTAACAAAATACTACAAATTTATGTCAAAGGGAAAAATCAAAAAGAAAAATAGTAAAGAAACAAGTGATTCAATCTTTGCTTAAATAACAAATAAAATTAATATCTGGTTACTCCAGCAAATCTCTAGGTACGTTGGCGAGGAGTGTCGGTGACGGAAGTAGCAATCGCTTAACAGATTAAAGTAAAATATTGTAGATATTTGAAAGATTTCTTCAAATCACAAATAATAACTATTCATTTTATTATTTTTTAAAGTAATTATTACATCAACAAATCAATTTTCTAGAAGAGAGGAGAAGGAAGGAATCGTGTTTTTTCTTTTTGGTACTTTATAATAAAATTTTGGTATTTTGTTATTTTTAATCTTTTAAAATTAGAGAGAAAAAAAGGGCCGGGGGGGGGGGAATGCTGGGTTAGGAGAAGAGAGAAAACAAGAAATGACACGCGGGATTAATAGTTGAGTAGGATTCATTGGTTTGGTCCCATTATCATCTCTCATGGTGCCATGTGAGCAATTGACCTTAAATTTGAAAATAAAAAAAATTACTTACTCACATGTAAACTTTTTTTTTTTTAACAGACAGACCAAAATTTTTAAAATTAAAAAAATTATTAACTCAAAATTATCCTTATCGTGGCAACCACTTCACTCTATGGATGGTGACATGTGGTATAGAATATGGCAGCCAGTAAATGAAATACGCCATGTGGCATTAAATTTAAATTTTAAAATTATATCTTTAAAAATTTATAATAAATAATAAAAATATTAGTAAAATATAAGGTTTATGCAAAACTTTTTTATTGTTATGCTCTACGAGAGTATCTATAAAATCACATTTTGAAGTTGTGAAAAATTACTTTTTTTTTTTTTTGGGTATTACCCAATGTCTTATTATAGTCTTTAGTAAATTAAATAAAGAGATTAAAAATTAAGCACATTAAAACAACAAAAATTGAGAACTTACCAGAGTGCTTAATTTTGAGAGAGTTTTGTTTTTTTTTTTTTTTGAGAATTTAAAAAATGTGAAATAAGTTTCATTAATATTTAAAAATCAAGTGTTCACTAATTATTTGTTAAACAAAAGTTTGGTACATCATTAATGAAGAAGACATAATCTAAGTTATGCATAAGTTCTTTTTGAGCTACAAGGTTACTGATAGAAAAGAATAAAAGCATCATATCAAGTATGTTGATAAATATACTACTTGTTGATCCATAGTCTCTAGAGTGCAAGTCTTGCAAGTTTTTGGCAAATTAGAAATAGTTTTAAGGTTTATAAGAGCTAAACTTAAGTCTTTTCTGAAATTATGGTTGAGATACACCACGAGTTTGCTGATATAAATTTCATGTTGTTATCAAATTGATGTACCTCTTAGAAGATGTTAATCTATTTGAATGGTGAATGTTTTGATTATAATATTGTTACATGTTTGATGTTATACATGTAATTATCTGTTGGTTGCAATAGTGCATTATTACCATGCAAATATGTATACTTGTTCTATGGAATATTTGTGACATTTATGTACCATGTATAACATTGAATTATTAAAGGTTTGTTTTAAGTGAAAATTCTTCAGGTCGTAGGATTCAAGGAATTTTCACCAAAGAACTTAATTTTTTTTTTTTGCATAATTTGAAATAAATTAAATAGCCAAATATTAGTATAATGGAAGATGAGTAAGGACATAGTGAACTTTTGATTTTATAACTAATATTGGGTTATTAATAATGTATTTCAAGATTGGTGTAAAATAAACGATTAAGTGCTGGTATTAATTTGTGACAAATTTCTTCAAGTAATTGTCTTAAACCATGGCTACTAAGATTACCATAAACGAACTTAGTAAGGAAGTTGAGTGGAATAATAAGAATTATGATACATAGCATCACATAGTTAAATAAAGCCTTAAGGGTGTAAAGTATTAGAAATCATTGATAGCATTGTAGTTTTTCACTGAGATGTGTATCCCAATTGAGTAAAGGTAAGACATAACACCCAAAAGGCTTGAAAGGAATGAAGTGTGTTTTGCATCTCTTTACATGAAAATATAAAGGATGAATTCATCCATGACCTTTATGAGACATCCTAGGAGATATGATTAGTTTAGAAAAAGACTTAACTATAGGTTAAGAGAGTTTATGATCAATATTGAATTTTGTAAAGAGAAGTCATATAATATGAGACTACGCCTTGTGATGCGATCCAATTGATGGAACTCAAAGCAATTGATCATACCCTTTACGGATGTGCAGTAGATAAACTAACATTCATGCAATTCCTTTAAATTAAAAGAAAATAAAGTGGAAATGACGCATAATAAAATGAGTAATACCTTTGATAATATCTCATGCTATCTAAGTTTAGAGAAAAAGTGTTTAAAGGCAAGTATACTAGACAAATGAATATGGTTAATATTGATATCAATTCAAAGGCTACTTTTAATTCAAAGTGCTACATCACTTGAAATGGAAAAGGGGAATGAGCTTATATAGAAGAAGTACTAAATTGATTATTGCTATAAATGTAATAATAAGGGAAAGGATAAAACCAAAATGCTACAACGACAGCAAAATTAGGTCATTTTGCTTTTGAATGCATTGATGCAAAAATTGTATCCTTTAGTTTTGCTTTTTATAGTTTAGCTTATGTCTCTAGCTCAATTTATTTCTTGCATCAAATCTTATGTGGATTACTAACCTAACTATTGAACATATAGCTTAAGACTGAGAAGCATCTGTGAAATTTCATTGAATTAGGGCTAGTTTAAAGAACTTGTAAGTAAGGAACCATTCAGGATAAAATTGAAAGGAATTGACATTTGCAAATTAAAAATGTGAGATGATTAAATCTTGCCACTTTGTGATGTTCACTATGCACTTCTTGAAATTTAATGGAAGCTTATTCTTGTCCTTGTTCTTCTGTATCTATATTAGAAGCTTATTTTTTGGAGGCTATATTATGGTATTTATAATGACACTTATTGTATTTGGACATTTGTTAGGCAGTTTATTTATAATTAGATATTCACCAAGGTGTGTTAAATATCCATAATAAGTGTTTTTCCGTAACTGCATCTTTTATCGATAAGGTTATAAATGCAAATTTTTGGCTTGTTAGAGGAATTAACTAGAGATAGCCTTCTATTGTTACTCCTTAAAAAGAATTGCCTACATGCTAACATTGCTTGGTAGGAAAGACAAATAGTAAATCATTTAGAAAGAATTTTAAAGCAACTAGTCTATTCTAACATATGTGATCCAATAATAAGTATAAAGGCAAGGCATGATGCCTTATATTTCAGTACTTTCATAGATGATTATATGCATAATGGTCATATTTAATTAGTCTCCTATAAATTTAAAGCATTAAATTTCTTTAGGAAATATTCAAGTATGGTAAAGTATTAGTTAGCAAAACATTCAAGATGTTAACAACGAATTATGAATTTGAATCTCTATAAAAAGTTCAAGGACTATGTAATGAAAATAATGTATGGTTGACCATTGACTAGTCTTGCACTTTGCAATAAATTGGTGTTCTAGGGAAAAGAAATATAATCATATTAGAGATGGTTAAATACATGACAATATAAGTAAATCTCTCAATAAATTAATGGGGATATGCTTCATTTAGTGTCATCTATATGGTTAATTACGCCTTTTAAGTTTGTTACTTCCATGTTATATGAGATATGGTTAGGTCAAAAGCTCAAATTGCAAATTGAATAATTTAAAACCATGAGAGGGTTAATGGCTTAAATTCATCATCTCTTTTATATATATGAGACACTAGACCCAAAAAGAAAAATATATCTTTATAAGATTTTGAGAACATTTTAAGGTGGTGTGTTCATTTGTGATTAAGTTGAACAAAGTATTTAAGAGTTGGAATTACATGGTAAATTTAATAATGTTTAATAATGTTCTTAGTGAATGAATTTCTTCGCAAGGGTAATATAATAATGTTTGTCATCTATGTGAAATGAGAGATTTAGATGGTTGTAACATAATAGATTAAATGATATAGCAACATAAGGAAATGTCTAAAGCTCTCAAATCTAGTGGGAGCATTATACCATAAGTTACATAAAGGTTACAAGAATCTATATTACACAAGTGTAATTCTAAATGTATCCCACATTATTGCTTTGAGATTAAGAAAGTCAACTTTTATGATTACCCATAATGAGAAGGAAATTCCAAAACATTTATTGAGGCTTTCTCATGCCTTACAAAAAAAAAAAATAATGGATAAAAGTGATAAAAATGAGATGGATGTTATAAAATTTGGCCATGTTTAGGACTTAGGGGATTTGTCTCAAGTAATCAAAGCTTTTAGAAAGAAATGAGTTCTCAAAATTAAACTTAAGACATATTAGTCCATATAAAGGTATAAGATTAGCTTAATAACAAAAGACTATATATATTATAAGAAATCATTCTCATCTTATAAGATTTACCTTAATTCTCCTAGTTTTAGTTAAAGTAGCTAATATGTTTTTTAAAGTTACACCAAATAGACTTTAAAGCCAAATTTCCCAATAGGGTGTTAGACAAAGAAATCTATGTGTAATGACTAATAAGCTTCATTATGAAGAACTTGAGCATAAAGAATGCAAGTTCTAAATCTTAACTTATGGTTTAAAACAATTGTTTAGACAATGCTACTTGAGATTCCATCATGAATAATCTCTTATGACTTTGTGATCAATGAGGATCTTTTAACACATGTCAAAAGATTTAAGAGTATGTAATTTTGTCTCATCGATGTTAGGTAAAGGTATGTAAGAGCATATAATTTTGTCTCATTAATTTTTGGCAAAGGTTTTAACCTTAAAAGTTGTCTTATTACTAGAAGCAAAAGACATAAGACTTATGCAATATTCCAATACTATGACCTATTTAGTATGACATGTGCTTGACCAAATATTTGTTATGCCATAAAACTAATATAATGTTCCTAGCCAAATATAAGTGAAGCTCATTGATAAATTATAGAAAGACTTGGTATCTTAAAAACATTGTAGGATATTCCTTATGTTATCAAGGACATGATTTAACACTTACTTAGTCATTTAAATGACAAAAATGTGTGATATAATGATAAATATAAATTAATATCAAAATATTTGTTCTTATTATATGGTGACACCATTTTACATGGTAGCAAGAAGTGAGCTTGTAAAGCCTATTTGATCATAACAACTAATTTTATTGCTTGCTCTATTGTAATACAAGTAGTAGTTTGCTTTCAAAAATTTTTTGGAACATATAGGAGTACATAGTGACAAGTTGAGAAATGTCACAATACATTTTAATAGTGAAATGAGTATAATATACACTAAAGATCTCAAATTTAGTTGTGAAACCAATTTGTTGATATCAAGTACAACTTTATAAAAGACATCGTATCATAAAAGAATAAAACTCTATAAGATATGTTAATATATTAGATGACAATGGATAATGTTAGCCATACATTTTTTTTATATGACAACATAAAATATAATATGATGTGATTATGTGATATTATAAAAATGAGAAGAATGTGTTTTATCTTGTGTCATCCCAATAGAGTTATATAAGATTGATATGAAATTAATCATAATACAAGTTTATATAAGAAAGTTAAAGGTATATCAACTAGGCTAAGATTGGTCCATTCACACAAGCAATCTCCTCTAATGCTAAAAGAATATGTCGAGATGAGGTCATCTTTTAAGCAAATATATATAAATATAAAAATGGTCACCTTAAGAAGATTAAGATGAGACTCTGCTATGAAAAGCTAATATGTTGTCTCACTCTTAATATAACCTATTGAAAGTTAGATGTGAGATTTTAATTGGACACTTAAGAGTGAGAAATCCCATCAAGAAATCAAGTTAGGAGCTTAGTAGCAATTAAACTAAGATCTTTAGGTGATGTTATGAAAAAGACAAATAAATCGACTTACTTCCTATATGACTTTTGACCATGTTCTAAGGTTACTATTCAAAAATTATTACTTTAGTGTATTACATAAGATCATAATTTAAGTGAATTTTTATGTTTAGTATAAAGCAATATAAAGATATATAATCTTTATTAAATACTTAATTTATATAATGAAACTCCATATAAACTTTAAAAAAGCTTATGAAGACAAAGGAAGCATTCATGATGATGTTCCTTTAAATAATGAACATGAGTTAAATGATAATATAGGTTAATTCATATAAAATACTTACCTTCACCAATTATTTTGTCCTTTATACCTTAATCAAGTCCAATTATAGAAGTTTAGAAATTCTAGCATGCTATAGTGGTAGGGTCACTTTTGAAATCCATTTGCATGCACCTTTTTTTTTTGTTTAAATTAAAGAGAGGGAAATTTGAACCCAATCTTAGCCATTTAAATTCTTTTAAAGCTAACTATTAAACTAAAATATGATTTCACTATAGCATATAGTATATATTGGTATTACCCTTTTTTTTGTTATATAAATAGAGATTAAAGAGCAAACTATTAGTGAAAAGTGCACATGTGAAATTTATATGGTTCAAAAACTTTACGTCCATAATTACACCAAAGTTTCCCTATTTTTCAAGAGTTAGAAATTTTATATTAAATTAGCTCTTTTATACAAAAAGATAATACAATTCTTATATAAAGATAAATTACATGTTTACTTTTATATAATATTAAATCAATCTCTACACTCCTTCTACAATATCTCACTTAGAGACTAATTACTTAAATCGACTATTATTTAGAGCCTTAGTATGACACCTTTTCAATAATTAACCATTAAAGCCAATTAAGGCTATGCACAAACTTAACTTTATTATAACTATAAGCTTAGTTGATATGTCATAAAATTCCTTGTACTGTATATCATTTTTAAAGTTAAAGTTTAACCATCCAATAAACCTTGCATAAAGTAATATGTCAATTGAATGTGCTTTGCTCTTATATGAAATATGTGATACTTTATAAGAAAAACTACACTCTGACTTCATAAAGAATAATATTGCTTCCTTGTAGTTTGTCTAGGTCTTCAAGTAAATTTTTCAACCAAATCATTTCATTACTTCTTTTAATGATGGTGACATATTTAGTTTCAATTGTTAATAAAACCATAATCTTTTGTAGTTGAGATACTTATAGTACCACTTAAAGTGTAAACATAATATTTTGTGCTTGAGATTTAATTAATGCCTTTACTAAGATCTACACTAATAAAGTCTTCCAAGTTCTTACTATTCTTACTAAAATAAAGTGTTAATTGTGTATTATTTTCTATTAGCAAAAAATCCATTTGTTAGTCTTATGATATTGCTTGCTTACATTTGCTATTGCATGTGATATGTCAAGTTTAAAATAGACCATAGTGCATATAATATGACCAACTATTAAGACATAAGGAACTCTTAACATATATTTCCATTTCATATATCTCTTCAGTGATTATTGCTTAAAGTGACTTTCTAAACAAGTGTTAAACAAGGATATAAGGTTGAAATGTAATAATAGGAAATGTAGCAAAAAGAAGTTATCAACAAAATTGATAAACTTGAATCAAAGACATAAATCATTATTGTTATTTTTAGAAATTTGATACTTGTTATGTTATTCTTTTATTATATGTAGATGATATGCTCATTACAAGTTTTTGTATTTAAAAGATTAATAACTTAAAGTGAGAGTTTTCGAATGAATTTGTTATGAAAGTTCTCAAAGCCATAAAGCAAATTCTTAAGATGAGAATTGTTAAGGACAAAAATGCTAGGAAGTTATCACATTCTAGATACATATAAGTTGTCACACACTACATGAATCAAGGACAAAAATGCTAGGAACTTTCAAAAGCAAATTTTAGATACATATTTCAATTGCAATAATGCTTAACACTAACATGATTATTGATATCTTTACAATTAGGTTAAAATTTTGGTATAGTCAATAACTTTTTTTTGTTGAAATTTCTTCATAACCAACCTTACCTTGAATCACTTATTGTCATCATATTCTTCCTTAATTTGATAAACCCATTTCTTGTTAAATGTCTTTTTACTCTTTAGTATTTTAGTTAGCTTCAATGTCTAATTATTTTGTAGTGAAAACAACACTTCTTCCATAACTAACTTAATTTTGTGGAATTTTTAACTTGCATTATTTAATCATACTATAATGGCTCATTTTTGTTAGTTAACAAAAAATAATACAAAGATCGAGATCACTTTTGATAAGCTTTGATATTTTGCTAGATTTTCTTGCCTATGTTACTAGTGTAGAATGCTTTAATTATATTAAGGTATTTTCAAGATTTTTTTAACACTCTTTTACCCATATCATTGTCTAAAATTTCCAACAATTTAGTATTTTCCTCATTTTCAGTGTGTTTCCTTATATAATTAGATTATGCAATATCTTTATGTTTATAAATAATATTTCATTAAATATGATGTTTGTACTTTTAATGTTTCTTTTACTTTTACAATTCTATGGATAACATCTAAATTTATCAATTTTATATCAAATGAAAAAAATACTTTTAAGATTTAAAATTTAATTTATCTTTGTTATCATAATTTAAATACTCATAATAGATAAAAACAATAACTCTTAAGTTTACAATATTAGCCTCTTTACTTGTCCAAACTTCCTCTTATAGTTTGCCATCCAAGAGAATAAAAGGTGTTTAACTAATCAAGTAGGTTGCAATTCTGACAACATTAACCCATAATGCCTTTGTAATCTAGCTTGTATCCTTGTGATTCAAACATGTTTATTTAAGGTTTTATATATACATTTAATGATGTCATTCTATTGTGACATCCTTAGAATTATTTTTTCCTTTCGAATATCGTTTGTTACATATAAATTTTAGAATTTTTTGCTGTCATGTTAAACCTCATTGTTAGATTTCAATCATTTTATTTTCACACCAAATTTAGTTTTTAGTTGAATCTTTTCAATTTCTAAAATTCATAAACAAATTAGATTTATTTTCAAAAAATAAACTCATACCTTTTGAGTATAATTATTAATAAAGGTTACAAAATAGAGTAAGCCATTTATAGATGGTATCAAAGAGGGACCCTAATTATTAATTTACATAAGCCTTAGATTCCACATCTTGAGTGTCCTTCTAGTTTTGAAAAAACTAACATTTTTCTACTTAAATATTTAATACTTATAAATGCCATTATTCATAGTTTTTATGATGAATAACTTACCTTTTGTTGTAAGCACCATTTTTATTGAATGAATTATAACAATTTCAAATAAGTCAAAATATTAATTGAAATTATGAAATAGTTAATTAACTCCTCATATGATAATTCAGTAATGTAGAATATGAAAACTACAGATAAATGTATATTCCAAAACTACATTATAAGAAATTAATGTGATAGGTAATTCAACCTCATAATTTAGCTAAAAAATAATTTTGTTCTTAACTTAATAAGTTAAGAGTGATTTACATTTTTTATAATATTTATAATAATATTTTTGTAATTATTTTTAATTCTTTAATAGATATTTGATGAAATACATTAATTGTTATAGAACTCAATTACTAATATATTTTTTGTTATAATTAAAAATATAAAGTATAAATTATTATTAGAGTTAAAATAAAGTATTTTGAACACAAATTTCTTTTTTTTTTTTTGGCAATTTATAGTCCAAGTTTTAATTATTTCAAATTCATATAAAATATGAATTTTAATTTTGATGTACAAAATAAAATTCATCAGTTAACTTAATGAAATGAATGTGTTTGAATGGAAAGAATTTTGTAAATGTCACGTCAATAGCCCAAAACATAAGCCAATTTAACATGATAGCTTTTCTTTTTTTTCCCAAAAGGATTGGTCTTTAATTTACTATAACAAGACTCCCTCCATTATTTGACCTTATTGCAATAGTAAACTTCCAAACCAAAGCCACATCTCATTAAGTCAACCCAAAGTAGGCATAATGTTGTCAAATAATTTAGACACAAGTTAAAGAATAAGTTTAAGTTCAAATGCAATGTTAAAATTGTTAAAAATTACTTAGATATTTATTGAATAAATATATAATGGAAATAAAGATTTAAAATTTGATTTGTTACAGTATATTAGTATTTTGTTAAATAAAATCATAATTTGGCCAAAGAAACAAAATTATTACCAAGATAATTTTCAATTTTACTTCACTTTTAGGCCTAATTGGTGGAGTTATTACAAGTCATTACTATATAAACATCTAGCTTCTTAAGGTAAACCACACAAATAATAAAAAAAACAACTCTTACAACATAAATCCTTTTAGGTAGAGAAGAGAAGACAAATTAGTACTCCTAATATGCTAAACATGCAACAAGTAACCATATAATATGAGTATTTACAAGGATTCTAACTCTTCAACCATATTATGGAGATTTGTGTCAATTTTTAATATATTTCACTTTAGTCCCTTGACCTTCAAGTATCATATATTTGACATAATAAATTTCTTAAATTGATTAATCAAAAGTAGCTTAATTGTTATGTTATATTTTTCCAATTGTCTTTTTGTGTATGATCCATTAGGATTTTAACATTTTAACAATGAATATGAATTAAATTTCCAAGGAATTAGATAAATTAAACTCATTTAATTATCATTAATTTTTCAATTAATCAATTCATATTCATAAATCAAGATCAACATGTAGTCATATATCATGATCACATAAATGTTGGGATTGTCAAAATAGTTTAACTAATCTCTTCAGTTCATGGTCTCTTAGTGTAATTATATCTTTTCATCATATTAATATTCCAATTAGATATAGAATATGAAATTAATGTGTATTATTTATTATCTAGTTATTTTAGTTCCAAAAAATGTATCAGTTTCACAATTTCATCAATGTTTAGTCTTGATGACACATCGACCAAAAATATTTACGAGTAATATTTTAAAGTAATAGATATCTCATAATTATGATCTAATCATAATTATTTTCACAAAGTATATTTATTTCATAAATTTTATCTTTATAGTTTATTAATAATCATATCATTATATGAATAATACTAAAAAAAAGAATATTTTTAATTGATTAATTATATATATACATATATACATAGAATATAAAATATGTATTCATAATAATCAACACATTGGCTACTAGGACATATAATAAAAATCTCTCACATGCATGATAGTCAATTGCTTATGTATCATATATCATATCTTTCAGTGTGATGATTATGTTCCTTTTTGAACAAATGCTTAATGTTATGATTTCTTAAATCTTTTTAGGTGAGTACTTTCTTTATATTTAAATCTTTCCATTCCATCACCACTATGATGAGAAGGAATGAATTAGACATATAATGTAATCATTCATAAAGCCTAGGTTCCTTATACAATGAGTCTATTATTTTTGCAGTACATAATTACTTGCTAAACAATTCTTAGAACCTTATTAAGTTTAATAGTGAATTTTCCTATTTGAAGTTACCTGTTTCATTACATCTTATGTAAATATGTGTGTAATTATAATGGTTGTTTCAAGTTTATAACTCTTATAACTTCCATTTTCATCATTTTGAGTAAAAATTTATATAGATTGTGACTTTTTTTTAATCTCTTTAACAAATTAAAAGCTATTATCAAAATGTTTCTAAACTGTAAGTTTAGTTTCTCTATCAGTTAAACATACATTCTTAATACTTCTTAAGTATTTAAGAATGTTTGTTATTACTATTTAATGATTCTCATCAAGATTAGTATTGTATATACTCATTTAATACATTTAATCTTGCACATAATATTACCTACATAATAGATTATTTCTATCATATGTCTCTTAATTTTTTTTTATCTTAGGACATTTGTCTTTGAAGAGAATTATGTTATGTAATATGGTAAAATTCTCTCATTAAATTCTTCTATTGTTAAATTATTGTAGCAATTTGTATTTAGATTAAGATAATTAGAAGCAACTTTTTAGATTTATCTTTATAAATCTTAATCATTTAAATCTTCACTATAGATCCTTTTCTAGAATATAGACTACTTCTCCTACTTCCTTTATGAAGAATATTCTTAGTTTACTAAACTTTAATGGATTGAAATAATGGTATACATTTTTTTGTTAACAATATGTTATCCACATAAGGCACTAGAAAAGTAATATGCTCCTACAAATCTTTTCATATATACAAGATTCATCAACTCTTTTAATTAAATCAAACCTTTTGATTCTTATATCAATATAAATGTTTAAGCTCTATAAAACCTACATAGTCATAATATGCAACAATAACAAATCTTTATGGATTAGAGTATGACTATAACTGAAAAGGTTTCATTAAAGTCAACCTATTCACTTTGTTTATAGCCATTATCACTAACATAATCATCCATGTATGCCTTACATTTGAAGACTTACTTACACCTAATAGGTTTAATCCTTTTAAGTAATTCAACCAAAGCTTATATTTAGTTGATTCACATGGGGATAATTTTGGATTTCAAGGCCTTGATCCATTTATTAGATTCAATGTCATACATTATTTTCTCATAACTAATAAACTCATCTTAAATGAGTAATACATCATATCATACTTTCAAATGAAACTAATTTCTCTATATAGCACAATATATCTTACTAGAAGTATAGAGCTTCTTATATTATTAAGTCTCAGGTTATGTATCCAATATAAGAACCATAGACTTAAGTTCCATTTAGATGTCATGTTATAGGAGTTGAATTTTTCATTCTACCTAGCTCTCATTGCTCCTTTGGAGAACAAATTCTCCTTGTAAAAAGGTAACAAGCCTTATGTTTTGCATAAGCATTATAAATATATTCTACAATGTGCTTTGTATAAATAATGCCTTGCAAAACTTTTTCATCAACTTATAACTTTATACATTTTCATTATTTTGCTCAACTATGTGGTATAAATAATATTCATTAACTATTTATAAATATTCTACAAATAACATATTTATTTGATTTAGTTCTAAATTAAAATATTTAAAATTGCTTTACTCTTCATAAACTATATAATATCTTATAATGTAACTCTTCTTTTTCAAACTCCATAAGGTTTTAAGATAAGTTTATAGTGAGAAAAACTTATTTTCTTTAAGATAATCATCAAACTCAATGTAAATATTCTCTATCTCAATCTAATTAAAGTAATCTAATACTTTTGTTTCTCAATATCATTTATGAATTCTTTAAACAAAGGATTCAAATATGTATTTCATTAAATATTTTTATCATATTTGATATGATTTGTTAAGTAAAATATGAGAAATGTTTTTTATCATAAATAATTATTAGATCGTATATATTTTGATGTATCAGTCTAAATGATTCATTGACTTATTCTCCCTTTTTTTAAAGGATGATTTGGTCATTTTACCCTATAAACAAGATTCAAGTATTCCATATGATTTATAATCAAATGGATGAAAGTAAACATTTTTATGTGATTTGGAGATTCTTGTTTCATTGATATGACTTAATCAATAGTGTCATATAAAGAACAATGATTATCTAATTTAGATTTCTTGCCATATACCTTAAGAACAAACATTTCTTTAAAGGTAAATGTCTCTTAGGCTCCAAAAAGAAAACTTTTCCAAGTTTCATTTCTTTTGGAATGGTAAGAGAACCTTCTAGTTTCTTTTTTATAAATATAAGTCATTATTATAGTCCTTTTAATACCTCTAAATTAAACTTCATTTTTACTAAACCTATTTGTTTTAAACTATTCTCTTTCACTCTTGGAGTAAATCCATAAAAAGATTATAAGATAACTTTTTATAAGGTATCTTTATACAGTCTTAAGTATATTTAATAGCTCAATTAATGAATTATCCATCCATATTAAGATTCATCTCAAGTTAAAAATAACTTCAATATTGAGAAAGGGGATCAAGTTAACATTTAATTCATGATCTTTAAAAAAACCTAAATGGCTTAGCCAATCATCTTCAATGCACTTATTATTCATAAAAGATCCTTTTGCATCTTATAGTGGAATAATTCCTTTTAAATTCTCCTACTTTATGTCTTACTATGCACTTTATTCAACTCTTTAAGATGTATAATCATGGCAATAGTATCCATAATCTTATATTGTCTTCAAAGTTCAAGAGACATATTAGCTAGCTTTACTTATGATATTAGATCATTAGTAGACTTGTGATATTAATAACTTTCTTGATGCTTTATTTTAATGTCCTCAACAAGGATAAATGACACGAGTATTAAGAACAATTTGAAAAATATACTTTATTTTACTTGAGATCAATTCTCATATCAATATGCCAATCTAAGAAATTTTGCTTGCAAGCTTATTAACATCTAATATGCTAATGAGGCATATGTTATCATTTCTTCTATTCTATTAACAAAAATCACATAAAGATAGAGGATTAATTTTATGCATTAGGTCTTTAATTTATATTTTGGTTGTTTCCACTATTTTATTCAACTTAATAATCCTAATTATTAGTTCTAAAAATCTTGTATGAAGATTTTTAGTGGGCCAAGGTCCTATTTAATTTACTTGACCTTAATAGACTTAACAAATTAAATAAACTAAATAAGAAAAATAACATAGTTTATTAATTACATCTAATGTGACTCCTAGATCATTTATGCAATAACTTCTTCTTAAAACATATCACATTTGTTTTACCTGACCATTGCCTCCAAATTCATGTGATCATAAGTGACTCATTTAAATCACATAAATTTAGTTAAGCAAAACCCATAAATTATAATATTAAATATATTTAAGTTAAGGTGAGTTTAAGTAACTTAATAACTCATTTCTCAAACAAAATTCTAGTTTTATATTATAATTATGAAAGATGACTCACTTTTGTTATTTAATATTAGTATCATGCATTTCCATCATTATTTTAATATATATTACATACATATCATACAACTCTAACATGACGTTTTGATATGGATGATCATAGATTCTACTAAGTTAACTTCCTTAAGCTATAAAGGAAAGTTAGATGGTGAAATCCAAAGGAATTGCAACTTTGTCTTCCAAAGACCTCTTGCTTGCAACCTTTTTTTAATATCTCTTTTGGTGCCTTCATCTTGATTTCTATGATTACAAATATATATACTATCTAAATTCTAGATTCTTTAATTAGATAATTACTACATAATTTAAAGTGAAACTTTAAGTTATATTAGACAAGAGTTTAGATGAAAAAGGATTTTACAACTAAATAATGAAATATAGGTAAGGAATGTAGCCCCTATACTCCAAAATTACATCTATTCAACCATTAATAAATGTAATTGCATTGGCCTACGAGTCCATAACCATCCATCCTATCATCACAATCATATTATGAGGACAAAAAGGTAAACACATGTCTAATTCTAATTATTAATGTTATATACAATTTTAACTAATATTGTCAAAATTTTAAAATGCTAAATAAAATTAATTTTATGTTTCTTATTCATCATCAGATCTCAATTAGGAATTATGTTCCAAATAAAATACCTAATTTAAATAGAATACACTTTTGTAATTGAAAGATATATTGACCTTACTTTAGAAGACTTGAAAAAATTTTAAAAGTTTTAACTTTAGCACCAAATCCATGAATTTTGAAATAGATATTTTGATCTATTATCCCAAAAGAGCTTGGAATGGGCTTTCTATTAGTATCTTATAGGTGCTATAACTCCCTACGATGCAAAAGTTATGATCAATTAAAGTTAACTATCTCATGGTAAAAATTTTGTCCATGTTTATCTAATTAAATTTGGATTCAATCTTTCAATCAAGATTGCTATTATATGTAAATATTATAGTCAAATTAAAACTCACTATTAGATTCAAATGTCAATTCAAATAACTTTTCTAATCTAATTGAATTTTGTTGATCATTTAAACTTACTATTCCCAATAAAAGTCATAATTAAATTAGAAAACAATTTGCTAATCAAACAAAAAATCTAATTATAATTAAATCCTTAATTGAAATCAAAGGTTAGTTTAAATTTGGTCAAACACTAGTTATGATTTAGTTTATAATTTTCTAAATTATATTTGAATTAAAAATATTTTAATTTAATAACCTAGTTAAATTATATGTTTAATTTCTAAAAAAAATGATGAAAAGTAGTGTTCCCATCACATTGAATTACTATTTGGAATTATCTATCATTAAGTTAGCACATCGAAATTTTTCCAATATCATGTGTGTGTGAAAAATTCACCTAACATGTTCAAAACATGTGTAGACATCTATTATATGGCTATCATGTTCCTTTCTATCTTATTATTTGTTAAATATAATTACAATCTAGCTAAAGAAACAAAATTATTATAAAGATAATCTTTAATTCTACTTCACTTTCGAGTCTAATTGGTAAGTTGCTACAAATCATTACTAGTCAAACATCTTATCTTTAATTATGATTCATATAGAGAATGAATAAACAATTTAAAATCTAAACCCTTTTAGGGAGAAAGAATGGAGTTTAGTAATTCTAATGGGTACGACATATAGTGAATGACCAAATAATAAGATATTTATAAGAACTTTGACTCATGAACCCTATTATGGAGACTTATATTGATTTTCAAAAAATTGCAATTTAGAACTATAATTTCAAGTATCATATAGTGACTCTATAAATTTCTTTAACTTATCAATCAAGTTTAATTTGATCTCTATTTTATATTTTTTTTAATTGTTCTTATGTGTGTGACCCATTAGAATTTTAATAGTTGGTAATGAAAACAAATTATAATTCTAATGGATTAGATAAATTAAACTTCTTTAATTTTTCATTAACTATTCAATTAATTAATTTATATTCAAATATCAAAATTGATATCTAGTCACATATCATGACTACCAAAATGTTATGACTATCAAAGTAATTTGATTATTCCTTTCAATGCATAATCTCTCATTATAATTCAATCTTTTTCTCATACTAATTTACCAATAAAATATAAGTTATGAAATTAATGTCTACTCTATATTATTTAATGATATTAGTTTCTAAACACTTGTATGGTCTTGATTTAATGAATGAAATTATAACTTTTTATAAATAATTATTTCATCTTGTGCAAAGATTTTTTGAATTAATACTCATTGAGAACATACAAACTATTCTCCTACGATGACTTTAGCATGACAAATCTTTTATCACTCTATTATCTCCATACAGTTAATGATATGCCCAATGTTCACCTCCATAAGTGAACATTGATTAAGATAACCAAACAATGAAATCAAAGCATACTAATTCCAATGTTAGATACCTTGGTGATTTTAAGTTTAAAAATCACTTACATGATCATCAGATGAGAAAGTCCTTAAACATATTAGTAACTTTATAATTGGAAATTCTCATAGTGGGTCAATTCAGTTCAATTAGCAACTATCCACATGTTTGTTTGAGTATATTCATAATTTAATTTATGGGATCAACTACTTTTTTTATAAGAAAAAAATATAACATGTGTTAGTTTTATAACTCTATCCATATCCAGTTTTGATGGCTTATTGACCTAAAATATTTAGTAATAATATTTTCATGCAATAGATATCATTTGATTATAATCTAATCATAATTACCTTTATAAAGTCTATTTATTCCATAAATTTTATCTTTAGACTTTATAAGTGACTATATTGTTATATAATGAATACTAAAATTTAATAATGCCTTTGATTGATTAAATATTTGCATGAAACATTAAATATGTATTTATAATAGTAATTAACTCATTGACTGCTAGGATATATACTAACAAAAGCAATCAACTTTCTTATAAGTTTAAAAGCTTTTTTTATTGTTTTCAATTTCACAGTGATCTTTAAAAAGGCAAACAAGTTGCTTTAGTTGCTAATAATTGTGTAGATGAAAGTCTTTTTTATTTTTTTTAATCATAAATTATATCTATACAATTTTTTGTTACTATGAAGTTTATGAAGATTTGAGTAAGGTTATAGGTATTCATTAACTTAACTAATAACACCTTTATAGGTATTGCAACTTGAAATCAAATCTCATTTATATTTAGAATGAGAAGGATTATAAAAAGGGAAAGATGAAAATATTAGTCATTAGAACAATAAGTCAAATAATTTGAAAATTAAAAAATTATTTTAATGAAAAAATATTTAAAATAAATGGATCCTTAACAACTTTAAAAATCAGATGCATAAATAAAATTAACTTGCAATTGAACTATTATATGGTAAAATATTCATTACAACAAATTTATATAATATGATAAATAAGCATTAAAACATACAATGTATTTAATAAGTAGTACAAAAGTCTCACTCAAATGACTTTACAACAAGAAGCCTATTACAAATTCAATTGACATAACTAAGGTCATGTATCCAAATCCTTATCATAGATGCTTTAAAGCCAAACTCTTTAACTTATTAAAATACCTTACATTTTATATCTTTATAGGCATACTTGAAGTGCCATCACCATAAAAGCACTTTGGATACCCTATTAAGAGTATACAAATTCAATCTTTCTTTATAAATTGCAAGTAGCATGAACTATGTAACATAAGGATGAAAACAATTAATTATATTGTTTTAATCACACTAATGATGTATTTTGATTCATTGAACTCAAGAATT